>VXAA01004642.1:0-31815 GCA_013399115.1 Anseranas semipalmata | reverse complement strand
TTGCTGCTAAAGACTGAGGCAAAGAAGGCATTAAGCACCTCAGCCTTTTCCTCATCTCTTGTCACTAAGCTTACCCCTGCATCCAGTAATGCATGGAGATTGTCCCTAGTCCTCCTTTTTGTGTTTATGTATTTATGAAAACATTTGTTGTTATCTTTAACAGCAGTAGCCAGATTGAGCTCCAGATGAGCTTTGGCCTTTCTAATTTTGTCCCTGCACAGCTTCACAACATTTTTATAGTCCTCCTGAGTGGCCTGCCCCCTCTTCCAAAGGTCATAAACCCTCTTTTTCTTCCTGAGCTCTAGCCACAGCTCTCTCTTCAGCCAGGCCGGTCTTCTTCCACGCTGGCTTGTCTTTGGGCATGTGGGGACGGTCTGCTCCTGAGCCTTTAAGATTTCCTTCTTGAAGAGTGCCCAGCCTTCCTGGACTCCTCTGCCCTTCAGGACTGCCTCCCAAGGGACTCTGCCAACCAGTGTCCTGAACAGCTCAAAGTCTGCCCTCCTGAAGTCCAAGGTAGCAGTTTTACTGACCCCCCTTCCTGACTGCGCCGAGAATAGAGAACTCTACCATTTTGTGGTCACTCTGCCCAAGACAGCTCAGTTTTTAGCTGTATCTACCCACACTGACAAGAGTCATAAGATAAGATCCTTCTTTCAGTGGTCTTAGCTTATCTCCAGAGCTTTGTGCTGAGAATGCAGCTCTGACTCCAAAAGTGACCAAGAGCCCGGAGGAAGGCACACAGCCCCTGCTGAAAACCTTACACAATGCAACCCTGCACTCTATTTTGTCATCAAAGCCTACTTCATTGCATCCACACCAAGAATTTGGAGTCCGTAATGATACCATGAGATGATAATTGTCACAAAATTCTGGTGGCATTCTTAATGGGAACTTTAATGTTGTCTTGAAGACCTTTGATGTCTCATTAAAATCTGATCCAACTTCCCAAATGAGTAGTATATGACAATTGCTGAAAACATTTGCCTAAAGAAAGTCTTTTGAGAAAGCACAAGTTTTAACTATACTTAATATCATACTTCAATTTTTAATAATTGGTATAATTATTCCTTTTTATTTAATCTCTACATCTGCCCTGATCTCATGTTCCTGTCTTCTTTTACTTTTTCCTGCCTTTCCAGCCAGAACTTTTCCCTATAGTTCTGTCTCTACCATATGACTCCTTCTCTTTCCTATCATTCTTGTTTCCTCTGGAAATGCTATACAATGTCCCCAACTTTTTCTTCTCCCTTGGACATAGTGTACTGCCTTACTGTCTGCCGATCTGAGCATTCATACATGCTAGTGTCTAGAAGTGACATGGACGATTCAGGGATTTTTGTTTAATTTGTAGCAGCATTCCCTCAGAGAAGCAGTTGTAATGGCTCTTCCATCTTGCTTTCAACTTCTTTTTAATAAGGTTAGTTATGCTGGCAAGCTTTGCTCTGCACAGTCATATATGCAAAGTTAACACAATACATTTCATATAAGTCTTTAGGTTGTCATTAGAGATGTGACAGCTTCACAGTAGCTGTTCCCACTGTCTCTAGCCAGGGAATGAGAAGAGCAGCAGCTTTATAAGAAATTCTTTGCTACTGTAGGGCAATATTCCTAGGACTGCTATGTATTTAAAATGTGTATGTTTAGTGTTAGAAGTTAAATTACAGGTTAAGTGCAGCAGCATTACTGCATTTATTTTTGTGTATATCTAGGATAGTAGGGGCAGATATTCTCAGCTTCAGGTGCCTTTGTCATTTAAGGTGTAAAACTAACCAAAGAGTAAACTTAAATCTCAACATTATTTCAGTCCAGCCTATTTTTCAGCTCTTAAATCCTATGATGTTGGCCAAATTTGCCTAGTATCATGCTTGGAATTCAGTCATTTGAATTATTCTGGGATGGGAGAGATGAAAAGGCAGATCAGATCTTTCAAGTAATTGTGCCCCTACGCCGCTCAAGAGGTAATGATGGCTGGAGTGTGGCTCCCAGTATCTACCTCAGCAGAGGAGCGGTCAACTATGAGGGCTGGAAATGTAGATCTGATACACTCTTCTCTCTGCTTGATGCACACACTGTTACATGTGCCAATATAATTCATCTTAGTATTAGCACCCCATCCCAAGTGGTATACCAGGAGCACTTTGGGCAGTTCCACTCAGGAACACACAAATTTCAACAGGTGTCACTGCGGTGATTATACTTGGGCAACATGTTGAACTTTCTATCATTTAATTTAATTTTTAATAGAGCTTGATGTATTGCCAAAGTATAATCAATGCAGTGGCATCTGCCTGAGCCCTGGCTCCACAGGTCCTGCCTACCTCTAGGTCTTCCCAACCTTCATTTAACTAACGAATATGCAAATTTAATGATGTACATACAATTGCTCAATCTTGGAATGCAATATCATGTCTAGCTGGAGTGATTTCAAGTTGTTACTGCTCCATTTCTGTCTCAAGCATGGTCCAAGGCTCTGTACTGGACTGAGCTCCAAGTACAAGGCGGCGAGCAAAACAATTCATGTTTTTATTTATTTACAAGTGTAAATGAAATATTTCTTGAAGAAATAAAATAATAGATTAAAGCTGTGATAATTTAAAATCTTCTACATGTCAGGTACATATTTTCTCTTTCCTTTAAGATCACCAATTATGCTGTTTGGAAGGTGAGAATGGGCTTTATCATGCTGTTAATGTTATTTTTTTTCTTTCATATTAAAGCAGATATGAGGTCTAACAGATAAGTTAAGTGTTGTGTGGAATTTTCCAGACTCCTTTTTCCCCACCCCCCAATAATTCCTACAACACCAGAGTCTGCGGAACAATTTCCCTGAAGTGCATTAAACAATACTAACAGACGCTGCCTGCTTGGTTCATTGACAATTTCTTTTTTTCTTTAATAATGATTTCTTTTAATTTAACACCTTAATGAAAACTAATATAGGAGATAAAACTTTAAACTGGAGCTAAAGTACTCCTATACTATAATTGGCATTGGCCTTACCAATTAAACATAAGAAGAATTAAAATTATATGTATTTTTAATTGTACATTTAATAAGTGGATAACATAGCTTGTCTGTTAAATATACAAGAATTTGTTTTGTTATTGGATTAAGTCCTTAATTTTATAGAATTCAATTACTAGCATGGGAAGAAAGACCATGTTATAGAGGAAAAAAAAATTGCAAAGATTATTTCTTAACCATTTTCCTTCTAATAACGAAAACTCCAATCCTAAAAATATTGCTCAGCTCAAAAGTTTTAATTCACTTCTATTAAAATTGTGTAAGAGAATGATATATCTTCCAGCAAGCATGTATAGATAACCTATTTTAACTCTCTTTGGCATTCAGCATATAAACCAATTGTACATGACTGGCAGTGGTTCATTTTTGATGGCCCTGATGCAAGTTGAGCATGAAGTTTGAGTAACTTTTGGTATCAGAAGCTCTGTTTTTCTCTCTGGAGTATTCAAGTCTTACTAGTGATTCACATGCTTATAAAAAGGAAATGCTAGTGTGTTACAACAGTCAATCTTCGGACAAGAAGCAGACTGTACACCCAACCTGATGAAACTCTAACTGTAGCCGTTTTCTAAAGGGAGAAGTCTGTTCTTATACATTTAGGAAAAAAATATTGTGCTTGGCTTTGAGGTGCACATCTGGAAACCCCTATTCTCCTTCTTGCTGTTCTGGCAGCTGCACATACCAGACGTGCTTAAACACCTGCCTTCCTCTCCACACTTGGAGCTCTGGACTTGGCTGGTTGCCATTCCCATAGGACTCATGAGAGGCTGTGGCACCCTTGCTGCCAAATAGTTCCGTGCTCCCAAAACACAGAAGCAAGTTACATTGGGACTGTATGATGGCAGAGTATTGTAGGAGGGAACACAACGAGCCAGCCAACAGGAGTTTTTTAAAAGGAAACAGGGCTATGCCAAGTATGGATAGGTAGGGCAATCTCCTTTGCAATTTTATATTTCCTGCCAGTCTGCCTAGAGGAAAACACAGACTGTGGCTGTTCTTCCAATTAGCAATTCCCACAGCAAATTTTGACCTGATATAAATAATGCAGTATAATATGCAAAATGTGTCAGGCAATGTCATTTGCTGTTACTGAATGGATACTGGGATACTGAGAGATGATACGTGATTAGGACATGGGGGGAAATCTCTGTCAAATGTAATACAGCAAGTCCTGCTCTGTTATGTAGGTACTGCTGCAAAGGTCTGAGGGAATGCAGCTGGCAAGTTTGGGTTACAAAATATCTGGAAAGCCAGAGGTGAAACCATGGTGGCATGAGTAAGAGTTTTGTCATTGTTTTCCATATGACCACGGTTTCACTCTGATTTTTACAGGCAATAGATAGAAATAATAGCAGTAATCAGAGAAGTCATCCATGGAAAAGGGAATTTGGCTTTTTCCTGGAGCAGCAGACACATGTTGTAATTGTCTCCTCTCCAAATCTGCTCTTAGACTGGCCAAAGGAATCCTGCCAAAATGACACTGTGAAAACAAGCCAAACTCAGCTCCAGTGAGGGCAAAATAGTGCCGATTCTGCCTAATGGATGCCTCCACATATGACAATTAGATAGACCAGAAATGTGCCTGTGTGAGTTAAGTACTGATGGGTTGATGTTTCTGTGGCACTGTGTGCTCTCCAAGCCCTCAAGGGTTAGTCCCATCAGCTGTGCCAAACTCTGGATGGAAGCAGGCTTGCCATGAAAAGCTCTGTGAATCACATTTGAATATTTCAGTCTTTTGACTAGATGCTGAGTTTCACAGAAGTCAGAAACTGCCAGAGACCAGACTCGTTATATCCAGTGGATGCAGAAGGTCTAATACCTAAGAGCAGCTGTAGCCCTGCTAGGGAGTACAGACTTTCTAGGACATGTTTGAGCTTAGACATCTGCTGGATTGTTGCATCGAACTTCTGGAGGGCTCTTTGGCTCTGCAGGGGTTATCTTCCTCTTCTCTCCAACTCTGAACCAAAACCAATACTGTGCTGCTCCTCCTCCTATCTTGAAATACCATTATATGGTAGAGCCATACTATGCTTTTAGTGTCATACTTCCTGACCTTTCATTATCAGTGTCCTTTTTGATTGTACAACATTATTCCTTCATCCCTGAGAAGATCCACAGGACTCACTAGAATTGCTATACTATGGCTGTGACCGAGCCACAAAGCAAGTCTGCTCCACAGTGCAGTACTGCTATCTCTGTCATTTAGGGACCTGCTGGAATGTAGTTATCTCCTGTGCTTCGGTACACACTTTCCCTTGGGAAAAGTATGGGATAGAAAGAGTGTGTAGAATACCCAGATCTGGACATTGGAAGACGTTTCCAGAACAGTTTTGGCTGACACTTGGTTTTCTGATTTCTATTCCACTCACTCCTGGTCTGCTTTCACCTGTATTCACACAAAATAAAAGTCTCATTGGGTGACAGTCTCTCACTCCTGCCCATAGGTGCAGTCACCTTCAAGAGTATTTGGTAGACTTCTCTTCTGAGATACTCAAGAACCATAACATACTTAACGCAGCTGGGTTTGAGATATGAGCACTTAGTATTATTCACCCTTCCTAACATCCATGAACTAATCATCCCAGGGAAAAAACATTGTTCCTTTTACTACTTTCAGCCTCCAGCAACAGCCAGGCAATTGTGCAGTGCCACTTTGAAACCTGGAGCCATTGCCATTGCTCCTGAAGTGTTATAGCCACAAGCTTCAAAAGACCAACAGGAGGGTGGGGAGCTTCTGAAATCAGTATAGCTTGTTAATCCTGATAATATTAAGTTGTTTGTTAAGACTGTTTTATCGTAGGGTTTCTGCACTGCTACATCAATCCTCTCACGAACAATAGATCCTTGTCATACTCTGCAGGATATTTTTATTATTTAGGCTGGGAGCTGTGCAATAACAACTCTAAGGATTTAGAAGACAGTTGGCAACTCAACCGATAACTGGATATTATCTTGCAAGGTGGAAACAAAATATGCACAGGGTTTGAAATGAGGAAAACAGTGGCAATCTACACTCAGGATTTGCCTTTTCCATACGTTTGCAAGCTACCTCTGTACCTTAGCCATTATAACACTCACCTTGCTTTGGAAAGGAGGCGATATCCTATCATTTATTTTTGGGGTCTCTCTGTGTTAACTAGGTGGACAGTGGAAAGATGACAGTATAGCAGGAAGAAAACAAGTGGATTTTATTTTTTTCTGTGCCAATACTTGTCTATAAAGAGTTGGAATGGAGCACTCGATGGCTACTGATGGATATGAGTGTGTAGTTATCAGATGCTTCTTTCAGATATATACTATCATACTATAATCTCCTCTTTATCTCCTTATGTTCTTGAGAGCAATGAGGCACCAATGGCCTTACTTGTTTGACACACCACCTTTCCCCCTTTCACTTAAGAGGTTTGAAAAATACGAAAAACTTCTAAAAGGTCCCCGGTTTGAAATTATTGTTATTTTCTTCTACCATCAATTCCCATCCTTCTCTTTTGCCACTTGTGGGGCCCTGTTCTCCCTCGCTCCTCCAAAGCACAAATGAGGCTGGCAGGCCAAGGCAGAAAATGATCTCTGTACCTTTAAGGGGCGGTCCCTTATGCTTTGGCCCTGCCCCTCTGGGTGAACATATGTGGGAGAGCTTGGGTGACCTCTTATCAGTGTGATGTGATGCCAGGGGTGATGTGTGGGTTTTTTGGTGCCTTCAAGTGAGGTAAGGGCATTGGCTTGGCAGTGCGTGAGGTCTGGCTGCTTCCCAATTTGTCCTCTACAGGCTCAGCCAAGCTGACCTGGCCTGTTTGGCCATGCCTCACTTGGTGTTTCTAATTCACATTTGTCTTGTTATCTTTGTTCAGCTCAGACCAGAGTGAGGAATTTGCTTTGGTGTGTAGGCACAGGGCAGGTTTTAGGAGCATGTTGCTGTGGCCAGTCCATGGGGTGGTGAGACCGAGGGGGCCAGGGGATGCTTTGTGGTTTGGTGTACTTTAAAATTTAAAAAAAGTCCTTCTCTATTCTCCAGCTGAAGCTCTGATCAAATTAACTTTTGGCACTAAATTGTGTAGTGGGTGAAATGCTTTTAACCCCTGGTTTATTTGGCAGCCATTTGCCTATGCAGTTTTATTTACAGTGTTTATTTCAAAGATTGATAGCAGCTGGCAGGAGGTACTGAAACAACTGATAAAGATGACTGACATTTTGTCAGCTGACTGGATGACATGAATATATTGCTTGCATTTAACTGCTATGTATGAATAAATCATTGCTGAAGCCAAAATTCACCTTTGGCCCTTTCCAACTGATTTTTGTGAAGTGGTTGGAAAAGGTGTTTGCTTAAGCAGTGAGCAACTTCCTATAAGGATGAGGTGCTTATACTCAACAAAATTTTCCTTAGCAATGGTATTTAAATATTTAAAGCATTATTGAAGTAGTTGAGTTCTGTTCATGGTGTTGTTAAGAACAAAAGTATTATTCTCCTCTTTGAGTTTTCTATAAAAAAAAAAAAAAAAGTTGTGGAAACCTGTGGGGCAGCTTTTAATATGGATGAGGGGAAGGATCTCCTTTTCTCTTTTAAAAAGGTGCTAACAATCTTTGAAAGGACTAAAGGGTTGCACCTGCTAAGCCTTTCCACCTGCCTGTGATTCTCTCAGTGATGCATATTCCAATCCCATGGTGTTAAGCAAGTGATCAATTTGCTGAGCAGTGCTTGCTGGAATTATTACTTTGTTTCTCCACTGCACCTCTAAGTCAAATGCCTAGATGGCAGCTTTCTCCTGTTTAAATATTGTGTAGACAAACTGTATAAGGTATGCTTTATGTAGGTATGCTAAAAGTAGGGTGAGTAGGTGAGTTTTTTCTGAACTACAAATAGCTTGTACTGGTCTTCAGATAATTTTCTTCTGTTACAAATGTGCTGTCTGTAGGGCTTTTACTTGCCAGCCTGTTTTCCAGTGGGTGCAGTGGTTAAGCCAAGAACAGGCATGATGGAACACACCTTGCCTGTCCCCATACAGCTGTACACAATGGGACATAGCTGTCCCATTTATCAATCATTTATCATCAGCATTTATCAATCCCATTTATCATCAGCTGAGCCCTTTATCAAACCATTCAAACTGAGGAATGGGTGAAGTATTTTCCATGACTTGACAGTTCATCTGCATGCATTGGTGTTCTTTGCATGGCGAAAAGGACGTTAATGTTACTACAATTGCCTGTACAGGGAGTGTCAGGGCCAGTGAAACCTAATCCTCATGTTGACATGGTTTTTGTATACCTTCCTACCATGGCATACTTCTCACTTTCTGGTACTCTTATTTCCATCTGACCCTGGTGATGTCTTCTAACAATATGAATGCAACTCTCTGTAAATACAGAAAGATACTGAACCAGTCCAGTTCCTCAGGATGGAGTTTGGATAAGCTGCACAAGGGTAGGCCAAGTTGAAAGGTTATACCCAAACACTGCTATATCTCTGCAGATCGTCACTAGAATGTAAACTAAAACTGTTAGTGCTAACAGAGCAACAGCAATGAACGACAAAGACAGTGACTGGGGAGAAAAAGTTCATCTTAAGCATAAATACAGCTGATCAGCTGTTTCCATTGCTTTATTTACTGCAGACCTGCATGAGATTATTTTAAGTCTTGGAAATTTAATCCAAGATAATTACATTTTCTTAATTTGTAAGGTCTCGACATCATGCTTAATAGCTTTGGACATGAATGTCAATAGATGTTTGCTTCTGCAGAATGTGTTTCATGATATTTTTTCTCTGAACTCTGTGGCTTTCTATGACTGGTATATTTGCAGAGCTGTAGGATAAAGCCACATCTGGGCCTTGCTGTGCATCAGCACATGGGGTGTATTTATTAAAAGCCAAAAATGGCTTGGCATTTATCTATTGGCATTAATATGCACCATGTCAGGTTACATCAAGTTGTTTCCCATCATAAGACTCGATGGGATTTGATATGACCTGACATAGCACAATGTATGTCTCCTCAAATCGCACACTAACAGAAATACAGTTTAATAACGAGTAAAATATAGAAAACACAAGGACTTTAGTGTTGCTTCTGACCAGAGGCAGGTAGCATGAGTTAGGTTTCTGGCATGTTTTTAACTTTGAGTTTTTCACGGTAAACTCCTGCCTTGCAATATGTAGCCTTATGTAACTACAGATCTGCTGCCAGGTCAAAAAAAAATTGTCATTCCCTTTTGAAAATGTACTGAAAATGCATAATGTAGTAGTTCAGGCATTTTGCCATCCTAAGTGATTCCGTTTATTGTTCTGGCTTCTAATATTCTCATTTCCCCCTTCTTTGATATCTTAATTTGTAATATTGGAAAAAGTAGTGTGTAGCATGGCTTTCAACTTCTGTTTTCAAAATTTCTTTGCACCTCTGATGCTATCCTCTATTTGTTCTGCCATCTTCTTGTAATCTATCCGGTGTTCAATACTTAAGTAACTTTCTTAATTAAGAGAGGTCACTAAACCATACTCGAAACTCTGTTAGTAACTCCATTCTGATTTCTGTAGTTTTGATGAATGCTCTCATAAGCATTGGTTTGAAAAGTGAAGGTCTTAAAATCTATGCTGATGACTTGCAAGGAAACTCTCCATTGCTTTTGTGGAAGAAAATAAAAGATGTTATTTCGCAAAGGGAGAGTGGGAACAAAGGAGGCAAATCCTCCATGTCCATGAATACTCAGGAATGAAGGCATGTTTCTCCTCTTCAGCTGAAGTCCTTAGTCGGTGTTGTACATTTTCACTATTACCAGACACTTGTCAGAGACTGGGGTGCATTTAACAGGGGGAAATTGACATTAAATAGTCCATTGTCCTCAAGGTTGCTTGTAGACCCAGCAAGGTTACAGTACCAGCAGTCCACCTAAATGCTGTACTGACTTGATTCATGTGATGATTGTCCAAAAATTTACAGAAGGCCTGCTCCTGACCTGTGTGTATACCTTACCACTCTAGTACAGCTGCAGTGTGTTGATGAGAGATTATATTTCTGTACAAATTTATTTTGGTAAAACTTGACTCTCCTGGTATTAGAAAAAGAGGCAGGTATCAAGAGAACTTAAGTGCCCAGGACAGGCTGTGATCAGTGTCTGCCTGATGAGTAACAAGCCATGCTAAACTGTTTTTCTGTTATGACATGGCTAGATGGTTGCATGTCACAGAGGAAGCCCATTCAAATTTAGCTTTTTTGTTTTCTTTTTTATAGATATAAAATTCCTTAAGAAAATGTCACCAGGATCTGTTCTTCTAACTTAAAGCTTTTGATCTCCAGCCTGGTATTGCAGCTGTTCTCACTACAAGTCTGTTGCTTCAAGTCTGTATGTGAGTGTAACTATGCCTGATGGTTTTGCCTACACTGGGGTTAGTTAAATTTGGATAAGGAGAAGGGCATGTTACATGCACAGCTTTTCTGTCCCCAGATCAGTTTTTCTGGAGTAAACAATGGCCTGCTGGAATAGGATATGCAACAAAGACTTGTTACAGGCTGTGGTTGGGATGCTGCCAGAGTTCTCATTGGAAGGCCAGGATGGTGGAGGGTGTCACAGGGCTCACTTACCCCACAGTTCAGGTACTGTGTGCCCAAGGCAGTAGTGAAGTACTCTTGAATTTCAGGCTTCTTGACCAAACTGACTGGATTGCAGACTGGTTCATCAGTTGTAATGAATGTCAGATGCTTTAGGGAGGGTGCAAGATTGCAGTTATCAAATGTAGGATAATAGTCTAGTGTGGTCAAGCCCTGAATATTTATCCACATTACAAGTGTAAGTATTGCCTGGGTCTTGTTAGTCATAAATTGCCTAATATCTGTTTAAATTTTCAGCTGAAGAACAAGTGTATGAGAACAAATACATTTCAAGAAATTCTAATAAAAGGTTCTGACAAAACCATCACTGCTATCTAGTATTTGGAGGAAAGCATAACCACAAAAAGTTGAGTGATGACTATCAGTTTGGCAAGTGATGAAATAAGTGTGGAGTTCACATGTATTAATGTGAATGAATAAAAATAGCTGCATCTAGTGAATAGTCTGTCTGAACTGCTCAAGAAATATCTTATGAGTACACAAACCTAAATATCACCATCTTCAGGTTTGTGAATTTTAAATGAACCCTAAAATTAGCACTTGTATCACAAGAAATATGTATTTCAAAGAATCAAAGGAAGAAAATGTGAAATGTTGTATTGACTGTTTCATAAAGAGATTGGAAAAACTCACTTTACATATATGTACTTTTTGACATCTTTAAATGGTAATATCTTTAAAATGTCTTAATTCTGTCTTTGTTTTTATTCTTCAAAACTCCCTCTCAAGCTTCTGAAGTTATGATTCTTTTCTAGTATTAGGAAAAATGGACTGGAGTATTTTCAGATACATATGTGGAAGTCAGGCTTCCTTTCAAGTTGGGGAGGAATGAGACACTCAAAGTCAACAACAGCAAGATGGTTTGGCAATCTAGAATTCTGTAACTTTACCTGTATGATTCTTTTAGTCCTCTTGAGCTAACATATTCACCATTTCATAAATATGGTATAGCATAATGGGGACTCCTGAACTATTCTTAATTCAAAACAAACAACAAAAATTTCTGCCCACTGAATATTTAAGGTAGACTCTTATAAAATCTGTTTCAAAGGGGGAATTATAATCTGACTTTTTAGTCTAAATTGTGAAGCTTCTAACAATGGCCTGTTCCTCCAGAAGGTATGGTATCCAAAATGACATCTTGCTGCTAGGCAAAACCTTTGCCTGAAGCCTACAATAATTAATCAAAATGATTTCTGTTACTCAAAACACACGTTATTTCAGATTATAATCCTTCAAGATGCTTGTAACCTTCTGCATGGAATATGGTTGTTTCCTCATACTCTGCTCTTCAGCCTTTCTCGCAGAAAAGCAGTGTAAGTTTGGAGTGGAGCAAGCAATTTAGCAGTAATTTATTTTTTCTGTTCAGAATTACTCTGGTCTGATTTTCCACCCCATGTGCTCCAAAGGTCTGCTGTGGTAATCACCACTCCTCATCTGCTTCTTTAAGGTCCACCTTTTGTGGTGATGAATGGAGCAAAAGACAATTTTATCTGCTATGATGGGGTAAAGGCAGCTGTGGCAATTAGGTCTGAGCTATTAAGTCTGAGCTGTAGCAATATAGTGTTTTGGGTAATTGTAGTGCCAGCTGCTAGACTTCCATGCTGTTCCAGCTGTGGAATACAGCAATGTGGGGTCTGGATTTGGGAAACTTCAAGGCAGGTACTGTTTATCTGTGATCTGAACAGCTGCAATTATGTTGTGACAAACGATAAGAATTTTCTGTTTCAGGATATACTTGTTTACACTTAATGCGTTGATCAAAAGCTCTGAGGTGAATCACAGTACTCCTTGAGGAAGGACTTCTGTCTAGACAATAGGGTATTCCTTGTGCCTAGTAGTGAGTACACCATATTTAACTTTATCTGATTTTGAATTAAAATGAATGGTTTAAGTCATAATTATTGATGTACTGTTCTTGTTTGAATAAACATTGTTATTGCCTGTCTATAGTATATCAACTTTAGAAATTCTACATTCTATTCTTAATTACATCTACTTCAGTATTTAAAAGCTGGGGATGGAGTTAAAAACAAGAGCAGTCCCTTTGAGGAAATCCTTTGTTTCCAGTTGTCAAACAGTCAGTGGCTTCAGTGGAGATACACAGCTACCCTGTGCAGCATATGGAATTGGAGAGTAAATAGCTTGTGGGCTTTTTAGTGTTTACCCTAGTTAGCCCAAATATTGCCTTGCCTTTTCCCAGTTCAGAATTTAGTTGTTTAAACCTTCTGATCTTATGTAGCTTGGTCAAGATGTACACATGTGAGAAGGAAAGACAAATCAACATTATCATCTTAGAGTGACTCTTAAACCTACATTAGTAAGAGTAACATGTTCATTTAAAATGGACCTTAAATTGACTGTCAGCAGCAAATAAATTGGTTCTCCTTCATTACAAGTATTTCCCTTTACTCCATCTTGACCTGTTCCAAATTGTATTGCTATCTAGCAGTGTCTCCCAGAACTAATTCAGTCAGCGCAAAATGCATCTGACAAACGGAAATGGTGTGATGGAAGTGTATTCATCTTTCCAGTGTTTTTCATCAATTAAAGCTCATCTAATTGCTTTTAAACTTCTCTAGATTTTCCTTCTCTTCCATGCTCTGCCTGTGTTCACAGATGTGACCACCATTTGCCAAGTGCCACCGCCATTCTCTGTTCTTTCCCTGACCATTAGCACTGTTTAACAAGCCATGTTATTGTTTTTTTTCTTGCAATATCTCCATATTTTGTAATATTTGGGAGTGGTTTTTGCTCCCACCCACTGGCAGTAGACATGATGGGTAAAGGCTTTGATGGTAAGCTGGCTAATATTCTGGCGATATGAAACCTCAGTAAAATATCCAGAAATGAGGCAATGAGCAGAAGGTATAATTAAGTAGCAGGTGCCTGATATCACATCATTGCTGGGATCTATTTAGTACAGTGATGTACCTCACTTCTTGTTTGGAACAAGCCATGGTATATCCTGGCAAAGTGGTTTAATTTTAAATCATACTATGAAGCTGTATCAGATCTTATAGTGCCATGCCTTCAGTCAGAATCATTTCCAGTCACCACTTTTTCTGTACCTGTGTAGGAAAGGGTGTTATGGAGCTAAGGGGTAAAGTGTCAACTGATTTCTGATTTAAAAAAAAAAAAAATCAAGCAAAACAGTTTAATTTATATCCTCTGCTTTTTGAAAATCTTTGAAAAAAGATAGTTTTACCTACTTGAGGCATAAAGCTACTGTATTTCATAGATTCTTGTGGATTCTGTTCCCAGTGGGGGAAGCAGGGTGGATTTTTGTCATGGTGCTACATACACTGGACAATGAGGTTTTGAAGTTTCAAAGGCAATTGAAGGTGGTGAAGGAGTGCAGTGGATGGTGGATGCCAAGGCTATTGTGTATAAAGCAGTTACTAACCAGGCAGAGTGTACACAGGAGCTTTTGAGAAAATGTGAGGTCCTAGCTGCTTGGGTAGGGAATCATTGTCAGCTGTGGCATGGAAGACCCCTGGTACAAGTTTGAGCAATTGTGGCAAGTGTGGGGTGGGATTCTGAGACATGAGATGGTAATATTTGGAGTTCAACTGACTTGGAGGTTGTTGGCAAGGAGGTAATGTCTGCAGATGGGTCAGTAGGAGATTTGGTAGGGACTTTAATGGATTTAGGTAATGTATTGGATAAGACGACTACCTAACCTGTGGCAGTAAAGCCAAAGAAAAGTTTAAGTGCTGCCCCAGGGATGCAAGAACAGTCTCGTCATTTGCCAACAGTTGGTTCAAGTGGACTTGGAACAACTGTGCCTGTGATGGGTATGTCCCTGAATCACTATATTTATGACATCCTGCTCTCTGACCCAGATGTCAAAGTTACCAGGGAGGCCCTGAAGGTAGTCAGCCTAGCCAAGCAAGGCTGGGCAGTCAACCCGAAGAAGGTTCGGGGACTAACAAAGTATGATGTTCCTTGGGGATGTGTGGGCAGGCACTGAGCAACAGATCCCAGATAAGGTCTGTGAGACCATCAAAAACTGTCCAGTCCTACAGATGGTGTCTCAGGTGCAACCATTCTTGGGACTCCTGGGCTTGTAGTGAGCCTTTGTGCCTCATCTAGGCTTTTTAATGTGCCCCTTGCAGGGACTGGGGAGAGTCTGCCATGTGGGCTCAGACAAAAATATCAATTAGCATTTGACCTCTGTGAAAATGCCATTATAGAGCACACATGCCTATATGCCATGATGTCAGGAATACTACTTGAATTAGAGGTAACTAGCCATGCAGATGTTGTCTCATGGGGGGACTATGGCAACAAGCCACCACACAGCAGAACCTATTAGATTCTGGCAGCATTCCTTTAAGGGTGCCAAAAGCCATTATGTGCTACTGGAACATCCAGTATTGGTGGTACTGTGGGCCATGCAAGATACTGAGCGTTTGACTGGCTGGGCTATGGTCTGAGTGCGGACCCCAATCCCGCTCATGGCATGAGTTACAGATGATTGAGTTTGCTCAAACTGGAATAGCCCAAGCAGCCACACACTTCAAATGGAAGCACTACTGCATATGTGAAAGAGACCACCTCAAATCTCAACCCCCTGATGGCAATCTATTGGGGGCCATCTTGTTCCTGCATCTGCCAGTGCTGGCTGGTGAGCTGCCCTTTGTGGAGCTGCTGGTGACACCTTCCCATGTATAAGAAGCCCTTGTCCTTGTGGACCTGGAGACAGAGGACCAGCCCACTGCCTGTTTCACAGGTGTATCAGCTACCTATGATGCCATCAGACATCATTTGTGGTAGTCTGTGGCATATGTGCCTCCAAAAGAACTTGTGGTCTTAGCTTGGACAACTGGACACTTAAGTCAGTAGGCAGAACTGAGAGTGGCATTCCTGGCAGTGGAAGAAATTGAAGGCAGCATCCATCTCTACACCAATAGCTGTGTGGTATATAAAGACCTAAAAATGGAGATAACATGGGAAACTCAGTAGTGGAAAATCCATCAGTGAGACTGGTGGGGGGGAGAAGAGTGCTGACTTTTGGAGACAACTTCTCAGAGCAACACAATCAAGACCAATAGCTATAAGGCATGTGGATGCCCATCGATGAAGAGGTCTTTTATAACAACACAATGGATCAAATGGCACAAACTTCAGATGCTACTCTGGCACTGGAATTATATCTTGGCAAGGGGCACGCTAGTGCACATGTGCTGGATCACACTGCACAATGAGGGCCCTTCACTGGTGTCAGCTGTTTGCTAAGCTGTGGTACTCACTTGCCTGGTGTACACTCACCTATGACCAGTACAACTGTTGGCCCCAAAGGGGATAATTGTGAGAGGAGCTGTACAATGTACAACATGGAAGGTTATGGTTATGTGGGCTCAATTCCCCCAGTGAAAGAACTTAAACACATCTTTACTGTGGTGAATACCTTCATGGGGCTCCTTTTTGCTGAGGCTTTGAGTGCAGCAATCCAGCAAAATACAATATGGGCATGAGCAAGCAACATGGTGCTCCCCAGCAGATTTGAAGTGACCAAGAAAGCCATTTCACTGGTGCCCTGTTACAGGACTGGGCTAGTTCTTTGGATGTGGAATGGCTATACCACATTGCATACCATCCACAAGCCAATGGCTTGATGGAATATTTGAATGATGCTGAAAGAACAGCTACTCAAACTAATGCTGACACATTCTTTAAAGGGATGGGCTGCAGTCCTTCCTAAGGTTGTTTTTCTCCTCAGTAACTGCCTGTCTGGGCCCCAGACATCCCATGGATGTCTATAGACCTGCCTGTTAACATCTCCCCCAATTAGAGTGCAGGCAAAGTCCACTCAGCCTCCCCCATGCTTGACTGAGGGGCCAGGACTTGTGGCAGTGGCTCAAGAAAATACTAGTCTTCTGCCCTGGCAAGCACGATGGGGCTTAAGTGCCCCCTTGGTGCTGACAGTGGTGGAAACAACTGTCTTCCTCATTACATCAGCCATATACCAAGTGTTATCATCCATTTCATGGGTATTACCAGGGTTAGGGGAGGTGCCAGGTGTCCTTATGTATAATTTAATTGATGATGCACTCCCTATATCTACTGGGAATGACTTGCAGTCACATGGTACCAGTTAGAGTGACTAATGCCTGTGTAGTCCCGTAATCTCACACAGTGCCATTTGGCAGAATGCGTGGGTCAGAGGACAATCACGTCCATGCAACAGGCACTGTTACAGTAGGAAGGCTGGGGCAGACACTGTTGGTACTGATTGATGAGCATAAAATGCCTGTCAATGTTCCTGCCTACAGGTTATCTCAGCAGACCTTGTAAGACGTAGTGGTTTCTATTTCTTCTTGTACTACAGCAGTGATAGGAGAGTATGACCTCAGAGTGCACCTGGACTCTATGTGGAATATTTGGGTTGCACTAACATTGACTGTCCTCAGTGCTTCAACCTTTTGCCTCCCAAGCAGTTTGTTGGTGGGAGATACCTTGACCACATGCTTTATAAGAGTTGCTACACCTTTGCTATACTTCAGAATTATACTTTTCTACATAATGTTAGCATACACATGAACCTCCAAAATTTTATGACATGGAGATAGTACTGAATTATACTGAGTACCATACCTATGCATTTGGAATTGCTAATGTTACACATGCTGAAATGTGCTTTTGCTTTTTTACAAATAACCTTAATAACACAAAAATGTGGTGTAACCACACAATTGATGCATCTTATGCCAGAAACCCCCTTCTTTTACCTTTGGATGGTTCTTGTTTTGTGGCATGGTGGTGCATATGTGCCAGCCTACAGCTCAGGTGGGCCTTGCACAAATGGGTGCATTGTAACCCTCATCTGGTGCCGGTGCAAGTCCCAACGTTACCTCACCCAACTTCAGTGATGGGCAAGACCACTGGCCCACACCTTCAAAGATGAGGGCCATCTTCTTTGTGAAGAGGAAGTAGGTGCTCTCTTTTTCTCTCATTGGGGGCCCCTGCCCTCAATGGACTTAACTACCAAGCTTTTGTGCATCTGCCATTCTCCATGGCCAAAACTACCAACATAACCTGGATTATGACTGGGGCCCTCAACAAAGAATTAGGGGAACTACACAGGGCAGTTTTACAGAATCATATGGCTATTGATTACATACTCGTACATAGCAATCATGGCTGTAAAGAGTTTGAGGGCATGTGCTGTTTCAATATTACAGGTGAGAGTCAACTAATTGAACAAAACCTCCAGAAGCTTCAGGCTGTTGTCCAGCATATCCAGCAACAAGAGGCACTGGGGTAGTTACAGGGATACCTAACCTCTCTGCGAGGCTGGGCAGCCCACTTAGTGCAAGGTCTACTGGTTGCTTTATGTGTGTGTATTTGTTTGCGTGTAGGTCTTTCTTGTGGCTGGATATGCCTGAAGGCCTGTGTGCACAGAGGAGAGGAAAGACTCCTGGTAGATATGGATGACAAACTATGAACTGCTGTTGGCGGCAGGGAGGAGTGTATGAGCCATTGTGCAAGACACTGCAAGGGGTTAGGTGAGTGACCAAGGACTGTTCTTGCTTATTGCTCTCTTGTATATTTCAGGTAGCTGACCATATCTTTCTTGGCTGAGGGTCAAACTCACACAATATTCTTAATTCTCTGTTCTTTTTATAAGCTCACCCCTCTTGTTTCTATATCAACTCTCCCAGATACAGAACCTGATCACTCAGGGCAGCTGCTGTAAGAGTGACCCCATTGGGTCACCTGCTGCAGCCATGAGGCCAAGACATGAATATGCGTGAAACTTTACTAGAGAAGTGCTGCCCCTTTCAGTAGAGTGGTTCCTGGTGGTTCCTGTCATCCTTGTAGGACTCCTGTGGCTTCCCCAGCAGCTTTCAGGACTGTCTGCTACTGGAGCGGTAATAATATTTATTGGCTACTGTGTGGATTCTTGCCAACCACAAATCCCAGATCTTTGGTTCCACACAGCTTGAAGCAAAATCCGTTTGCTTTAACAGGCATCATTCCATGGGTTTCATCAGTGACCATGGGTCAGCCCCTAAAACTGTTTTCTTTTACTGGGGAAAAACAAATTTGCAGCAACACAACATAGTAATAGGATTGGGTTTTCAATAGTGTGAGTTCTCATTTTAGGATACAGATGCATAGATAATCACAAACCTACTTCATTATGAATTTTAAAATAAGTTGGAGCACTACAATAACATACTTTACTGCTTCAGGGACACTTGCCTAATGTACTTCTCAGGATTGATAAATGGAGCTTGCACTTTTTGACATCAGCCTATTCCCTTAAGTGAATTTTAAGTTGCATTGTATTCACAATGGGGCCATCTTCTGGTCAGTTTGCTGTTATAAATAAACATGCTATTTATAATTGCATGTAACGGAGAGTATGCATTAGAAACATTTATGGTATCTACCATAAATACTAATTAAATTATATGGTGAATGTGTGCCTCACGGGTTTAAATATGTTGAACACTTTGCAATATTGTTACAAATAAATGAACATATGCTCTCTTCTCCCTTGCTACCACTTTATCTCACTATTTTGTTAAGCACCTTAATTTTCTTTGACTCCTTTGCAGGGAAAAAAGTATCAAAATTCAAATGTCCAACCAGAACCAGAGGCATTCTGGCAGTGAATTTTCTCCTGTGTAATCTTTCCTTTTTTTTTCCTGATAAACTTGACCCATTACAAAAGATCAATGTTGTATACGAAGCAAACAGATCATGCGTGCAAGAGTTTCAATTAAACAGTGTAGCTAAATCACAGAGTTTTTTTAGTTTTCCCTTATCTACCTAGCTTTTCTTACAGATGTTTTAATCAATGGATACCTAGTTAACAAAATGAAATTATTTCTATGATACTGTGTAGAGAAGAACATTCCGCCGGTCTTAAAAGCTACTTACAAGCTTTTAGAAGGTCACAGATATGTCAGTCACGATCCACTACCCTTCTTTATCATCAATGGAAAATATCTAACCGCTAAGCTATTTTCAGTCTTGTAATATGTCCTGTGCTATATTCTGTCTGTTTTCTACCCCACAATTGTCTTCTGTTTGTAAAACCAGCACTGAATGATCCAACAAAATTCAGAAGCCAGGCTACAGACTGAGGTATTTATATATCTTGAAGGCACAACATTTTCTTTCTCAAGCAAATGCAGTAGTTATAACCTATTCTTTCTCCTATATATTGTCATCTGTGTCATTTCAGTAGCATAACCAGTTCCTCTTTATGACATCTGTCTAGAGGTTAAGGTGTTTATTAATAGAATTCCCCTTAGCTCGTACTGGAACGAAAAGCATAACAAACTTAATGGAGTGATTACTGCCCACTCTGTACTTTGGGTTTGGCCATAATTGCCAAAAGCAACTGGAAGAAGTTTAAGATTGAAGCTAATTATACAGGCAACTGGCTTCAAGATGGTTATTATGAGCTTTAATTACAAGTGTTAATTCAGTAATGATATTACAGGTAATATTCCACTCCCTTGGCCCAAGAAAATGCTAATAAAGCAGAAACAAGAAATTCTTGTTTGAAGAAAGGCATTGAAATGAGGTTGATTCTGAACATTCGGCCTGGCTCACTAGGGATAATATACTGTCTAAGGCCTGTAGGAAATCCCTTATAGATTGGTTTGTATCCTGGCTGCAGACTACTTTGAGCGTGACTGCAGGAGGCAGAAGGTGGCAAAACCCTACACACCTGGGCAAGGACCATCAAGATCTGAGCCTTTGGCTTTTCTGTGCCCTTCCCCATCCATTTTCCTTTGCAGTTCTCGAGTACTGCTTCTTCCCTCCTCATATCTTTCTGATGTCACAGCTCTGATTTTCTCAGCCTTGTTTCCCTCTCCTTTTACTTCTTCTTCTCTGTCTCTGCCTTATGGCTAAGAAACTACAATCCAGATCGCTAACCCCAACCTGTCATCTCTAGAAGAGCTTTGAGCATGTTTCAGATATCTTACTCAGTATATCTGAGGTCAGCTATCTTGATTATTGTTTCTTTCCATCACTCACTCTGGGCTCCCTTGTGCATTGGGATGTCTTCAACAGTCTGCCAGCATCGTTTGATGTTTCTTTTGATTGTATTCCCAAATCATATTGAAAGGAGATCCCACAATGGGAAGATTTAAGCTGTGCTGTGTTATCCAGACAGGACTCAAGTCCTGGAGGATGAAATCTATAGACTTCAAACAACTTCTTCCTTGCTCACGTATCAGTGTATCCTAAGAGACCATGCCTTGAGGTTTCAGTACCACAGATTTGCTTTACAGGGAAGCAGAAACTTGCTCTAGTCTGAAGGCAGCTGCTATCAGCAGATTTGATTGCTCTTGCAACAGCAACAGGAGCCAAGGGGACTGCTCTGTGAATATGCAGTGAGGCAGCACAGATCTCTGGCAGTGTATGTGCAGTCCTGCTTATCAGCTATGCGTTGCTGGAGGTGGTGGGCGACAGAGTGAGGTGCTGGTCCCTTCTATCTTCCACAGGTTCTGAATGGCCAAACCCAAGAAAATACAGATGCATTCTGTATTTTGGAGTGAACTTTCCTGTCCAGAATTAGATTTTGCTGACTGATCAGGTGAAAACCTTGCTATGTCATTAACAAAATGTCAAGAACTACAAAGCCATGCAGAAGGAACTTAAGATTTTAGTGTGGAACTTCATGTTCCCTTTGTCATCATTTTCACACTTCCTTATAAAAGGTGAAAACTCTGTTCTCATCTCCTATGGGATGGTCCTGCTGTAAAGGGAAAACCTGTTTTTTTCCGGAAGGTTATAGCAATCATTTTGCAAGGACCAAAAATAATTTATACCATCCGAGCGTTCATTTCCCCACCATGTGCTGTAGCTAGGGTCTAAATGACGCCAATGATGAGATTATCTGTCGAGCTCAATTAACACAATAGCTGTGTTCCAAAATAAATGAGGCAAAACTGCTATACTTGATAATTCATTAGTCGAATAATAGTATGGAGGTGCAGATTATAATAATCAGAACCACTGGAAGATTATGGGGATTATGGTTGCTTTCTAGTGTCTGTGATTATTTTTCCAGTTCAGCATAATCACTTTTTGGGTTCCCTTGTGTTTTGCCACTTAACGGAGTTTTGGGTTTGCAACATTTTTCAGATTCCAAGTCCTTTGTTCTTGCTCATTGTCCCTTAATTTTTTGATGCTGTTACTGAATTTTGTTGTTAGAAAAGTATTTTACCTGTTGCAAAGGCAGATCTTTCCAAGGAACCAATTACCAACAGAAGCAAAAGATAAGCATTTGGGCATTTAGTGAAAACAAACAAACATGGTGGCTTTGTTTATCCCACAAAGCACAGAACAGGAACAAATTTGTGTACAAGTAAAGCATTTCCAGAATAGCTGAGGAACAGATGAAGTTCTGAAGACATGTATTGAAGCGTGCATGGAAGCAAATGAGAAGATGATGAAAGGAAAGAGAACAGATGCTCTCAAAGCAGTGGTAGTTCTGATGTTTTTAGCAAGTATGTATTTTAGAGTGTTTGTGTGCATGCATGCACACATGCATATAATGCAAAGGAGACTTGAGAATCATAGAATCATAGAATGGCCTGGGTTGAAAAGGACATTAAAGATCATCTAGTTTCAACCCCCCTGCTCTGGGCAGGGTTGCCAACTACTAGAGCAGGCTGCCCAGAGCCACATCCAGCCTTAAGCAAACACCATTTTGCAGAATGATAGTGTACATTATTTATTGCTAGATAATGCTAAAAAGACAAGCATCTTAAATGTTGAAAAATGATGAAAAAAAATGGTCATTACTTTGTAAAGGACTTGTAATTTTCTCCTACATGTAGCTTTTCATGCATAGCTATGTGCCAGTCTCTGCAATTTGGGAGATAGCCAGGGAGGTTATCTGTGTTGGGTTGTTGTACAGGTGCAGTACGCTTCCTCTTCTGGTGTGTTGTGGTGTCAGGCTTGGTGCTTGCACTGTCTGCTCTTAGTACAGGAGGGGAGGAAAATCAGAAAACATTTCATCAGTGGTTGTAATGTCCTGGGAGGGGTGGAAGGGGTTGGATGGTCTTGCAGATCTACTGTTCTCAGGGTAAGAGACACCCATCTCTGAGAAGAAAGAAATCTAGGTGTCTGCCTACAGCTAAAAGCTGTGAAGAGGGATAAGCAAATAATCAGTAGTAGAAGAGGATAAAACTGAATGAGCGTCAGACAAATAGGAGCAGAATGAAACTTGTCTGTGCATTGATGCTCATGACCCTTTTATATTTTTTCTGTTATTCACACACATACTTTGGGGCAAACAAAACAGCAATGTTTAGAGCAGGGTAAAATTTTTCCCCTGTATCTATGCAGCTAACAAGTAGACATGGCAGAAGCAGAGAGTTAGTAAAATGGAAGCTTCTAACAGTAGCTTTGTTTCCAAAACCAAACACTGTTATTCTGGTGGTGGTGGTTTGTTTTTTTTTTCCCATCCATAATCACAAAATGGCATGAAAAAAATGTTTGTTTCAGACTCTGATATCAAAAGTACCCTAAATTACCATACGAGTATGCTGGAGCATGTTCCTCTCAAATGCTGGTTGAATTGCTCTTCGTCTCAGTCACCTACTGGAGCAGAGACTGGGATCCAGACATCCTTTAATGTCATTCTATAGATCATTGTCTGTGACACAGTGGAAATATCCTGATTTATACCACTCCACATCCTGAAGAACACATCTTAGGTCCGAAATCTGCTAATAGAAGTAAGCAAGTGTGAACCATAAAGGATTCAGATAGGGTGGAAAAAACCCTATAAGGTTCTAAAAGTGGACAAAAGATGGTATTACGCTGCCTACTGTTTCATTTATAGTCTGGTTTTAACAAGCCATTGTTGTCTTCATCCTTCTTACCTGCATGGAAGCAGTGAAGGTGGAAAACAAAAGAAGAAAGCAGTTCTGGAATGATTTCCATGCTGGTAGCTCCTTTTTTCCCCCACTCTGAAAAGGTACAAATGAGTGTTGCTATATTTTTCATCTCCTCTAAAGCACAGAAATACTGGGCTCCTCTCTTGTCTCAGACTTTTGAGTCTGACACAGTGCCCACTACTGCAGCATCTGAGCCTTTCAGCAACACGGTAAGAGATGTCTCTGACGCCTGTTACATGTGATTCTCCTCTTCCTTTTCTTTTCTCAGCTTGCCTGGGTTTTATTAGATTTCTGTATGGTGCTCGCATGTCTAATTAATTAAGGCAGGCTGAAATATGGTTTTCTTTTGGAAGTATGCAGAAAGCATTGAAACTTGTGATAGGGTAGAAAGTGTTGATGCTGCAGGGTTGTACTTCACAGCTTTGTAAAGCCCCTCAAGGAAGTCTGTCTCCTGCATAAATGAGATTTACCCTTTCTGAAGACAGTTCCTCTGTGCTTGAGGAGTGGCACTGCCTGTGATCCTCTTCTCAAGTTTTACATGCTACCACCACTCCTGATATCTTTCCAGATGAGTCCTTTTTTTGCATCCATGTTTCCATGATTCACACATCTTCATATTATACCTTGCAAGTGCTGAGATGGTGGAGGATGACTGCTGCAGGGTATAATTCCCCCTGTATATGTAAAACAGGTGAGCAGCATCCAGCCAGGCTGAAAATTTACTGGTAAAAATCTTTAGCAGTGAGAGTACTTACTTTTCCTGGTGCTGGAGACACCTGGCACCATGATCATTTGCTTCTCGTTTCCAGAAATAATGCATTTTTTTTCTTATCAACAGTGAGAAGTAGCCTTTTTAATGTGTTACATGTAGAAATGAGAAAATGCAGAATTAAATATTCTTCTAGTTTCAGCAATGTGTTGAAGAACACCAAGCATCATTTTCATGTTTCACAGTCTGTACAAACTCAGTATTGCTCAAGTCTCTGTCTAGTTTAGGATGGTAAAATTATAGCTGTAATGTATGTAGAAACATTTATTTTTAATGTACTTTTCTGTTTCCCAAGAGAAAGGATTTTGGAACAAGCTTTACAGATTACCTTGATTCAGCCCTAACTACATTCATTTAAAATGTTTGCTGTGCTGGACATTTCAGCCTGGGTTTGCCTGCTGTGGATGTTGCTCTGGTTGCATGGATCATTGAACAGAGAACAGATATGCCCTTCCTTGCTCTTCTCTAATAATCAGGAGGGAAGTTGCAACTTATGTTTCCCTATAATGAGGTTCTCAAAAAACAAACAAAAACACTGTTGGTAGCTGGTGGGAATAGATGCCCTCTGAATTGCCTTGCTGACCCATTCTCTTTGTAAGTGCTTATGATTTGAATCCCATGGTGTTTGATCATAGAAGGTTTGGTTTCACATTTAAAATTTGCATCTTTGCTGTTTTCACTTGCATATCACTGGGTGTTTAGTTTCATCCACTTGAAGCCTGTAGACTCCAATTTTCATGCCTAAGAAAATACACAAAATCAAGGGTAGTGCTTGCGCACAGTTAAATTTATGAATGTCAAAAACCTCTTACATTTCTTTTTGCATCCGGTATTGTAAGACCTTTAAGATCTCCATATGGGGCATGGTGGCTGTGATGATACCATCTCAAACAGCAAGCATTACTTAATAGTGCTAATGAAATCTCATCAAGCANTAAATTAGTTATCTGTTCCTTTGATGTTATTGTGCTATTGATAAACAAACAGGAAATGCTCAAGAACTGGCATGTCATTTTAAGTCTGTTTTTCCCATTCAAAAGAGAACTATGCCTGTTTTATTTCAAATTACAAATAAAGGTTTGGAGATGGGCATCTCCGTGGTGTTATGCACCATTGTATGAGTGACTTAAAGCACTACATTTCAAAAGTATTCAGATCTGTACAAAATATATCCTTGGCCTCGTCTGCAACTGATGTCTCTATAATACTGAAGGGATATGCTAAAAAATACATAAATGACATGATAAATTGGTTGTGCAACCATCGGTA
The DNA here is from genome assembly GCA_013399115.1 of Anseranas semipalmata. Taxonomy (NCBI): domain Eukaryota; kingdom Metazoa; phylum Chordata; class Aves; order Anseriformes; family Anseranatidae; genus Anseranas; species Anseranas semipalmata. The sequence goes on along the minus strand of VXAA01004642.1, from coordinate 6,268 downwards.
GACAGCCTACATACCTCATGTCTCATCCATAAGGCCATTTTTCCTATTCAGCTAACAGGACAATTCAGTTTAGGCTGTCAGTACAAAATTGCAGTGGACTTTCAATATTTCTCTTACTTCAGAGCAAGGTGTTTCCAGTTACTGAAAACATTTCTGTTTTCTGTTCATTTCTGCTACTTTCAGCAAGGTGCTGTAGAGCCAGGAGCTCTGAGATGGTGTTGGAATTCTTCCAGATGGCTAAGTGTAGAATTCAGCAGCATGCAGTGAAGTTGGATTGACGGTAGATTTTGAGGTCACCTTCAAAGCTTTCTTTCCTTCAGGGATATACACCTTGGTCTTGCCTAGCTTTAGTAACAGTCTTTAAAACCAGGTCAGTGTGAGCTATATAAACTGCTTCTTACGGCACCAACCTCTTCAAGACTGAAAGAGCTTTTCCCTTATAACAGTTTCAATGGCTTTTTAAATGGTTAGCAGTGGGAGTTTAATACCACTGGACATTAAGGTGTCATTCCAGACTCGGGTTATTAAATAAGATAAATAGACCTGGTTTGGTTTTCTAGGAAGACCCATTTCTGGGGTCACCAGAAGATGCAAGTACCCTCATGTTTCATGGTTATGCTAAAAAGCAGTGACATTTCTGATTCTTCCTTGCTGAGGGGGACTGGCAAACCCATCTGTCTCTAGGAACCTCTAGATTCTCCATACTTCAGGGTCAAATAAATGAATAAAGGGATCATTTTGGACCCAAAAATGGTTTCTAGAGGAGCTATGATATTAGTCTCTATGGAATCAGTGATAATGAGCATGTTAGCTTCAGTGCTAAAGTGAACTTTGGTATATGGAGATGTTCACCTGTGAGGGTAGAGTGAATGTGCTGTGCGGAAGCTGTAGTTAGATAGTCTTCTGCTGGAGCTCAAAGCCCTCACTGCTCCGTAGCCTTGCTCTGAAAGGCAGTAGAAGGTACCTTTTATTTTTTTTAGGGAATATGTCAGTAATCAAGACCCTTCTCTGGGCCAGGGCATATGTAGGAGGGCCCTAGCCCTGTCTGTGATGTGTCATATGAGGAGATGAAACAATATTTCATCACTAGGAGAAAGTATAATAATACAAGATGTGTAATGAGAGAGCTGAGTGTTCATTTCTATGAAGTGGAAGCCAAATTTACTGTAGAGCAACTGGAATTGCTCCATAGTAGAGCACACACAAAGCTACAGTTCTTCTGTACCGATAGAAACTGTTCAAGAAATTGATGGTATAATGTGTTTTGGAACTCTGTACCTACCATACCTTGGCTAATAGTAGTTACTGTTGCAATAGGGTTAGTACAAACTTACTGATTAGGGTAGTTAGGAATCTGTCATTGATGCATGGAGATTTTTTCACCAGTTCCATTAAGATTAATCCCCTGCACATTGATCCTTAGGTACCCTCCTCCTGCTTCACTAGCAAAACCTGATTTAACTTCTACTCAGTTCAGGTAAGTAGTACTGCCTGCTGAAATTGGATTTGCTTTCCTGTTCACCTTTCCAGGAGGCCGTCTTCAACTATGTTTTTTGAACAAAACTTCTTCCTCCCAAGTTTGTACAAAGAGAAATAAAATGTTTTGCTACTTTTTTTTTCCAGTATTCATGTGGGATTTAGTACATAATCCAGTGTTGTTTCAATACTGCAAAGTCCAGCATTTCAAGTTGAGCTGGCTTTTAGCAGTGACTGCCACAATTTTGTCTGGTGCATCTGGTGTCTTCTGAACAACTCATAGTAGGTACTGCTATTGCTCATGAAGTTTTAAGTTAAGGATCTTGAGGTGTGGAGGTGGTGTCATTTTACTTGCTACATCATAAAGACAGTATGGAGGCATATTTATGCAGATGGACAAACTTTTTGATAATGGCCACCTTTTTCTGTGGCTGTGCCCTAGTGCACAGTGGTGTTCAACCAAATCTCAACCTTTTGTGTAGTCCTGTACTCTATCCCAGCCAGGGCTATGGTAAAGAGGGGCCAGCCCTTTCTTGGGTGGTAGGAATTGCCACTCCAAGTTCAGTGCATGCCTGTATGAGCTGGTTCATTTTTCATAGATTCCCATGCAGCAGTGGAGCACAAGAAGTAAATGTCTTGCTGGCTGTCACTGCAGCCCTTCCATACCCAGCAAGCCTTGTGACAGCAAGTTGCTAGCCAGCATGTTTGCTTACCAGCGGAGAAGCAGCTAGTGAAAGCAGCTTCGCATGGTTCTGTGCCAGGGGAGCTGAGTGGGAATATGCTATTTTAAAAGGCAGTCCTCCAGTTTGGAAACTGAAGGAGGAAGAAAGCTGGGGAGATAGAGGAAAAAGTCAGGCATAATATTGAATGGTAACTGCAGTAAGAAAGAAGTAGTCATAAGTGAACCCTGCTGTCAAATATCCCCTACAGGATTTTGTGCTGTCGTGGCTCACAAGCTGAGCTGGATTTTTTTTTTCCTTGTTCATAAAGACTGCACTGTGATAGAGCCCCCAGAGCCCAGGTGCACTGCAGTGCTCTGGGGGTACTTGGCAATGGCTGCTCCCACTTTTCTTTCCTAATGCAGGAGCAGGTTGGTGTATGGTTTTGATCTTATTCTGTTCCCCTTTGCCATGCAAAGTCCTGGTCATTATTTGACAGCTATGACCCATGCACAAGTGGTGCAAGGGCCAGTGCTCTGCCTGCATCCTGTAAAGGTGCAAAAACACATCCTTCCTCCCCTGCTACTCCCTTCCTCCCCGTTTCTGATGAGATGTATGGTTTGGCCCTTTTTGTACAAAGATTGTTGTATGCATCCTTTAAATAGCACTAACAGGTAGGGAAGTGGTGGTAGATTTTAATCACAGTAGGCTCAGTAATAAGACTCTTTTCCAATTGACATGGCTCTAAAATTTTGATAAGGTGCAATGTAATTATCCAGCTGACCTTTATCCAGATCTAATGCCGATGATCTGGCAAAGAGAGCACATGTAACACTGCTGGCAGTAAGAATCAACTCAGTGGTTGTTGTAACACAGTGCTCCCAGTATGAAACCCAAGCACTGGGTTTGCCTTGTTGCTCAGCTCCCTCCAGCTGGGTCTATGCTCTGTCCTCTTCTGTCATGCACATGCAGCACCACTACCTAATTTGCTCTTGCCACTGATGACAGGGACACTCAAGACTGAGAACACAAGAAGCACAAATGGTGCTTATCAAAGGATGCAGTCAGCTGTAGCTTACCCCTTGGCTTTTGGATCCATCATGGCTTTTGCCATGCAGAACACTGTGGGATCAGGGAGTAACTGGGCTCTTTTTGCCCTGAAACTGTTACAGTAAATGACATAATGCTAGCGCCTTCCTAGGGAAATGCTTGATTTTTATCTTCTTTCACCTCTCTCCCAGCCTGCCACATATATTTTGCTAATAGTAAAACAGAAAGGAAGGACAAACAAAGCAAAACCCAGAAGGGCTAAGCTTTTATGCTTCTCTTACTGAAAAGATTAAATTACTACAGCCCTGTATCAGGCCAAATGATGTCAGTGCTGAGGATGGGTGTGCCAGTTCCTTTTGGGAGTGAAAACTACAAACCTAATTCTTGATAAGGGAAGAGTTCAAGACATCATTATGTGTCCACGTTTGCAGAGAAAATGGCCTCGGAAAAGCAATGTTGATATGTTTCAGCATAAGATCTTGCTAGTCTAAAGGATCCTGATTTTTGCTGCTTAAAATATTCAAAAAAAATCTCTAAGCAAACTGCAGGCCATTATGAAAGGAGTTTGTTCCCCTTGCATTGAAAACTGGACTTACAGTGTAAGTACTTTTTCTATTAAAACTTTTCCAAGAAAGCAAGGATTCCTCACTGCAGCTCTTGTACAAATATTTTTCCACATATATATATTGAATTGGAAATAGCACTAAATAATGTACATGAGGAAAGTGGCAGTAAGATTCTAATCCCAGCCAGACCTTTAGGGTACTAATTCAATACAAATAAAAAATGAAAACTAGGAATGCTGTTTTTTACTATCTGCATATGTTTTTCCATCAATCATCAAATTCAGTGTTTGTATTCTGAATTGCAGCCCACGGTTAGGGAACTGACTTAAGCATGACCTGCAATGCAAAATAAGAGAAATTCAGTTTAAATGATCAGGTACCACATATACCTGCCAGGCTCAGGATATAGCCTAGACCAATTAGGCTCTGTTTTCCCCAGTTCTGACATGTATCACACCAGTTTGTGATTGCCTGAAGCTGCAAAACCTGAGGTCTTTTCACTCTTAAACACTCCTCTTTCAAGTCATGTCATAGAATCATCATAGAATCATAGAATGGCCTGTGTTGAAAAGGACCTTAAAGATCATCTAGTTTCAACCCCCCTGCTCTGGGCAGGGTTGCCAACTACTAGAGCAGGCTGCCCAGCACCACATCCAGCCTGGCCTTGAATGCCTCCAGGGATGGGGCATCCACAACCTCTCTGGGCAACCCATTCCAGTNTGGAAGGCCGCAATGAGGTCTCCCCGGAGCCTTCTCTTCTCCAAGCTAAACAAGCCCAGTTCCCTCAACCTTTCCTCATAGGAGAGGTGCTCCAGCCCTCTGATCATCTTAGTGGCCCAAATGGGCCACAAATGGGACAAATCAACTCCTTTGTTTTAGTAAAGGTTTTTTATTATTTTTTTTTATTTTCATTTTTCATGTCCTTTTTTCTTTTTTGAGAATGAACTCTGCCAGTCAGTTCCTTGTGCTGAAGGAACACTGTGTGGAGTCGACTCCAGTCTCAGGGAGGAGAGTGAGACAGTGACTGACCCCTGGGAGGGTTCAGCACATCCCTTAGCAGTACATATGATTCTCCTGTGCCTTTTTTTCCCTATTCCCATCACGGACGTTGCTCCTGTTTTGTTTTTCTTGGGGAAGCGTCCGATACACAGGTGGTTTATTTTTTGTGATCAAAGCTCTTCAGACCCAGGAGCAGGTAATGGCTTCAGCCATTTCCAATTTATATTTTCAAGCTTATTTCTAATGATGACAGCCAAAACTATTTTACTGGTATATTTTTGGAAGGCAAGGTTCTGTTCTAGTTTTATTGTTGGGTCAGCAGGTGCCCCGTGGAGCTGGTGCCTATCTGTCACCACACAGACATGGTGGTCTTCAGCTGGGAGGAACCTGGAGTACGTAAGCCTCTCAGAAGCTTTTCTGTCAGTCTCAGCAGGGTGGTTTCCTCACTGCTGCACACCTGCTTCTTAGCCCAGAGGATGCTCTGCTTCAGCAGACACTCACAGTTGCTCAAAGATTTCTTTAGAAAGAAAGAAAGAAAAACACTTTCTCAAATGCACCACTGTAAGTTTTAAACCATGTTCAGCCACTGTAACTTTCCCCGTCACCTACTTGTTTGATGTCAGGTATTTTACCTGTAGTAATCTGTAGGAAATGTATTAAATAAATGTTTTCAACAAGTGCCCTTCTTCAGATTCCTCTCTAGATCCCATCAGTCTCTGTTTCCCTGTGCTTTTGAAAGCATGAATGTGTTCTTAAAAGTCATACTAACATAAGGTTCGTCGGTACACTATGTGTTTCTGGTAGTTTCTCTGTGGTAAATTAGAGTTGGCTTGTAACCATAATGGAATGGTGGGGAATGAATCGAGTATGACACAGGGAAGATTTTTAGTTCCCATCAATTTGTATGTCCACATAAGCTTGCAGACGGCACAAGGTTTAGAAGGAGCAGGAGTGGTGATCTTTATTCTGGGCCACTGAAAAAATAAGTCAGATTTATGTCTTGTGAAAACCACCCAAGTCAAATAACATACAAATAAAAGGGGAAATGCTTCATTTCTGCAACTTTAATTTGCACAAACAAAGCATAGGAAGCATTTTTAAGTTGTTTTGGTTTCATTTGTTTGCTTTTAACCCCATCTTGTATTTAGAAATATGTTGGAACAGATTGTTATAATGTGTTTTATCTTCTCATCTACATGAAAATCTCATGCAAGTCAATCTCAAATAATAGAGAAGTGATAACTGATTAGACCTGCTTGTTAGCTTCTACTTGACTCTAGTGATTGAAAAATGCTTGGAAAAAATGTGGTAAGATCACTTAACTTTGCATTAAAAATTAATTTCATTATCCATACTGGAAATGTTAGCATCCCCCAACAATACTGGAAAGGGTAGTGTTAGCATAGCAGGTATTTCTAAATAGGGAGAGAATCAAACACCTTTCTTCCTTAACCCTGCTGCCCCCTTCCTCACAGATGCTCTTCTTTTCTATGTTTTTCTTGCTGAGGCGATCGGCTC
>VXAA01004640.1:43807-59006 GCA_013399115.1 Anseranas semipalmata | reverse complement strand
TGTGAAGAATCAAAGACAGTATCTAGCCTTACAGACTTCAGTAGTTAACCTACAAAACAAGCAGCCAAAGAGAAATATACCATAAGGAGACCAAATGTGTATTAGACTCTGATGAAAAAGATATTTCCTTTTGGAAATATCCTTTGGCATTTGGACAGCCTTCAACCTGAAGCCTTGATGTTTAAGCTCTTGGTGCTTCTTTTCTGATAGTAACTTAGTTAACCATCCTGTGGTTCTGTTTTCCATGATGTAGTGTTCAGTATAAATGAAGAAAAAATAAAATCAGAATAAAAAATAAAGCTGTACTATTTTTTTTTCCAAGATTCTTTCCCAAACAAAAAGTTTAGCAATTGTTTAATAATTGTGACATGTCATGAAGATATAGGGGAAAAGAAGCACAGGTATGTAATTCCCTTTGTCTTAAGTAGTGGGTTGCTTTGGTTTTCTTTCTTCTTCAAAGCAGTTTTAAAGATGTGTTAGCCAGCCAGGTGATGGTGTGATTTCACAGCACAGCACAAAGCCTTGTCTCTCTGAGTGCCTCAAACAGGATGAACAAAGCAAGAAACATAAAACTGATTCCATTTTGTGTGTGTGTGTGTGTGTGTGTGTGTAAGGCTCTGGTTTGGGATTCAGATATTTTAAGAGTAAAAAAAGAAATCTCTGAAGAGTTTATAGCTTAGTGAGTAAAGTACTGGAAACAAGCCAAACCAAACTTAAATAAGTATGGTGGTCTCAGCTGAGTTCCTAGCAAACTCTAGCCTACACTGCAAATCCATCATGAACAATTATATGTAATTTGGTACAATTGCCAGCTCCTGCTTAGAGGCCCTTCAGACTGAGCTACAGAAGAGACTGAATTACTTCCCATACCTAATGGGAGCATTGCTCCTTGCTCAAGGGCGTATCATGAATACAGGCACTGCTATCAAATTCCCACTGAGCAAATACCAACTCTCGTACCAGACTGTGGGCAGAAAGTCTGTGATGGAAGAATCAGAGTAGGTTGTTCACAGCAGGCACACTTTCTTGGCTTTGATGACTGGATTTAATGCCCAGATGTAGTCCTAGGAGCTTATATTTAAGATGTATGAATGTATAAACATTGTCCTTCAAATCTTTGACATTTCTAGGTTGGAGTTTCCAGAGGCGTAAAGGGCAATTAGGTGTCCAAATGTCAACAAAAAAACATTAGACTTCTAGCATTAATGTTTAAAAATGTCCACGTAGCATCTACAATAAAGTGAAGTTAAAGTTGACATTGGTTGGCGTTATCTGGGAATAGCAAGACTTACAGAACTTTAAGGCTTTGGAAAGATAGAAGCATGTACTTTTTCTTCACCAGAAATGTGATACTGTCTCAGGAACTTGGGTATAATCTTCTGAAACAGGATTTCAACATTACCTCTTTCAACATTATTTTCTCATTTGTAAATAAAGGGTGTCTTGTGAGGTCCCCAGAGGTCCTTTAATGAAATGTAAATGTAATGCACTTAAAGAGATGAGACAACAGAGTAACTTCCTGAGTGAAATAAGTCCTCTGAGTTTCTAGTAATCCTTTTAGAGAAGAAAAGGCCACAAATCTGAGGCTCCTGTAGCCTGGTTCTTGCTAAGTCTCTCTATGTCATTTTAGCTGGATTGCTACTCCATGCAGATTTATTATATTTTGTTCAATCATTACACTGTTACTGCTTGAAATTCAGGGTACTTTTCTTTGATTGCCTGCAGAGATGCCAGTAGCAGCAGGCTTGGAAAACTATAGCCTATTTACACATTTACACTTATGACTACAAAGAAGAGAGAGGATATTAAACTTTTTGTACTGAGTTTGTACTGAGAAAACCAAAATGCATCTTGAAGATGGCCTGGGCTGTCAGCTGTCATATTCTGGCTGACAAAATGCTTCTGCAGGCTCCCCATGGTATCTTTCACTGCACCAATAAAAACTGTCTTTATGTCATGACGTAGCAGGCCAGACCACTGTGCTAGGATTTCCTTTGTATCCTACCCCTCTCTTTGCTGCAGCTTTAAGTTCTTGGCTGCCTCTCTGTTACTCAAAGGAATGTATATTGTTGTAGTGCCCTAGTAGATACGGACATCAAAAGAACTTGATTTCTCTGTCAAGAACCATTAAGATGTCTCACAAGTTTATATTTTTCTGTCTCTGAACAGGCTTTTTGATATTGCATGCTTGCGTAATTTCTATGTTTTCAGTTCGTGCTGTAGCTCACATGACCTGTAGTTGTCTACCTTCTGTGTATGCAGTTCAGTGCATTCTTCTCTTCTGAAGGTGTTAGGTATACTTAGTATTTAGGAAGTGTACTGCTTTGCCCAACAGGGTTAGGAGGTCTGAGAGCACATAAAAATAAGAGCATCAGAAACACATGATGACAAATCACAGAGGAATAACACAACTTGCATATTTGAGACCAAGCAAATTTGAACTGTTTAATCTTGTAGCAGAAAAAATTACAGAGGAAGTGGAAAAAGGCTATAAACTGGCTGCTATAAAATTCTGCTGAAGAAAGTAGATTAGGTTAATTTACCATTTCTTATTAGACTTTCAAATAAAATTTTATCAGTTGCAAAAGTATTTCAAGACTCTTATACATGCTGCTTTTTCATGGTGTGTAATTAACAACAGAATTGTGCTGTAATAAGGCATAAATGAGAATAGATGCTGTCAGAAAGCAGAAAGCAGAAAGCTGTGCTCCCATGAGGGAATCTGAGCTGGGAGCTGATGGCTACTAGAGCACAAGCCATGCTTGCACTGATGGCCACAGTCCCTCAGAGTCTAACCATATTGGGCAGCTTGGTGCTGGTAAAAGGGTCCATCAACATCCCAGGCATGGTGAGGGGATGAGTCAAGGCCAGGATCCATCCAGGGTTTCCTAGATGTAGCACAGCTCCAGTCTTAAATAGCAGTTTGGATGTTGCCATACTGCTAAGTTCAACCCCTGACAGGTAGTGGGAGACCTTGTGGTAGCTGACATAAGTGACAGGGTAACTCCATCTCATAAACTATTGTAGAACTAAGCATTATCAGGTCTCTAGCAGTGATGCTGAAGGGAACCTCCAGAGTACAGTAACATGCTCTGTGGCTGAGAAGCATTGAATCAACAACATCTTAACATCTTCTTAACAGTGAAGGTAAGTAGCATTGTTCTGTGGAAAAACAAACAAACAACAACAACAACAAAAAACAAACAACAACAACAAAACAGGCTTGCAAGTGTCATTAGGTGAGGGATTTTTCCTGTGAATACTTCTGAGCTCTGTGGAGGTGTAAGTAGCACTTCTGTGCTGTGGTCACTTCTGCATTGCCAGTTTCAAGTGAACTCATTTCATTGCTCCACTCAAGCTCCCTTCTCATGTGAGATGTAGAAGTCAAACTAGAATAAGAAGATATTTGGAGGGAATTTGAGAAAATAGTTGTTGGAACATGATAGTCCATAATGAGCCTGATCTAGGAGAAGACAGGCTGCAGAGGCTTCAAACATAAAGTCAAGAAAAGACAACAGCACTATGCACCAGCTTGTGCTACAATAAGATCAAAAAAACAGTGCAGGGGTACCTCAAGGATAGCTGGAAGAATAGTGGAAGCTGTGGCTTCTTTTGGGGAGGTGGGGTGAAGGGAAGGAAGGAGGACTCCAGAGGGTAAAGCTCCAGTCTCTTAGCATTCCATGGGTTGTAGAGCAGCTACAAAATTGTTGTTGGTGGTTTGGGAACTCTCTGGTCACTGTAAAGGGCTTGGCACTATCCTGCTTCTGTTGGACAAAACATTCAATAAGGGCGGCTGCAGCTTGTGGTTTTGTGTTTAGGCCTGGACTGATACTGAGTAAACAAATATGAGCTGAAGCAGCAAAGCCTCAGAGCCCCTTTCTCTTCATATATGCATACTGACTGCTCCTACTTGTCTTCTGCTGTCTGCCAGTTTCATTGCCATGGAACACTGACACTCCTTTCCAAACTAGTGTCTGCACATACATTAAAAGTGATAGTGATATTCTGTATATGTCAGTGGCATTAATTTGCTAATCTCATTACAACCAAAAATTTTCCAACAGGAGAAGAAATGTATTCCAACAACAAATATCCACTGCAGTAACAAAGATCATACACTCAGTCTGACCAGTTATGTATGCTAAAAGCCAATAACTGCAATCTAAATATAACTCTACGACGTTTCTACTCTAAGCCAAAAATTGGACATTCAAACCAGAAATATTTGGCAATACGAGGCATAAGCCCCTGTCATTTGCTTTTGTGTAACTAATACTGAAGATCATTACAAACAATTATCTCTTATTTTGTGGGTGCTGTTTGGGTTTATTTTAACTCACAGTGGTAATTATTTAATAAAAGATGGTGAAGTAAAGCAGAAAGCTGAAACAATGTACATTTAATACTCTATGAAACAAATGCTTTAGATCTGCCTGTTCAGTCAGTTCAGAGCATCTTCACAGTATGAGGGTTTAATATTTATTAAATCAGGAGGATGTGCTTGTAATTCTGTAATTCTAAACAATTCAAGTTGATTAAACGTGCACTGTCCATTGAATCATACCCTTTATGAAGGAAGTCAACAAAACTTTGCAAAAGCCGAGCTTAGCCTTACAGGCAGTACTTACTTGCTGTTCTGTCTGAAAAGACTTCTGGTAAAATCTCTGACAAATGCAGTCTGCAACAATGAGATGAAATATCTATTTTTAAATATGGGAAGAGCTTTAAGAGGTAGATGAGAATTGATATGTTATACATGAGCAGGAAACCTGAGCTGTCCCAAAAAAAAAAAAAAGGAAAACGGAAAGAAAACAAGCAAACAAACAAAACCCACCAACTTTCTTCAGCTTAAAAGGTTCAAAAGGACAGATGAAATTTACCAAATTATTCCTTACTTCAGGTTTGTTAAAGCCAAGGAGATTGAATAACCATGAAGTAATAGATATAAGTGCAATGGTCAATAAGACAAATATAAGCAAATGGTTTACTTTGCTGCTTGTTGTTCCTTGAGTGCCCTATAATGACACAGTTTGTCCAGGCGTGCAGTTTTTGGTATAAAGCACAACACACCAGCAACCTATTTCAAGAAATCCATTTTCAGTTATATTTGCCTTTTTTTCTTTTCTTCCTATTTTTTGAATGTGCAGTTACTACCATGCCATGCTTAACTTTTTGCCCTGTACTGAATAACAAGGCAAGACTCTTAAAATCCTTGGCCAAGTTTCAATACCAAATTAGACTTCTAAGATTATGAATCAGATCCTTAGGTTCTGTTTTATTTTTGACTTCAACATTTACCATGTATTTATTGGCATGAATCAGACTTATAGGATTGGATAAGAGAGTAAGGAAAGATGTAAGATCTGGTGCTGAAGTACCACAGCCATCGCCAGTTTCCCCCTATCATTTTGATATCAGTTGTTTGTGCATTCTCATCGCTGTCTTTCTGTCAAAGGGAAAGGAATGTCTCTCCTGAACTGCTGAAACATGGTACTCATGGCTCAGAGTCAGGGAAGGTGAGGGTGAGGTTAGTGGTTTTGTGCCTTCTGATTCTGGGTCACATGGTAAGTGATGTGACTTTATTAGCTATGTGTGTCCTACAGTCTCTCCACCAGGATCATCTCCTCTGATTTTTGTGAAACGCCCCTTGTATAAAAGTTCATGACAAGCTTCTAGGCTGTTGCTGATGTCTAAACTTGGAGAAGTCTTTCCTGGCCCAAACCAGCACTTTCAAATGCCCTTTTTCTCTAGTTTATGTGGAACATCTGTAAAAAGGCACATTCCATGAGTATATGTAGTATATTATGTTGAAAAACAGTATTGTAATCATCATGCTGAACCTCATTCTTTCCTCTTCAGGAACAGCAACTAGTATCCTGTGTTGTTTTCAGTAATAACAGTGGCCCTTTGGTTCTTGCATATTTCATGAAGCAGTGGCTCAGTTATTACTTTGTAATCTCATCTCATGCTTTTGTGGTATAAGCTTTTAGTAAAAATGTAAGGTTTCTGCTTTAGTATATCACTTGTGTACTAACAGCAATAATTTTTTTGACTCAGGACTGTTTTCATTTGACTGACACATTTGGCTCTTACCTTAATAAAAACATATTAATGTGTAAAAATAAGGTCCTCATTTGTGTAGTACAGTTTGGTTTTGACTTAAGCATATTTTGAGAGGTGTTTGCATTTTGAGGGTGTTGCTTCTTTGATCCATGACTAGGCCCGACTTGAGCCACTTTTTCCCATTTACTTTGAAACTGATGCATTTTAGGGATGAAGTGCTTTATTTTTTTCCCCTTTGAATCTTGTAGCCAGAGTTATCTTGACTCCAGAATTTAAATCAAATTCATTAGATATTTTCTAAAGCAGGAGCAGCTCTGGTCCAAAGACACACCATTTTCAAAGTGAACAGGGAAACACTGCAGATCAAGTAAGGCCAAGGGGAGGATTCGAGGACCAAGTTTAACTGCACTTCTTCTGTGTGCAATCTCTTCTTGAAAGCAGAGTGAATTCATTCCAAGTACTGTAAGTTGCTGTGGTTTTGTTTCATTATTTACTTCTAAAAGCTTAAGATACCTGTTCTAACCTCTAGGTAACCAGCGATCAATTAACAATACTATTCACAAATGATAAAATCATGACAAAACAAAACAGCAGCAGATTCATTTGAGATGCATGAGTTCAGAAGCAAGGAAATGTTCTTCACAAGTGGGGAAGCTTACAACTTTCCCATTCCACAGCTATGCTAAGGAATTATCCATTTTGTTTGTTTGAAACCTTTTCACAAATATTATCTGCGGGAAAATCTCATAGGATACCAAACAGATTCTGTTTGTTTTGCTGCTTGTTTTAATTTTAATCCCACACACTTTAAACACATGAACCTAGGTTTCAGCCATGTTGCTGTCATTATGTCCGCATACTGGCCTGGAAAGGAAGTCTTTGTTGTTCAGCAAAGATAGGAGAATGAAGAAGTGAAGTACAGCAGTTTTCCAGAACTGCTTGTTGTGTGTTCATACAAAAAAATCCACATGTTCACATATCTCCTAGCATGTGAAGCCATGCTATGCATGACACCTGCCAAAACGCAGGCTAGTGTTAGACTTCTCTACTGGTTGGTCTTTTTCCCATAAAGTAGCTTAGCCTGTCTTTAAAGTCATCGTAATAACTTCAACTTTTTATGTAGCATATACCAGTTGAAAACAGTTCAAATATAATGGCCGTCATTCTCTAACCATCTCAAAACACAAGAGTCTCAAAACATGTTTCTTTGCCTAGTGCACAGCCTATGGAAAAGAAAATTCTTTACTACTGGTTGCTACTTAAAGTGTAAGACTTCTGACCACCCCCTGTCTTTCTTCCTGCTTCGTCTGTTATGGGTTATTTTATGGGTTATCTGGATACTTCCTTCTATTTAATAGTTTCCATTCTGCACAGTATCTAAACTTTTGCTGGACAAACCTAGAAAAAAAGGTGGGCTGGTGCTGCTCTTTTTTTTTTTTTTTTTCGTTTCTGTGTTGAATTATTTTGGTACATGTTGAATTCAGCTTTCTCTGGCTATTTCTCCAATGATTATTTATGCTCTGAGATACCTGATCCTGTGTTGGAAGGCAGGAAGACAGGCTGAAACAGAGTTGGGAAGTCAATGCTATCAACAGTCAAGTCAAGTTACTGCAGTCAAATTACTTCATGATTGTCTTTTGCTTATGTAGTCATTTTAGGAACAGAGGCAGGAGTGACTGGCATTCCTGCTATTCAGAGTTCTCTTGTCTTACTGAGAAGACTTGCACAGAGCTATTTTCCTCAAAGATCTCTCAGGCTGTATCAATTATCCATGTAGAAAGCAGTCTTAGATATACTGGAAGTTTTGGAACTTTCTGAGGTTTGTGAATTTCCAGAATTTGTGGCAGGTACTCCCATTAATGTTCCTAAATCAGGACAGAATTTTTTTTAAGTCACACAAAATTTCAAACTATACTTACTTAAAAACTCAATTTCAGTGTCTTCTCAAATTACTTACCAAGGAAGATCAGAAAATTGCTTCAAAAATAGGGGTTTCTCTTTAAGTTATAATGGATGTTTTACAATAAATATTTGAGAATGGTCACAGAAATGTACTATGCTAGTTCTGTGCTTGACTATAAAGTCAGAGAAGATAAGAGCTGTAGCTGAGTGGGTTGTAATTTGGGGGAAATTCAGTATGTTCTGTCTATTGTAATAGCTGAACTTTTTATTATTATTATTTATTTTCAATACTACCAATGTTAAGGAAATAGAAGGATTGGGTAGATTTGTTAATAAAATTCTGAAAAGATGGGAAGTCCACAGTTTTGAAGTTTTTTGTTTGTTTGTTTGTCTAAGTAATAACATTCCTAATGTTCTGTATACAATTCTTTTCAGTTTTCAAATAAAGTCCATTTACAAGCTAATAGTTTGTATAATCTCTCACACACACACAGTTTTCCTTCACTGTGAAGCAGTCTCTATTGGAGCATGCTGTTTAATGTAGAGCTCCAGTGCAGCTATCATACATACCATCATTAGAAAAATACTTTAATACAATACAAAAAATGCCAGTCTTCTGAAGCTGGTGTTTTAAAAAGGGTGGAGTGTGTCTGAAATTTATATCATGTTTCAAACTACTTATTACACCAAACCTTAAATCTAAACTACAGCTATTAAGCATTTTTCTTGTTTTATTTTTGTAACATACATGGATATTTTAGTTGTTTGTTTGATCCTAGGTTTGTTTTGTATGTTTATTTGCTTATTAGTACACCTTTGTTAAAACAATGCAACATTTGTGTGTGTTTCAACAAATCTGCAAATTAAAGCTTTGATTGGATACAAAATAATAAATAAGAACAGATTAATGTAAGTTTTTATGCGTTATTGTTGAGATCACAATCTGAAATTTATTAGTCTTTACTATATGTCAGACTGCAGGATTATAGAAGTTCATACTTACATGTGATGAAAATTCACTTATCACAGGTGAAAAAAAAACAAACATGTTTTTGTGTTTGAGATATATTTGTTGAAACAAATTTTCTTAGCATCAAGATTGAATTTGTCATGACAAAACAGTCATGTATATGTTCAGCTTTAGGTAAATGTTCAGTGATTGAGTAGTGTTAGAAAACATGGATAAAACCTAAAGACTGAGAGACAGCAATCAAATCACTCCTGTGCTTGAAAGAGATTTACTCTATTAGCTTGAATTTTTGGTATTTTTTTTTTTCCATGCAGACCTGACAAAACACACTCCACTATTTAAAGCCAAAATTGCTCTTGACATGTTTAAATGTTAGTTTTTTAGCTACAATCCCGCTTCTGTTTAAAAATAGCTGTGAAGGCACCACTGCTTTTCAAAATAAATTAGACATGGAGATAATTTATTGACATTTGGATGACAGCATATTAAATTTACCTGGGTCTGAAAGTTGAACTCTCTTCATTTTTGTTGGGCTAGTTAGGAGGACTCAACGTTCATTAGTTTTCAGCCTGGTCTGTGGACATAGAAATCATTCCTAAATATGTAGTAATTTCCCTGTAAAAATATATAAAGTAAAAAAAAAAAAAAATCTATTTCTTTAAAACTTTCCATACATTTTGGATTAAATGTTTTGGTAAAGATTTTCTCCTAATGTCTCTGATTAATTGACTGAAACTTCAGCCTGAACAGATTGATCTTTCAGAACTGCTCCAAAATCTAGTCAAATGTTACAGATTAGTCCAGTCTATCAGAGCCCAAATACCTTTTTTGTGTTAGAAAATGAGTAGATTACCCTTAAAAGTATTACCATTTGTAGGTTAAAACATTCTGTGCCAAAAAAGTAAGTGTCTTTTTGGGACCTAATGCAATGTTCTTAGTTTTATCCTACATATTAAAAAGCTGTGGTTTGCAGGAGAGAAATGGGTGGTTTTTTTCATAAATTTTGGCAGTAGCAGGAAAAGATTTTTTTAGGATTTGTCAACCTATAGGCTTACTCAAGATGTCACAGATCTGTGACTTGATCTCAGGAAAGCTATCTTCTTGTCACTGCTTTTTGAAGTAGCTGTAGCAAATATCATACTTTCTATTTCTTTGAAAACAATTCACCAGAGTTGTGGTGTGCCTCAGGGATCAAGGGAGAAAAGCTTGGGGATTTGGGGGCAGTATGAGAGAAGAAGCAACAAAAAGAGCATGAGGAGTTTTAGAGGGTAGATGAGGGGATGTCTCTCCCTACCATGCATTTCATTGTTGTCACAGTTAAGGAGTGTGGCACTATATCCTGTTTTCTCCTGATGCTCTACCATCAGCTCCAGGTACACTGAAACTTTTCCATTTCAATGAGTGGTTTCTGATGGCTTCACACACAAAGACATTTCTTAGAACTGCTACACCTAAGCCTGTACCTGCATCATATATTTCAAAATATTACCTTTCCATTTCATTTTGTACAGGAGATTCCAAGTGTCTAATGTGTTCTGTTCTCCATGTTAGTTTAGGCTGAAATAAGTGTAAGGAAAACATCAGATGAGAATTTACTGTTCAACCACTTCCTAAAGAAAGGAGTACAGTGTAGGTTTATGCAGTCAAAACAAGTGCAACCTCCTGTGCATGCAATCAGTCTCACTACCATTTTGTCGTACCAAGAGAAGCACAGCAGAGATCTCACTCACGTCTTACAGTATTTGTCATTCAGCTGCTGCTTTTCAGTGTAGATTGTCTTGAGGAACAAGTTCCAGGTGTCTACATCTTTTCTCCTTTGCTCCATAAAAGAAGGAAGATAAAGTGAAACCAAGGATATAATATCAAATCAATGATAAAAAATATGTGGAACAGGGCTGCAGTGGGAGTTACCACTTATCTCTTCCTCAGGGTCTGTGTATGAAGTGAAAGAGATTGTTTTGCACACTATTGGAAATTGTATAAAGATTTGCTTTCTATTTTAAGCAGCTTTAATACATTGAAGCTCCTGTCCTGCCATCCTTTGGGAATAATAGAAGTTGCCTGATCAGAAATCTACAGGAGTCGGGATTGATCTCTAGAACATTGTATCCTATAGAAATCAGTAATGAAGACAGAATTCAACATGTATTATTTTTGATAATATAATTTGCATTATTATACAAATATATATATATTATACCTAATATATTTGGTATTTTCCATTTGTTTTAAAGTCTATCATGTGCTGAAGATGTGTATTTTAAGGAGGTACAACATGAACCTGTATGGGGCAAATTGTAAGGAGCTTTCTGTTTTAAACATATATTCTTGGGATGAGTCACAGAATGGATCTTCCGTCTCTCTCTTTCTACTTCAACTTTACTACTTTGCTGTCATGACACCAGTAGTGCTTATAAGCTGATTGATAATTTGCTGCTCACTGGTCTTCTGTGGAGTACATCGGGGTGGAGAACATCACCTCTGCAGCCTTAGCACATGTCGAATATCTGGGGTAATGGTCTCAGCACCTCCAGCTTGGTAGGTTAACTTCCCTAAAGAAGAGTCTGGAAGGTGATTTTAGAGGACTTTGCAACAGAGATAGAAAGGGTGAAATTTTACAATAAAAATAACAGAATTGGAGAGAAATGACTTTTCCTTCTACTTCAATAACCTCACTATTTTGTAGTGACTGAAACAGAGCAAAGGTTTCACCTCCTTTGACAGATGGGAATGCTCGAATGTCTTCCATATACTGTCCAGTTCTTTGAGCCATTTTTCCCTTTCAATACAGTACAGGAATAAGCTTTCTGGATGATTTTAAGCCATCTGTTCTCTTTGGAGTTGACCTCTTGTCAGTTTTATAAGAGCTGTATGGTGTCCTTGCAAATTGGAATGATGCTGTTATTATAGGCTCTCTTCCCTCAGCGATCAGTCATATGCCAAATACGTTAATGAACTGTGGCTTATTTTACTGTGTTTTGGTAAAATGTGCACCTCTTTTCACAACCTTTTTCTTTCCTTTAAATCCTAATGTGGCTAACTTCCAATAGTGAGCTCCCAGCTTTCTTCATCATTGTCAGGTGTCAAAGAGGTAGGTTCTTCACCACAGGAGTGACTGGGGTATTGCAAAGTCCAGCATCGAGCAGCTGTTTGCTGCCAAGACTTGAGAGCTGATCGGAGCTACTTGCAAGAGCCACATGATGTGCTGTAGTTATGAGAATGTTTTCTGGGTTATCGTGGGTGTAAAGAAGGGCCAGTGATTAAAGGCATGTGAATGTTTGAAGTCTGAGTAAAGAAAACCGTCACCCTGAACTTAGAGATAAGAACACTTCCATTTACTGAACCCACTGCTACACACCGCATCGAATACACTTTCCCTTCATTCCCCCCCCTCTCCCCAGTTCTTTTCAAGATTATTATCAATTTGGAAATCTAAATTCAAGCTTAGGAGTGGAGAGCTAGAATGAGATCTGCATCCAAAATCCAGACCAAATCTGAATTATTCTAACTTCACTCACCCCTGCGCACTTACGCATTGTCCCTTGAATGAAACATATTCGATATATTTCTTTGTTTGTTTGTTTGTTTAAAAAAAAAAAGAGTCAAACACAAACATATTAGATGTTTTTGTGTTTTGCTTTGTTTGTTTTGCAGAAGTCTCCTTTATAAATACAAGTCTGAATCTTTTTTTCCACTCACAAAGAAAAATAGAAAGTCAGAGTCTGTATAAAAATAGGATAGAGAACATCTAGAACACATGTGGAGCATTTACAGTACTATAATCAATGGCAACTCTTTCACTGATTTGAATGGATGGAAGATGAGGTCCCAGAGCAAAAGACGCTTCTTTTGTATCAGAGGGCCAGTAATTTTCTTTGGTCAACATATTATGTAGAACGAAAGGGAACTTTGTGGCACTGCTCAATCAACGTTTCAGTGGGATCAGTTCAGTGGGATCAGTTTTGCTTCGTATTTATGAAAATGTTTTGAGTCCAAACATTCTGGTACCATACATATCTACTAAGGAGTTAAGGTCAAGTGGAACAGTTTAAAATGGAAATTAGAATCATAGAATCATAGAATCATAATAGAATCATAGAATCATAGAATGGTTTGGGTTGGAAAGGACCTTAAAGATCATTGGGTTCCAACCCCCTTGCCATGGGCAGGGACACCTCCCATTAGATCAGGTTGGCCAGGGCCCCATCCAGCCTGGCCTTGAACACCTCCAGGGATGGGGCATCCACAACTACTCTGGGCAACCTGTTCCAGTGCCTCACCACCCTCAGAGTACAGAATTTCTTCCTAGTATGTAAACTAAATCTACCTTTTTTTAGTTTAAAATCATTACTCCTTGTCCTATCACTACACACCCTGATAAAAAGGAGAGTGTTTAGAATTAGAATAAGTGAGTTTCCTGGTATCAAGTTCAAGCTCGTGATATATTTTTAATGTGTGAATCACATAAACAATTTACATAAACAATTTCAATACCCAAAAAAATAGAATTAATAGACATGAAATGTTTTAATGTCTCTTTCTCCTTGTATGAGACTCTCTTGCTCTTTTTTTTTTTTTTTCTTAACTTACTTTTTTGCTCATCTGAGGAGTTTGATCTTGGATTATATAAAGGACATAATGTTTCCTCAGTTAAAGTTTTAACAGAATTAAGTCTTTCAATTCTCTAAAATCAGCATCAGACTCCTAGTCAACTTAATGAAATTAATAGGTGCTGAATAATCTTTATCCAGCAAATAAGTTTCTTGCAGGCGGCAGGAGCAATTTTCCCTTACTAACCACCAGAAGATTAGCCCTTGAAGACTTAGCTCAATTTTTCAGTATGCAAAAGGAAGAGAGACATAATACCATTCTTTATGTATAACAGCATCTTACTGAAGAACTTCAGGATATTTCAGAATCAAAGATGAATGGCTAATAAACAGTTGTAAAGAAAATAGGGTTGTCAATCCTTTTAAATAAGCATAACTTTTTTTAATCACCAGCTGCAATTCTTGCAGCTAGCAGAACACTTAGTTACATTTTAAAACAAACAAACAAAACAAAAACAACAACAACAAGAACAACAAACAAACAAACAAATGGTTCCTAGGTTCTAAGAATGTCATCTTGGCTCTTGTTTTGGCTTTACCACTAAGCAGAACTTGGCTGACATTTCTCTTTTTCTGATGCTTGCCACATTTAGAGCTGCTAACCAGCAACAAATGGCATGAGAGAGGAGTGCTAAGAAAACAGTGGCAGGGCTTTTGTCTTAATGATTTGGGAATGTCTGTCACTTCACTTACCTTTGACCTTAACATTTTCAGCTAGTTCTCCCCCATCTTTCTCTCTCCCACAAATGTGCATGCTCCTGTGCTGAAATAAAGGAACCCATATTCTCTGATAAGGTACAAATCAGTGTAGTTGCATAAAATACCACACCAATAAAGTGCATGATTCTTACTGAGATAATGGACCTCCAGGGAAGAACTGATAATCTGCACGAAGCCCCACCTCATATAGACATGAGGGATCTGAATCAATCTAATTGCAGGGACTAGTGCTGGCACTAGGGGACATAAACCCAGAATAGAGGACTGCAATATCAGACTGAAAGAAATTATCGCTAATCCTACAGATACAGATATGTTGGATGGTTCCCTTTGCTTGATAAAGTAGTTATATCATAATTTCAGTACAGCTGCTTCCTCCTTGCTGTAGTTACCTCCTCTTGTAAGTTTTGGCAGGAGACACTGGAATTATCAGCATGGTAAATATACTGTAGAGTTATTCTTAGGAATCATTCTTCTTAGCTCTGCTGGAAGAACAATGCACGAATATGGGATGAATAACTGTTAGACAGAAGGCTAAAGAAGGCGTTCACTGAGTTTCTGCCTTTCAGACCTATTTTTCAACATGAAGAAGTATTTTCTGAAGTATGTTGGCCTCGCAGTGTCTGTAAGAAAGCTTTTTTGCAGTAAACCCTCTGTTGGGCTCTACCATACTACCTTTGGAGAGGTGTTGAACTGCAGTTGTCCTCAAGAACCTTCACTAGGTGATATTTGGTTTGGTGTCAGTTAAGTCAGCAAAGATCTCTCCACTGATGGATGTGGGTATAAAAATACATTTTCTGTTTAAGACATTGTATGTTCTTTTAGACATGGACTTAATTACTCTTTGGTGGGTTGGTATTAAATATTATTTCCTACGAGTTGAAGGCAAAGAAAGTGCAATCTCGAGACGATCAAAATATGTAATGTACTAATT
>VXAA01004640.1:25007-43778 GCA_013399115.1 Anseranas semipalmata | reverse complement strand
CCCCCCCCCTTTTTTTTTTTTACCAGCCACTGGGCCCAGCAGCACCATGAGAATGAACAGCACCAATTCACTATTAAAGTCAATGACACTGACAATTCTCAAACATTATTTTTTCCTTGTTTTGTTCATACAAAATTGTTGAAATATAAAACAAAATATTATATTAAAAAATCTTTGAAATGTAGCTTTAGTTACAAACAAATTCCTGTTCAGAAAATGAGATTATATCATGTCCCGTTTTGAAGTTGACATGGTAGAAGTTAATGAATAACAGCAGCTACATACTAAATGTATAACTTTTTGACTTTGATAGGCAAACTGATCTTCACTTCTGCCACTAAGAAGTTAGCCATGTTACTACTTTTTTGGTTTGAAAGCCAGGAAACCTCTGTGTAAAAATAGGTTCAATGAATGTACAGATTATGTTAGAATCAGAAAATGAGTGTTGCGCAATTTCTGGAGTATGAAGTAAATGAAGCAGAGAAGGAGCACTCCACCAATCCCACTTTGAGTAAGATGCTGTAGTGCACTGCATCATAGTGTGTGACTCATGATTCAAAGTATAAGGATGAAGGAGGGGCAAGGACATCTAAGCATGCGTGTACATGTGTGCATGTGTATGCATGCTTGTGTACACAGTTGCAGAATGTGGAGTGGAACAGGGAAATATTTGTGATTTGCTTGTGTGTCCATCACCCTCACATCTGTCAGCAATTTACTACACTATTGTGAATGAAGACAGAAAACTGACAAAGTCACCCTCTCCCCAGCTAATTCAAGCTAATGATAGGCTGTCTTTTTTTTACCCAGCAGGGAAGAGAGAGCTGGAGGTAAATGGAAATATGAGACGGAAAATTTCCCATGAAAGATCAGCATTAGAGGATTTCCACTCTCGACAAGCTTTCCATCAGATAGTGATGTTTCTTTTACTAGCAAAAGGCTCTGAAGTTTGGATAAATGTGCAGTCAAGCTACTGCTTCTTCTGTTCCCATCTGAGATTCTTTTACTTTGAATCTTCATGAATAGTTATTTGAGTGGTCAGTGGAGAGATGAGAGTGTTTAATAAAAAAACAAACAAAAAAAAAAAACAAAAACAAAAACTACACTGTCCCCAGTGTTAGAGGCTGGATGGAGAGCTTTGCTCTCTCCATTTTCTTCACATTGCTACTGCTGTGTATTCCTGGCTGGACAGAAAACAGGCCTTTCTGAGCTCGTTGACTTAGCAATTCTCAATTGCTGGGCTAATGCCAAGGTACAGGCTTTTTGTGTAGTTATTCTGTAAATACAGCTACCTTGCTGTGATAATGCTAAAGCATAAACCCCTTTGAAATTCTTGGCTCAGAAACTCCGTCTTGTTTGTCTGGGGTCAATGTCCAAGATTTAATGTTTCTGAGCCAATGTCTCTGTCTTATTCTTTTGACACCAAGGCACAGTCTCTTCTTTACGAAGTTTTGGCTAAGTAATTCCTAACTGGGCTGATGTCATGACCCCTTTCACTCACTGGATCATCAGAGCCTCTTTTTAGTGGATTGATGTCAAGGGACAGGTCGTATAAGCATGGGAACTGGCTTTGCACTGGTATGCTAGCTTGGTGTCAATGGCCAGACTGCTATAGGGGTTGCTGTCTCATAAATGAGCTTAGTGAAATGCTATCAGAGCAATTCTGTCTTTTTCAGTTTTCTTTCTTTCTTTGTGCATGTGCCTGTGTCTGTGTTGAGGGGAGATCACTGCCTTGTCTGCTCAAGTTGCCTGGTTTTGTGTGAGGGACCAGAGTTCTGCAGTGTTACTGGCTCAGCATTCCCAATGTGTCACTTTGATTTCTATGCCAAAGCCTCTTTTTGTAGGATTACTGGCTCAGTAACTTCATTTTATTCAACTGGTGTCAAGATCTAGCGAACAAGAAAACTCAGTTGCCCCTTACTTGACAGAGTTGGTGTCAAGGCACAAGTTTCTCAGGAGCTATGGGCTCAACACTTCCAGATAACTTTGGTTGCCTTTTTCAAATTATGTACAGTGTTTAATATGCCACATTAGCACACTTGGACAGAGCCATCTTCAGCTGCACAGGACAAGAGTTGTTCAACTACCCTATAGTTCGCCTGTCACAAAGAGTTTATTTGCTTCTGAGGGTGAAATTTCTCCGTCAGACTGAACCATCACTTCTAGGATCATCTACAGCACCACAACACAACTGGCTAACTCTATTATAACACTTTGACAGGCAGCTACGTATTTGTTACAAAGCTAATAGTTTTCACTTTCAATGCCAAAAGATGGCCTCTCTACCTAGAGTTGGATCTTTCTTCTGTATTTTTTTTCACATTTTTGTGACTCTGCAACATAAAGCTCAGCATTTAAATGGACCTATGTGCTCTGACACTAGCTGTACCCCATTGCTTCAATATACAAGGATGAAAACGCACATGATAGCTGGGTGTTGATTCAGGTGTCTCAGGCTCATGCTCACCTGGGTCTTTGTTTCCTTGGCTACCCTCTGTGGAGGCAGAAATGGATTTCAAAGGCAATTGAATTTAAGATAGTGTGATTACTGTATCAATCATTTCTGGCAAACAGGAGATGGTAAAACTGGAAGAATAGAGCAGGTAAGATGAGTTTAGCTCTTACATGAGCTCTTAGGTCTCAGTGTAGCATAATTACGTGATTTAGTTTGATTCAATACAGGTTGTTTATGTACAAACAAATGAAAAATTCTGACAGAACTCCATTTGGTCAGAAAAGAAGCAATGACCTTGTCTGAAGAAAGCATTCTTTGATTGATACTATTAAATGGAACACTTAATCAGTTTGTTTGCCATAAGAAAGCTTCCTATTATACTCATTATAAAAAACTACAATAGAAGAAAAACATAAAGGGAAACTGAAGTGTTCTAATGCTGAATATACTCTCCATGGTTCTTCTATATGCTAGTCTAAGGAAAATCTAGGTTTTGCTAGAGCTGTGTATACTGGGAGGTTTGAGTTTCAGATTTTGTAAATAGCTCAAGCAATTCCCTGAACTGTTCTGTTAGTCAGCTTTCTCCCTTACTCTCTTTCTGAGCCTTTTCCAGGTTCAGTATTATTAATCCAAAATACATTACATCATGGAAACTAAGAAACCACTGTCCTGTGAAGGTGGTTTCAAAACAAAGTTCACATTGTATGAATTTACATGGGATTAATGTAAATCTGTTCTAGATGTTATCCCATATAAGTTTATTTGGATTTTCCCAAATCTGCTATAGTCCAAGGAGGCTGAATAAGTGGTAAAATTGCTTATCAGTCCAGTTAGAGCCAACATTTGCCTTCAGAAACTTACAGACAGAACGAAGTACAGCAAATTATCCTTTATTTTATCCAAAGGTGCTTCTACCATAGTATTCTTTTGATATACTTACATGGAGCAGAAGGTGTGCTTAATTTTCTATGAGAATCAAAAGACAAGAAGACAGACCTTCAGCAGTATTAACTGGAATAATTTTAATAAGTCAGGGGGACTTACTCCAGCTGAGGATCTGACCTTCAGCCTCTTGCTACTGACCTTATGCACTAAAGAGAAAGCATTCACACCATGACAGGTGTGGACCAAGATACCATCAAAAACAAATAGTTAAAGCTGTGAAGACTTACCTCCTTCTGACTTCTGTGGCATACATTTCTTTGTATAGTTTCCTGTACTTTGTAGGTTGTTTTTCAAGAAGAGAACTAAGAGCTACTATCTTCCTAAAAAAAATAATAATAAAAAACAAACAAACAAACAAACAAAAAATCTCTGAAGTCTGTTGTTTTGGAGTAGAACTACACAAGAATTTGTTAAAATGATCAATGGTTCTATATAGATCAGAGACTGTATGACCATCCTAGGATGTCATGAGGATCACCTAGGATAACAGATGTCAGAAGAACCACAAATACAGACTTAACTTTGAAATAGCTAAAGAAATCATTTTTGCTGAAGCAAAATGCTTCAGCACATCATTTAAGTGTAGGTAAAAGAAACATAACTGTAGTACTTAAGTCTAAGCTTTCAAATAAATGTATGTTTTTTAATATTTATAAATTTTCAGATGTTACATCTTAGTCAGTCATGTAAGCACAATGTATTAGCATCTGGGACCAAAGGAAATTGTATAGCAATGGTCTACACATGTAAAATATAACCTCTCCCTCCCTTTCCCCCAGGAATTAAATAAACCAATGTTATTCCTCACATATGTGAACTATTAGTGTATATACGAGTACCCTGTGGGCACACCTTTACCAGTATAAAATCAATTACACTGCTGTCATATATGGGAGATACGGTTTTTCTGTCATTTCAGGGGTGGTGTGGTAAGCCAGTGAACTTATAAAGTCCTTGTGACACTGAATGAGTGCCTCTGCCTTCTGGAAGTCTGTGACAGTTCGATGCTTGGCATGTGGTAGGACTGATTTGTTTTGATTCTCGAGACAGGAACAAAGCAAGCAGAAAAAGTACACGTTTTGCATTTTAAAAAGAGAAATTCTTGCCTAGTAAGACAGATAACTTAATGTAGGAAAAAAAAAAAAAAAAGAAACATTTGCCAAAAAAACCCACACAAAATTCTTTTTCAGCAGTAGATTGATCAAAAATTTGCATAGATTTACATGTAAGGTGCTAGAAAGTGTCTAAACTCAAGTTTTCCCCCACATATATATGCAGAATACCTCTATGCACATACACACAAATCTTTTTATATTTTGCAAAGCTGCTGAAGGATCCTGGTCATAATGGGACTTTGTTCATAAGTTTCAAATAAAACCAATCACACTTCTAATCAAACATTCAAGGGTATATAAAGATCTACTCCTGGTTTGCTGTTACAGCGTGTTTTTCTTTACATTCCTGATTATTCATTTTCCTCAAACTAGTAACTAGAATCCATATACTCAATTTTAAACAAGTAAACAAAACAAAAAAAAAAAAAAAAAAAGGAAGTCAGGAATAACTGAAACCCCATAAGCAAGGGAATATCTGTTAAACATTATCTGATTCAACAGAAATAATCCTTCCAGCTCTTACGGCATACATGTCACGGTTGAATGCTTTCCGTAAGGCCAGGCAGTGTAGATGCCAGATGATTTTTTTTTCCCTAATGTGGGACATTCAAAACACAGAATTAGTGCACATTTGGAACCAGGTCCAGAATAATCATTGGAGTTATCAGCCTTTTCCCCTGTAATCATAGGCAACTGTAGAGAGGATATCTAATGAAAAAAGATCCACAGGACAGCCATGTGCTAGAAAACATCAGGCAGAAACACCCTTTCAGAAGACAGTGCTGGCTTCATTGCCTCTGCCTTTATTTCTCTCAATCTTAAATAACATGTATCTCTAGTTCCTTTACAGGTCTACAGTTTCATCTTGCTTCATATTATTCGTCTAATATATTCCCTATGTTCTGTATGAGAATTCAAGTTTGTGTGTATTTTTTGCTCAGGAGCCTTGAACTGACATAAAAATATTTTAGCTTCTCACAAAACAGAATGGTTAATTTTATTACTATTATTTAAGAAGAGAAACTGAAGCATAGAGAGATTATATCGTTTGAAGTAACATATCAAGCCAGGAATACTACCCAGTTGTTCAGACTGCAGACTTCTACATTGCTTATACTAGTCTATATGATACATTTTATGTAATATTAAACCTGATCTATGTTTCTGATGATCCTTAGTGAAAATACCTTTTGATTTTTGGAGAAAAGTCAGAGAACATATCAAGGGAAACAAGAGTACTCAAGTGCCCCAATTCTCAAATTTAAGAGGATAATCACATGTTCAAGATTTTTCAGTTCTTAGTCTTTCTGATGGCTGGGGACACCATTACAGATTAACTACTAGTGACATCACGCCTGATCAAATTTCAGCCAGTGTGAGTCTCCTGACCTTCCAGTGGAGGAATTAACAGCGTTTTTGGTCATGTTCTTTAATATTATCATCCAAAAGCTGTTTGTTGGCACGTGCCTTTTTTTTCATAAACCCCCTGCATTTAATGTAAGAGCTCTTGTTCCCTCTTCCTGAGACTGAAGGATACATTTGCGTTCCATTTGGATTTCAATTTTTATGTAATACATGAAAAATTTTGGACAGGTTGGGAATATATGGATTTCTTTCATTGGTGGCCTCTTTTGTCATATTAATATTTAGAAGCTATTGTTACTTTTACCTAAATTTCCTTCATTTTCCCAAAATTTAGACAAGGGCATCAATTGTTCAGCTCCTAAATAAATCAAACCAGGGAATTTTATGTTACTACTGCTATACACAGAATTCACTTTGAATATATCCTAAAACTGACATATTTTTAACTAATACAACAAACTCTGTGTAATGCATGCTAGAGCCTTTCAAAGGCATCTGAAATCCTAAACACTGACTGAAAATGACTTAAAAATACTGAAATGACATAATGATTTGTATCCATTTGCTCAGACAATATTTAGTTTCAGACAGTCTGGTATGAAGGAGTCTGTCCATTTTTGACCTTCTGTATAGCTGATATTTTCTGTCATGCTTAGTACTCAGCAGGATTAGACCTACCTAATGTGACTGCCGAAGAAATACCCTCAGAAGAATCTAGTGAGAAGCAATTGTAATTCCACAGACAGTGTGTCTTTCCATGGAGCCAGTGGTTAGCCTATGCCCCCTCTGCCATGAGGGAAATAAACTCATGGCTAACAGAAGTTCCTGAACCATGCCATGAAAACAAACAAGCAAACAC
Source organism: Anseranas semipalmata (assembly GCA_013399115.1). Lineage (NCBI taxonomy): Eukaryota > Metazoa > Chordata > Aves > Anseriformes > Anseranatidae > Anseranas > Anseranas semipalmata. The sequence goes on along the minus strand of VXAA01004640.1, from coordinate 37,039 downwards.
ATTTCTTTGATCTAATAAACTGGAAAAGATATGCCAATAACCGTTTGGAAGTCGCTATATCACTAAAATGTCTTTCATGAATTATCTATTGCAAGGCATGTAGCAACACAATTTCTTAAAGTATTCCTTTATTTACAGTATTATCTTTCTGTTGCTTTCATTTTTATTTTATTTTATTATGTATACAACATACTGAAATTTATTTTAACTGAATTTGTTAGGCATTACACCAGTGGGTTTCAACAGAATTGATGTTAAGAATCTGAGTTATTCAATGAGGAATACTCAGTCCATAATTTGACTAAGCTTTCCTTTAGGATTCTTCCTCTAAAACAGAACAGAATTTTTTTAAAAGACAGAAAAAAAATAACATTTTCAATGACACATTATGGATTTCTTCCACATACACAGGCAGTTCTTAATTATGTTAAAATGAGATATGGAATCAGTCAGCATCCTTGAAGGTAATCTAAGCAAACTGGCCAACAACCAATTAGTTTGATAGAGAGGCACCCCAAGATGGAGTGAAATCTTACGTACATTAAAGTAAGTGGGACATTTTGTCTGGGATTAAGAAAGCAAGACTTGACCCCCTCCCAACAGCTGAAAGATGTGCAGCAGAGAGGAATATCTTTATGCTTGTGCCACATTTGTTTTATATTTAGAGAACTGTGGTACTCTGTGTTGTGAATGTTTACTCTTCAGTAAAACTAAACTTTCTTTAAAAATTGGGACAGACACTCTGTAATATATAGGTTTTGAGAGACAAGCAATGATACTTCAAAAAATAGCATGTCTCTTGATTATTGAAAAATATATCCTTATAATTGCTAACAAACTTTTAATTGGAAAAAGAAGTATAAAAAAAAATATTCTACCTGCTACCTGTCTTTCAAGCTGGCTGCTACTCACTTTCTAACCACTGTGTCTCAGGCTTGAAGTGTGCAGTAGGGACTTGAAAACAGGAGAGTTTCTGTGGCTGCTGCTTTCTCTGTAAAATTTGGAGGTGACTCTCAGTGTTTATTCTTTGCATGTGAATTGGCATTGGTACTGGCGTCGCAACGGACTAAATTCTTAGGGGTCAGTAGGATTCATTGGTCACCAAACTTATTGAAGCATATTGTAGGTTAGTATGTCATACAGAAACAGAAAAGAAGTTCAGAAAAGGGAAAGTGAAATCACTACCACTTCCAATTAAGCAATGCTCAATGTATACCCTGAGCTACCCAAAAGACTCAAGTAACTTTGGTGCTGAGCAGTCAATCCCACTCAAAGCTGAAGGACATGAGTTACCCATGTTTAGAAAGGAAGATATATGCATTGGAGTGAAGTGGATTTCACATTAGTATGGTGTGACTTGGCTAAGTGTTAAACCTCTTGCTTGCACTTTATAATGATGTGCTCATGTTAAGTGTAAGCAAAGACCAGTTGATTTGTGTACTCATGTGATTAATAAAAATGCTGTACTTTGTTTTCTAAGACGCCTGCTTCCCATATAACTTTGTCTTTCAGAGCAGCCAATAATTAAGGATCAAGAATGAGAGCCAATCTTCAACTGGTGTGATCCTGTATCAGTCTGAAGAACAACTAGACTGATTTACATCAGCTGAGAGTCAGGCCTTGAGGTTTTCTTTAACAGTTTACATTGCTTGAGACTTGCAGGCTACTTAAAACAGTCTACTAGTTTTCCCTTAAAACTTTAGCTATAGCTCAGCTCTTAGATAGACAGGTTTGCAGCTGCTATTTATGAGTTGCTTTCCCATTATGAGTAAAAGATATATGGCAATTACAAACTTTCAACTCTTTTCTATAATGCTGAGAAATAAAATACGCATTTCTTTCATGAACCACATCCATAGGAACTATATTAAAACAGAATGACACTGCCAAACATCTAATTAAATGTCTAATTTAAAATGTACAAGTTCTTTTTTGTCTTTATTTCAGCTTTTGCATTTGTAAATGATTACATGCATATGCATAGGAACTTTGAGAAGTGTTCTGGGCTGCAACATCTGAAGGAATAAATCAAAAATACAGAGAAGCAGAGAGCAGAATACCAGATACAAACTTTTAGGAAATTCTGATTCAAAGCCAAACTAAATGAGCTGGTCCTGTCTGTAGTGTATGTGTTCAAACTGGAAAATATTCTGGTTATTAAACTTTAAAAAGTCACAAATTTGAGTCTTCCACCAAGTTCTATGACCATTCTCCAGATGAAAAGATCAAATCATATATGGAAAAGTGACTGCTTAAACACATTTTTAGTGTGTTTCAGTGTGTTTGATTTTCTATTGCTGAGGGCAATAAAGAAAATGTAATTATTGATGAAAAAATAAATACCAGTAAATACTCATAATCAGTATTTGTTATGAGTACTGATTAAGCTCGTGCTTGGGTAAAGCATCCTTACAATTTTTCCTGTGTTTATCTTCCTTCTTAGACATCTGCTTTCGACCACTTTTAGAGGTCAGGTAATGAAGAAGACCTTTGTTCTGACCCAGAAAAATCTTTGAACATGTTCCTAAGAGAACAAATATGCTGAGAAGAAAAAAAAAAAAAAAACAAGAAAGTCAAACCAGACTTTTTTTTTTTTTTAATTTGGCAATCATATTCTGAAGGCAAAGGCAGACAGGCAAGTGCATACGCACATGTGTTTACATTATTTCACTGCAAATGTACTGATGCCTTGCTATTCTGCATGATTAAAAGTACTTTTAGAAAAAATACCCTTAAGGGTTCTGGACTGTTATAGAAAAACTGTGAATCATATCTCATAGATTGTAGCTCTGCTGCTAGGTTCATCTCTAACATACTGTAAGTGATGCTTTGTTATCATAGCCTAACTTCAGTGTAACCTCCCAAAGTTCCTGTACGATCACGCAGTACTTTTTATTTATTCAAGGAAAAGACCTCATCTGACTTTTCAACTATAAACTATCTAAAATTAGTCATAGTTAAAAGCAATTTTCTCACAGTTTCCAATGAGTAACTGGAAAAGCACAATAATTTCCCACTATTAGAAAGGAAAAAAAGTGTTATCTTAGATAGAAGGCTGTGTAAACTGAAGTGAACATCGACTGTGGTAGATGTACTAAGTACCCGTGGCTAGTTCTCTGTGTGTAAAGCTTCCCAGAAAAGGAAAATACTACTAGCAGACAAAGAAACATCTTGTAATTTTCTGTCTTTCTCTTCTGAAATTAAATACCCCTCTAACACACAAATATTGATTTGCCTCCTCAAATCAAGCATCTAATCTCCTTACCCACTGCCACTCTCATATTTCAGTAACTAGAGAAAAATAACTATTCTTTATACAAAATAAATATTTACAGGAAATAAATAATATTATTATATTAAATTGTTAATATATAATGTGTACATATTATATACAAATATATGGATATTGTATATATACAAATACATTATACATTATACATGCACAAATATATAAAATGTACGTATTAAAAAGCAGTTTGAAATAAGTACCCTGTGTATTGAAGAAATATTTTGATCCTTAACCATTTTGGAATCTGGCCTGTTCAGAAGGGAAAGAAGGCCAAGCAGAATCCAGTAGTATTGAATAGTTCCTTGTTGTAATCAGTCACACAGAAAATACAGTGATTTACAAAAATAAGTGATTTCTTTTTATATTATTTGTAAAGTAATTTTAATGTTTCCTTTGAGAAAAGACAGGAAGCATTTTAGGGGAAGAAAGCTTCACTGAAGGATAGGTAGAAGTCAAGCTAGCTGTAATCTGATTACACTATTGCTTGTATTGTAGTGGGGTCACTGAATGATCCAGACTCTAGCATGTCATCTTTGTAAAATTCTTATATATGAACTGTTTCTTGTTTGGTGGTGGCTAACTGTATCAGATCCTTAGTTCTTCCTGGAACCCACTTTTACTAATTTTTCCAGGGTGTTTCTCTGGTGTCCTGAAGGCCAACTGGCGTTTCATTTTCTGGAACAATTCTGGCCACACACCCAATCCTCATGGTGGTTTTATTGCTTCATGGAGAGAAATTACTTTCTGCTCCGTTTAAACAGGAATTCACATTTTTGCTTTGGTTCTGGGAAAGAAAGACTAATAAAAACGAAAGAAAAGATTTTAGATGACTATGCAAGTGGAGTCAATGACATGATTCTCTGGTCTCATCCTCCCTTTTAGTCTGATCCTTTTTTTTGTAGCACCCAAGCCTGTGGATACTCTTCTTCCCCTTTGGAGAAGGGCAATTAGGACGTCAAGGCAAGATTACAGGGGAGGCAAAGATTAAAGGTTTTCAAATTGGACCAACCTTGACCCTTTTGAGGGAATTTTGAATCACCTTTCCTTGCATGCTGTTCTGCCATTTGATGAGCCGTGTTGCTGTGACATCTGAGCAACGTGAGGCTTTGCTTCCTTCTGCCTCTCCATCCATCACTCTATGTCCATGCACTCATGTTAACTGTCCCACTTCCAGCTGCCTCTCTGAACAGAACAGTAATTTTCCCAACTCATGTAAAATGTGTGTTGCAGTCTCCCTGTATAACCAGTATCATCTCAGCTGGACTGTGTTAGTGTCAAGAGCTCTACATTTCCACTGCCTCCAGATTAATGACAGTGATAATCCACAACTGAAGAGCTTCCTTAAAATAACATTTATTAAAAGCAGAAAGCAGTTCCAAAAGAAGTTACACTTAAAAAAAAAAAAAATAAAGAAAAGAGTACTGTGTGTGCACGCCTGACTTTTATGAGAACCATCCTATTCACAGGCAGCCTCAGTATAACTCCGCAGGATCCCCAGGCATAGTGAAGGTGACCTGTTTGTGGGGGTGCACTATGGACTGCATGGTTGGGTGAGGAAGTGGGAAAAGTCTTCTTTAAGCAACATGAGGAAGTCCACACATCACAGACTATGGGTGAGGCGGGTCCACTGAGGTGACGGGGATCTGCTGCCCAGAAGCAAAGAGGAAGATGTGCAGGGGTGCGATGTTGTGGCTTTGGCTGCAGCAGCCCTGAGACAGTGGATCCTGAGAGCTGCAGGGTACAGATGCTGCAGTCAAGGGGAGCTGATCTGGACTTCCTCTGGAAGTGAGGTGGGTTCATCTGGAAAGCAGCTCTGAAGTGCAAAGGAGCTTGGGAAAGCTGGCAGGGATTTCAGGACAGCCTTCTCCAGAACAGTCTGTTGCAACACGCAGATGTATCAGGAGACCAGCTTGGCTAAGTAGCAACTCATGACAGAGTTTCAATGCCAAAATGCAGTGTACAGAGTGGGGATATGGGGATAAACTACAAAGGTGGCGGCAAAGCATTGCCCAAGCATGCAGCTTACAAGTGGTCTGCTGGCTTTGCAAGGGAAAGGCCAGCTCCACAGGAAAACACATCACAGCCTGTCAGAGACAACACTGGGAATCTCTGAAGCAACTCAATGCACCCCTGTATTTTTCTGTCTATGTACCTATTACACACCTGTATGATCATCATACCCTTTGTGGCTTTCGCCTTTCCACAGTTTTGGGCTACACGACCTGGCAGTTTCATAAAATTGTAATAACTCAAGGATTATGACATTCCTATAGTTATGTCATAGCATCTTTTCTATTTCAGACAAATGTTTAATTAAAATTTTGTAATTTAGTAAAACCCGTGGATCCCCCATGCTGTCAAAAACAGACCTATTTTATTGTCTTCCTTACTCTGCACATAGCATTTGAGTCTCCTAGTGAGTATATTATTGTTTTTTCTAACCTTCTTTTTTTTTCCTAGAATTTGTGAGAAAGGGAGAGGAGCAAAAACTCTACATAAGTCTGGCTGTTTCACAAATTTTGGGTCCAGTTCAGAAGTTTTCAGTAGGAGCACACTGAACTGATGACAAGTGAACTTCAGAATCATACAATATTTCTCTGTGAGCTGCCTTTTAGCATTTGGGTTTGTGGAAGCTGCATGCATCTATACTATGTAAGCACAACCCTACTACACTGCTCAGGTTCAGTATGCCCATTTTAAAATTGTTTTGCCTATGCAGCTGAGTTATTTTCAAATATGCAATGAATGAACATATCTTTAAATGTTTCCAGGTATGTAAGGCTGACATTTTTAAAGCAAGACATCATGACTTTTACAGAATCAGGTCGGCATTTTTGAGCTCAGGAAACCACAAAACTAACATTTGAATGCAGAAAATTTAAGTACTCTCAGTTTCTATTCCACCTTGAAAAGAAATGGATAACTCTCTATTGCCAGGACAATATTTGCTTCTTTTTCTCAATATAGGTACATGATTAGATATACACTATCATGCTATAATATGGTTTCTGAACATCCCGTATCTCAGTGTTTTTTGGTGTTCATAGCACTGGAGCTCCAGGTCAGAATAAGTAAGGATTGCTAAAGTACCTGGAATTGGTATGGAAGAAAGCACATCAAACACCATTATACAATTTGCAAGAGCAAAATATTTGATCTCAAATTAATGGCTGAACTAATATAAGCATGAAAAAAATAAGCTGAATTAATCAGTGTATGTCTATATAACTGACAGTTGTTTGTTTTTTTCACATCTGTGAGCTGAATCATGGGACATGAAACACAGCATGAAGAAGTATTATCTGAATTTGTGACAGTTGCTGGAGGACTTTAGACCTGCAAAGCAGTGAGTGGATTACCCAGAGACATGAATATGGCATTTTCCTCTGTGACAGATATAAATTGGGCTTATTATGTCAAAGAAAGCCATACTCGTTTTCCTCAGAAGACAAGGCCTTCTATATTTCAAATGATAAAAGGCACTTCAAAGCTGATACAAACTAAGAAATATTCATGACACTTAATTTGTCATAATCTTTTAAAGCTTTCACGAAGAGCAGAGCAGTTGCTGTTTTCTATTTATGGTTTTACAGCACCATGTGTGGGCAAAAAATGCAAGAACGGATTTACTTATTGACAATAGGAGATGAATTTCACAAATATTATGGCACGTCTTGAATGTAACTTCCATATTAGAGATTATATGTCAGAATGAAGTAAATGGCACCCACAAAACTGTCAACCAAGGGAGAACAATTTGCCAAAGCTATTAGGTAACAGTCTTTCTCCTCAGCACCACGCCTGAGCATACTGCTGTTCAGAATTGCACTGATGAGGTAATTAGAAAGTCTTCAGGAACTTCTAACATTTTCTAAACTTTACATTTTGGAACATCTTGATAAAACTGCTGTATCTCCTTAAAGAAAAGATAATCTAAGATATTTTGTCTTGAATTATGAGTGTTTTATTTAGAAAATTCATAAAATCTGAGCTTGGATTCCTTGATTTCCACGCATTTTCCTTTGCAAGCTGCTCTGGTGCAGGTGAGAAGTCCCTATCTGAGACAGCATGCCTGATAGGGCTGCCTTGCAGCACCAGGTTTTCACAAACCTACAGCTTTCATTGCTCAGGTCTGGGTGGCAGGAATTCTCCTCCCAAGTAGAATTTTGGGAGTCCAAGCTTCTGACCATCCCTCGAGATAAAGTTTCAACTGGCCACTATTACAATGTGCTTCTGCACAATGTTTCTGATGAAGGTATGTTTCACTGGTATATTCCTGTGTTTTCTTACTGATATATTCCCATATATCACATATGTTTCTCCCTGCCCCAGCCTTGTAGGGTCCTTTCTAAGATCATGTTATTTTATAGTATGTTATGCTGAATTTTATTTAGGTCTGTTTTCTTGGATATTGTTCTTGCATGTAATATGTTAAATCTCACTGTGCCTGCCATTATTTCTCCAAATACAACTGAAAGCATAGCTACAGTAGTTCAAAGACTTCATAGTTCAGCTACTGCTCTTCTCCATTGCCCTTATAATATGCATTTCCTCAAGTCTTGAAACTCTTTGACAATAAATCAAAGCAAGGTACTGATTTTAGTGGCTTATAAATAACTTTTCAGTGCTATATCTCACACATCAAGTTCTGATCTCGTAAAATTGCATAGAAGTTTACTGAAAGAAATTTTCCACATGCATATAAATAAATAAATTCTGTGTCCATTCCTGTTAGTGTGCCGGAACTATTTTGGGCAATATTACACAACTGTGCTTGGAATTCACAAGTTTAGACTTTCTAAATTTGACTTAATGTCTTTTGCAGCTTCCACCACATATTGTATTACTTTTTGCAAGAAACTTTGTTTTCTTTGCTTAATAAATGACTACATTGTGGTATAATGGAAATCCCTACCATCTTCAGAAAAGCACTGTACATTCTTCCTTGGGAGGAATTTTTATGTGGTGGGGGTACGAAAAATGGATAGTAGATGGGGGGTGCCCTATTTAAATTAAATGACATTTCTGCTTTTGTAGTTCTCCAGCCACTCTTTTGATTAAAGTTGAATCACACTTACAGAAGCCTTCAGGGTAGCTCTCTCTGTCCTGTGAAGTAAGGTAAATGCTTCAGTTTTCACATGAAAATACATATATCTATCTTTACTGGTTTTACATATCATTTTGGATTTGTTTCTGCAAGCCTTTTCATACACTGAACTCCAACTGATGTGGATGGAAATTCCACATATGGAGGGCCTGGAGAGTCAACTCCTTTGCTTTTCACATGTTATTCCCTCTCTTTCACATATGCAGGAATGTGTGCATTGTATTAGAGTTTTATAAATTTTATGACTATTTCCAGAGCCAGCTCCAGACTTCTCAGCAGTGAAAACTCCATCGTCCCTCCCCTCATCCCTCATGGATAGAGACAGAATGGCTTTATTCTCCTTCTTAGGTCAGCAAAATTTAATTATCTTGAGGCAGCTGAGTGGGTTCTGGAAGATGCAAGAGGAGGAGAGCCAATCTGGGTCAGTCAGGGGGCAAGGGGCTGCAAGGGTTCAGTGGGTCTGGTCATGCCTCTCTTTCGTCCTCATGCTCTCCGCCCCCGCAACATCCCTCCCTCCTCAACTCCCTTGATTCTTCTGTACTTGAAAAAAATGTGAAAGAAAATCTCCATAAATTGAAACACAGTAAAATGTATAAAGAAAGTAAAGTAATAAGAAAGTGGTTAGATTAAAGATTCCACCTAATGACAAATGGATACATTTATTAAATAACAACAACTCNAAAAAAAAAAAAAAGATTGATCAGGGAGTCTGTGGAATTGTGTCAAATGGAAAAAAAAGACAATCTAGCCTTGGACATTTCTTTTGAATGGTCACAACAGAGGAAAACCTGTAAGCATTGAGGAGGGTGTTCACCTTAAAACCAGTATTCTAACAAAAATACTAGACTATATTCTCATAGTGCTGGTGTGTAACAGTCTTAAATTGATGCTACTCGTGGCTTGCACATTGTCAAAGTCTTGGGCTTTCGTTATTTCTTAAGGCTTTGTCTGGATGATATTTCTACATTTTTTGTCACAATGCTCAATGCCAAATTGTTTAGGTGGTCAGTATACCTGTCCTTTGCTTGCTTTAATTTTAAAGATATATGTTTTGCTATAATGCCTCTTTAACTGATATTTCAAACCTTTTCAGAAGATTCCCACAAAATTTTCTTGTAAGTATCCTGTCAACCAGAATTTTCCTTTAGCAGTGGGTAGGAATTAAATTATTAATATCCCTCAAGATGCAGTTCATGCCAATTCAACACATCAATTGTCACTTAAAATAAATCTGAAACAATAGGATGTGAGTGGTCATGAGATGAGAAAGTTACCATTCATTTAAAGAAGCTATGCATACGCTAATTCCCACTGTATTGTCTGGGTAAGAACATAGCACTGAATAACACTGACAAATTTTAACTCCATCAAAGGCTGCAATACATCACCAACAGATGTTTGAAACAGCTAGAAAGTACTTGGATTGAAAATAATTGCTTTCATTCAGAAGCCTGAAAAAATGGCTTCCGATTTGGTTAACACCTGAATAATAAACTAAAATATGTTCAGCTCTTGGAAGCAGTGAACAGGAAGCATAGTTTCTAGAATAACAAGTTCATATTAATCTAACAGAGGCATAAGAACGTCCCATTGTCCCTACCTGTTACCAGCCACACTGGTAAGACTAGCATCTACCCATCATGATGGGCATAGTTAATTTTTATGCTTTCCTTATAGTGGCAAAGAGAAGATAAACCACATAAATTATTTAATCCCATATGTAGATATGGATCCCTGACTGATATTTTGTAGACTTTAAAATGGAGAATACACCCAGGACCGCAGATCCTGTGAGCAGTAAATATCTCGTTTCTATTAAAAACTGTTGCATACCGTGAACAGGATCTCATTTCCCAAGCGCGTACTCTCAGAGCTCAGTTCCGTTGGCCAATGGCTCCTGTTGCATTTTGTGGAAGCCAATATATTTGTGTCACTATCAGCCAAGATGAGAATCAGGCTCTTTCTTTGAGGGTCTTGTGAGCTTAGCAAAATATGCAGAAAAGAAGAATGACATTTGCAAAAAGTTTACACTGCATATTTCTTTTCTGAAAATTGCTGCTTTGATCTAAGCAGCGTCGGGAAGCAAACCTGCTGTATTTAGTTACCCGGTCATGTAAAACTGAGGGGTCTCCTGTCAATCACCTCCCATATTTTTGTGGTGATTTTTTGAGTCATTAGTTTCTCATTACCAAGTATTGTTTGCTGTGAGATTTCAGCTAAGTTTGACCGTAGCAGCAGGATCATTAAAAACTAGGTTGGAGGAGAGGTTGCTCTCTGGTTGCTGCTTACAGAAAAACATTGTAACCTTTGCCTTCAGCCTGCAGCCTCAGGCCTGACAGTTTGTGCTGTTATTCCCCTTGTTTCCTGCTGTTACTGCTGGCTTTTCATGTCTATCAGCCATATTTTCTTTGATTGTGAGAGGCCAAACCTCTTTGTCATTGCAGGCTATTTTGTTTCCTATGGAGAAGTCTTGGAGTTGAGCCATCTTTCTAGCCTTCTCCAGCCAGACGACAGCCTCTGTTGCTCACTGGGCCTTGCTGCTCCATCACTTCCACTTGGCATATCTGTCCAGAGGGCAGTGAGGAGGAGCCAGTTTAAGTGGTATCAAGTTGTTGAAACAGACAGACAAAACAAGGCCTGTCTTCTGAAAATTTTACTTACCATGGGTTGCTTGCCAACAGAAGGCGTACATTTATCACAACGGGTTAAGATACTAGCAGTGCCTTTGACCTCTCATTCTGAGGCACACAGGTCTGGGTTTGGTTTCTTTCTTGTTTGTTGTTTTTTGTTGTTGTTGTTTTGTTTTTTTTTGTTTTTTGTTTTTTAGCTGATTTTTTTTAGGCAACTTTTTTTTGGCCAGAGTATCCGAAAGCTAAAGACCAGGCATGTCTTCTATGGACTCTGACATTGGTGAGGATCTTGCTTCTGTTTAGGGCTGTAGAAAAGGTCAGCTTGCCAAGTTGCATTGAAATGATACCGCCCCAGAAGTGGTCTGAGACGACAGGAGATGGAGTTGTGATGCGATGCGGAAGCAAACTTTCCTGCGTTCATAAAAAAAAAAAAAAGCCATAAAACACAAAAGATCCAGCATGGCTGCTATGGGAATATTGTGCAATGTGACATTACTTGAGCTGTGGTTTGTAAGACATGGCAAAGTAATCTATAAAAACAATAAAACCTATAAAGCATACACATGTGTTCCACTGCAAATAAAAATAATAAATGGCAAATTGAACTTTATCTTAGTTTCCTTTTGGTTGTAACTGAGCATCTTTAGCAACAATACACAAGATGGTCTTATGATTTTTTTTTTTTTATCCCCCCAAAAGGTATGATGTACTTCGTAATTAAAAGAGTGAGAATCAGTGGTATCATTGATTAATATGTCATCTTGGAAAATCTTGTAAGTTTGGATTATTGTTTCCAGGATATTTTGATGACAGTGGAACCACTTTGATGCTGCAGAACTGTGGTGGTTTTACCCTGCCGGGCAGCTGAACTCCACCACAACCGCTCTCTCACTCCCCCTCCTCAAAGGAAGAGGGGGAGAAAAAAAAACTCACGGGTTGAGATAAGGATAGTTTAATTAGAGAAGAGGAGAAAAAAACAACATATATATACATATATATATATACA
>VXAA01004640.1:0-24900 GCA_013399115.1 Anseranas semipalmata | reverse complement strand
GGGGGGTCTGGAGAGAGTCCTGGTGCTGTGCCAGCACTGCTCGGCAGTAGCCAAAACACTGGTGTGATACCAGCGCTGCTCTAGCTACAAGTGCAGAGTACAATGCTATATGGGCTGCTGCAGGGAAAGTTAACTCTATCCCGGCCAGACCCAGTACAAGAACTAATACATCATATGTATAAATTTTAAATTTATCAATTCTTTCAGTAGTTTCTGATTTTCACCAAACAGCTACATTTTAAGCAATTGTCAGTCACTTATCTACACAGCAAAAATCCATCTTGAATCAGTTGCCTGTATAGTATGTTTAAAAGGCATTAATTTAAAATAAAGTAACTTTTCCCATCTCACCTTTTGATTTCAACTGAGATTATATTCTGAAAAAAAAAAATCATAAGACTTAAAGGTATAGAAAGGATTTCTTCTTTCAGAAAGAGAAGTATACACAGTGTTAGTTTTCTACTTCTTACTAACATTTTGTCTATTGTTCCTAACTTTTCGTATGAAATTTAAAACATGCTCTCCTGCTTTTCCTCCTCCTTTCTCTGCCACCCCAAAAAAGAAAAAAAAAAAAAAAAGCAAGGGAAAGGGGAAGGGAAAGGAGATGGAAGGAGAAAGGAAGAGGAAGGGGAAGGGGAAGAAGAAGGGGAAAGGGAAGAGGAAAAGGAAGAGGAAGGGGAAGAGGAAGGCGAAGAGGATGGGGAAGAGGAAGGGGAAGGAGAGGGAAGGCAAGGCAAGGGGCGTTAGAGACTTTCTGATCTGTTTTGTGAGTAGAAAAAATATATACATCTTAAGCAGAATAACAGAAGTAACTAAAGAAGATGGAATAAGGCCTGGAGACAACAGTTTTCATGGTTAAAAAAGGACATCTTCGGTAACTTTAAAAAATATATATATTGTCATTTTTAGCACACTTGAGTGTTCTGAACAAATATTATCAAATTAAATTCTCAATGTATTTATTTTCATAGCTCTGTTATGCCTGATTGATCACTTAGTACCACACAATTTTTTAATTTGTTTGAATTATAAAAATGGTATTATAAGTAAAATATACATGTAGATATTAAAATCCTAGATTCAAAGTGTGTTTTCTCTCCAGATAATAAAACTATCAAGCTGGTGCTTACAGTTACAGCTTAACTTGGTCTCAGGAACAATTCAAGTAAATGCTAAAATGTGTTTATAACTTAGGCATCAAAACGTGCATTGTACTCAACACAAAATACAGAATCTAGACAGCATCAGCTGTGGGATTTTAGAGATCCAGATAGGGCATCTGGAACCTGTGGCTGAAACATGAGACAAAGAAGAGTATCATAATGCTGGTGGAAATACAAGGGCACGCCTGAAGCCATGGTTTTAGAAGTGCTGCCCTTTGCCGCTTGCTGGTGCCACCCCCATGCACCTACAGGCTGGGCTTTCACTCCATCCTGATCTGGTTTCTGCTGCCTTCCTGACTGTCACCCATGCATGGTCTGCATGGTCCCAAAGACCATTAGAAACCAGTCATAGCAAAAAATAATCCTCCTACAGTATCAGTATTAACAATACGCGATAAGAATGGCTTTATCTGCGTCTGTTGTATGATAAAAGAGAAACAATGTTATTTTAACTGATCACCATCACAAGATCTTTGTCTTCTGTTGTGCAGACAAACATCTCTGTCCTACAACACTAATCAAGCCACAGGCAACCGCTATCTTTTGACAACATACCTGTGCATTGGCATTATTGTAGAATTAGCTGTGAAGTTTTTAACTTGAGGGGTTACAGGGTTACATAGGGTTATGCTGAATTTTCTCTGTATGCTTTTATTTTAGGTATGCTTTTTGGTTTTGTTCTTCCAAGCAAAGAAAAATAAAGTGTAAGAGAAAGTAAAGACTTTTTAGGTGAACTTCCAAACTAACAGTATAATTATTGTTTGCAGTTAATGCTTACAAGCTGTAAACTTGCAGTCCTTTGTGCTGGGCATTGTAGACAGAGAACAAAAAGTGCTCTGCTCCAGATGGCTTTTGATATGCAGCTCTCAAGTGAATTGCAGTATGTAAGTTATCAGAGTTGACTGAATGTCCATAAGAAAGGCTTTTTCTGATCTTCTACAAGCATTTTTGTGTTTTTAGTTTGTCAGCAGAGAAGGATGTCTAAGCAGGTAAGCCACTTCTGTTGACAGGGATAAAAATCTGTTTGTAGGGCTTCTATGGCTATTGACTTCACTTGCAGCTGTAGCTTCATCTGAAGGCCAAATCTGGCCCATTACATATTACGTCATTATATATCATTATGTTGCTGAAGAATGAGAGTTTTTATTTCCCTCCCATACAGTCTTTGAATACACTTAAAGGACACATAAATAAGTTCTTTCACTTGTGAGCACCTTGCTGATTTGACTTTTCCTTATACGACTTTGTGTGAGCACCTTGCTTATTCAGTTTTTAAATACAAGCTGAATTCAAGTATCATCCAATTGAAGAAATGTAATCAGTAGGGCCTTACTGAGAATCTGACCCAGTTATTTTTTTCCCTAGATACTGACAATTTTTGTGAACAACGTGAATAGCCTATGTTGAAAGGTTAGTAAGGTGGCACATTGTAATATTTCTCACTGTTATTCACAGAAGCAATCTTTTAATTAGAAACACAGCCACTGAACTAACAATGCAATGAGAAGCATGTTAATAACTACCAGAGGACCATGTGATATTTCTGTTGTTCAGTGCTGCTTAGAAAGCAGCAGCCACGTGAAACAGGCTAGTCTGAGCACTGAAAATTGCCACTGAAAACTCTTTTTCAAAATGACATGCTCCCAGCTGTTATTTTTGCTAACCTCTCACAGCAGGGACAGATATCATTTCAAGGGCACTTCACTATCTCCTCTGGATTCCTGAATTCTTTGAGAGAGGACAAGGATGGGAGAAAAGAGCTCACTAAGGAGCCCATTATAGCAGTTATACTGTTCACGTTGTACCTTGAACACTTCTGCTGTTTTCACCTAGGGAAAAAAACAAAAACAACAACAACAAAAAAACATGCTAACCATATAGAGAAAGCCACCTGGGCTAGCACAGCAGCTTGCTACTCATTTCAAACATTTGGGACTAACCCAGTGGAGTAAAATTAAATTAATACAACTATTCCATGTTCTTGATGGCAGGCACACAGTCATCTATTGCTTGTTCCATTTCTGCTCTCCAGTCTGGAGGAGGTCTCATCTTCACTGTGTAACCACCCTGGCCCAGGGGCCCAGTAGCACATTTGGTGGTGGTGGTGGCAGTGGTGATGGAGCTTGACTGTGCACCCCTTCACTGGAGTGAGTCTGTCCTTCTGTCCAGTAGGACTTTGAGGTTCTTTCTCTGCTAGTCATTTATTTTTTCTCCCTGCCCTCCTCTCCAAGTTGCTCCCTGTTTTGCTGCTGTTCTCTGCCTGATCATCTCGACGTACCCTAGAGGGGGCTGCCGCACCGCTGGCGACTGCGCGGCGGTCGGCTGCTGATCTGTGTACTGAGCCAGCCCATCAGCCTGGAGGGACTTTTGCTAACACGTCGTATGTACACCTGCATGCAGAGGTGTGGTATTACTCTGGCTGGCTTCTGGTGGCCCATTTTTGGGAACGAGGGTAAGACAAGATCTTTGTCAGACTGTCTCCCTTCCCCATTCTGGCGACAGAGGGTGGCTGGACACCATGCCCTGGAAAAGCACAGTGACTTCGTTAGTGACAATTTGCACAGATAAACTGTTCCTTATAAGCCAGTAGTTACGCCTAAAAGTGTGTGCAGTCTGTATGAAAGAATGTGCATTAACATGTGGCTCAAATGGTATTTGCTAGATGACAAATGGAACAAATACTGTAAAAAGTACGAAAACAATCACCATGATGGCTCCTTGCTACAACTCTGCCCCATGCTCTAGGCCCCTCACTGTCAATAAGGAATGTTGTTTCTTACAGGCATGCCATTAAATATCATGACTGTGTTTAAACAGTTCTTCCCGCAGAACTTAATGTGCTGACTTAATGGCACTAAAAAATACTGATTATTTGGTTTGCAGATTACTGGTTGTTCTGATTGTAATTCTGTTTTCATGCAAATGCCTAATTTATCCTGTTTATGAAAGTGGCTACTTTTTCATTAATCTCTGGGGCTGTATTTTGAAGATGAGACATTCTTTCCATAGAAGCTTATAACTGGAAATACTTAGGAGGGGTATAACAAGCATATAAACCTGATCCTATGCTGTTCAGTGGTTTGGCAGAAGAGCTCAGTATCTCATATTCAGGCTATTAGGCAGCCGTGTCAGGTCAATGTAAAGAAAGAATTATGCAAAAACAGGCCACCTCTTACAAAAAAAAATCCGCTTTTCTCACAAGCACTTCAATGTCAATGAATATTCCTTTGCAAGTCCTCTGGGTCAGACACAAACACTTGTAATTAGTTATGCAAGTGCCTGATATCTTTGGCTCAGGATATTTTCAGGGAATGTGACTTATTATGTCCCCTGAAACTGTATTAGTTGCTCCAGTCATGATATGTAGGAAGGAAACAGGATAAATCACAGCAAGTGATGACACACGCACATTGAGGGAGCATGTCCTCATGTGCTTGCAAAAAATCATGAAAAGTTTTCAGTCACACAAGGCACTTCAAAAATCTTATGATGTAGAAGCCAGTAACTGTGTGTCTTACACTGAAAAATCTGGCACTATTTATTCCAAGATGCATTGTTTTATGGCTGCCAAGTAGACGCAATTGAATCCTCTCTATACTGCTCTACCTCCTGGGTAGTCTTCATGAGACTAGTGAGATCAAGAACAGGTCAGTCAACAGAATCTGAATTGCTGTTTTCAGTTCAATTATCCCTGACATTAAGTCCTATGTCATTTTCCTACTAAGGGTCAGGAAATGATTCTCTGAAATGCGATCAACTCTCCATGTTTCTGAGCCTCAGATTCACTGAGGATTACTGTTTTGAAAGTGTTCATTGCAATGGAAATAGGAAGAGAGAGAAAGAGAGAGATGGAAAAAAAAATATTAAAACTTGATCTGTGGAAAATATTTGGAATCCATATTTCTGCTGTTTAATTAAACTCATGATTATTTCTCCCTAATGAAGCCTCACTTTAATTGCTTTCCCTTCTGGCAATAGCCTTGAATAAAGTGTAAGATATTTTCATGTGTGGTATATAAACTGGGGAAATGGCAAGCTCTCTGTCTGTGCAGGTCCAGTACAGTGTTTTGCAGAACAGTGGCAGTACAGTCTCCATGTTGCGTAGTGATGCTGTAGTAAAATATTCAGACTCGGTGTCTCCCAGAAGAATAAAAGAAAACATACAATGAGCGGAAGAAAAATATAGGAGAAAAGGATGTCTTTTTCCTCAAGTGCTGAATCTCTGCTGCAGAATTTGACTCTGCCCTTACCAACACCCGGTACATTCTCATTGGAATCACTGGGCTACTTGTCAGGACAGAACGAGCCACTATTTTTTATTATGCAGTAAAAGGTACTTCTTTTTCCTTTTTCACTTTTTTTAAAACGTTAAAATGGAGAGGGGAGCCTTAACTCAGGTCTGTGTCTCTCACCATTTAAGTGGCGGAACTACTGCTATATTCATGCTTTAGGAGAGGGAAATAAAGCCAAAACTGAGAAAATTATAACCAATAACTTAACTAGTGTTTTATTGAATGCTGTCCTTGGATGGGTGCACCAGATTCCTAAAGGGAGCTCTGGGTAACCCTTCAATGGCAAAATTTGTATCCTAATGTTAAGGCACATTTGTTTAACATACATTTGTTTTATTTTATCCCAATCACCATAAAGGGTGGAATGGAGCATTTTACTTCCTGGGTATGAGATAATAGATAATCAAGGCTTCTGTTTAATTAAAGTAACCTTGAACAGCATTACTTCAAACACAAAGCACATGACATCGGATCATATATGTAAAATTTTTTCTTTATTTACCAGTCAACCAAGTAGGTACAGAGTGATTTGATCACTGACCAGGATCACAACTCTTCCAGAGAATCTTCATGTGATTTTAAGCATAACATGCACCTAACTTGTCTGTATCTCAGATTCTCACATCTGAATGCAGAAAATAAAAGATCACATGGTGGTAAATATGCTAATGAACAGGCATACCCCTAAAACCGCAAAACCTTAGTTTAATGTGGCCTGCACTGTAAAGACTGGCTAAATTCATAGTTTATCAAACACTTTGCATAGTGATCCTGAAATGTGCATTACATTCACTATTTGTTCCTCATTTGTATGTGCAATCTTATTGGCTGAGATGGATGCTTCTTTAGAAGCACTGCCCCTAACTGTGAATATTAGTGGAGCAGTAGAATTAATGGCATACAGCTTCCTTCTCAACCTGCATTTTAAAGACTCCAAGAAAAGACTGCTTGTAAATGCTTATGTCAGGTAGTGGAATCCAAGCTCTATTGGATAGAAGGACCTTAGAAATACCAAGTCTAATTATTATAGATGGCACTGTAGGAGCTGTATTAGAGACACCTAAAACTCCTGGTGTAATAAACTCTGCTGCTAAGTGACATTTAAAAACCAGAATACTTAAACCTTACCTACTGCTGTTGCTTAGCATTTCTTAGTGGTTTTCCTCTCCCCATCAAATACAGGTTTTTAGCTGGCATATATCTTTCCAGATGTCCAGCTATATATAGACTTCAGAACGTTGAACTTTTTGTTTATACTTCATACAGATAAGGAAATATATATTATAGTGTATCTATTAGACCTATTGAAGTGTATTGCTGGATTAGTATGAAAGCTGTTATTTTATCTCTAGTTTCCCACAACTCATCTGCATTAGCTTTTCAGCTGGTGATGGCATGGCAGGAAGTTATTGATGAGTTGACAGTCTTTCATGATCCAGTCACATATCACTTTCTTTCTCTGTGTCATGAAGGTCTGCACTCATAAATGCTAAAGAATTACCAATGAAAGAAACCAACCCCTCCTAGCAATTCACAGAGAAGATAAATTGCAGGCACACAATACAAACATGTCTGCACTGCTTTATCTTTTACTCTTCACTTTGACAGAAGAACAAGTCCATACATGTGTGGTCAAAGTCAGAAGGGGAAGGGGAGAAGGCAGAAGTAACACATAGTGGAGAAATGTAAAACTTTACATACAAATAATGCTGTAAAACTATAGTAAGCAATTAGGATTGCGTAGGTAATCCACTTCATGGTGTTTCATGATTTAGATACAGTTCTTTCTTCTTACATCAAAGCTTTTGCAGAAGAATGACTTTTAGCCTGTTGTCCTGTAACACTCTTTCTCTGAATAAAGACATACTCGATTGCAAGAATATTTCTTATCAACTCCACTGCTGTTCGGCAGGCAAATAAAATTACAAACCTAAGCGGTCAGAACAATTGTTAATGTCAAAGATACATAAAAGCAAATTTTATAAATCAGGATTCAAATAAAAGAAGGAAGATAAAGCCAAAAACTGCATTAAGATATCTCCATAAAAGTGCTTATAAGTTAAATGTAGAACAGATTATGTGGTACATCATGGAGATAGCTTTTGGAAACAAGTACGCACAATATACCAAAGTTTCAGTGGATAAACTGCTTAAATAAAGAAAATGGCACTTGATTAAAAAAATAGATAAAGTGGCAGACAAGTTATAATGATAGTTTCAAGAGGTTATTTTAAAGATATATGACAATATTTCTGTTATAGTTATGACTTCAGACAAGATCCTAGATGTTGCAAAAATAATGGCCACTCTGTCATGTACTGTCATATGAAGTAGTTAAAAAGAGCCAGTAAAAAGCCCTCAGAGAATCTGTGACATACAAAGATGATGGGACTATAAGTTCATCTTGCACAGATAAAGGAAAGTCCTTTCATTCGCTAACATTTCTCATAATTATTTTGTGCATCGGGAGTAAGACATGCATGATGCAACAATGGTGACAATGGTAGATTCTTATGAGGATGTATCTGGAGAATGGCCTTGGAGGTTAAAGCTCTGAATCATAGTAGGATGCAGGACTGAATGTTATGTGCTTTTCCATGAAGAATGTTGGCACAGCGGGCTTTTTACCATTAAGCACGTGCATAAATGACAGTTCTGCAATGAAACTAGTCCTGAAATTCAATTAAAGAACTATTGTTCTCTTATTTGCTGACAAAGTTACTGGAGATCAGAAGTGTAGATCTGTATCAAACCGTATCATTTGCCTTCTGCCTCTAACTTCAGCCAACAAGTCCTGCAGGATTATCCATACAGCATTATCTGCTGTCTTTTCATGTGTCTAATATGTTTTGATAATATATGTTGACCGGCTTGATCAAAACAGATTGTGCATTGAGGTTAGGGGTAGATATTAAGTTCTTGTATGGCTGACTCAATTTTTACTGATAAAAGCCAGTGAGTTTTATTAGTGAGTATTCTTTATTTTACATTGCTCAGAAATTTGTGTCTACTCCAGTAATTGATTTGATTGGAGAATCATATGATTCTTATTTGAGGAGAAGGTTTAATGCTATTGGTCAAGACAGTTTTCTTCAATAGGCATATTCTTCGGTGGGTATTTATAACATTTAGTGCCATGATCATTGTTATCTTTGATTGCCACATGAAAGGCGTTTATTTTTGAAATTCAGATGATATAAGCACACATTAAATTTCATGAAAAAACAAAGTATAATGCAGACTAAATGTCACATAAATAAAGAATTTTCCTTCAATTTTTACCTGCTTTAGTTTGCAGAATATCCCACTGAGTTCACTTTCATTATTTCTGATCTCTTCCATGAATGAGAGAAGGATCAGGATCCTTAAGATTATATCATCTAACCACATGCCTGGCTCCGTGCAAGCTACTCATATATTTACCAGCCACAATTGTTCTTTAAATGTTATTAAAAAAAAAAAAAAAACTTTTCTGTGAAGATTCAATCCAGATATGGATTTGAATTTTGAGTTGCCAACCCTCATGAGTTCAAACTAGAAGGACATTAGATCACACCAGCTGTAAACACAGAAAACAAAGAAATATTTCATTTTTTCACCTGTTTCTCTGATAGTGAGAGTATTTTCTGCTTTGCTCTGAAGGAGAATACTATCTGTCTTATTTCACTGCTTTCCGTATTTCTACCATATTGAAACTGTTTAATCTATCAAGTAGAAACTGCTGCTTTTTGCATAGTGAGCAGCCGTGCTGAGAAATTTAATATGGAACACGATAGCCTCCTAGTTATTAACATTATAATTTCTTCCAGTATTTTACTGGTTGCTTATAAATACATTTTTGTTACAACATAATAGTGCATTCATGGTCACGATTGTATACAGGTAGGAGTTGTTCACTTTTCTCAAATATTTGCAAGAAACGTAAACAAAAAACATATGTTTCAAATATTTCACTGAATACCTTTTTCCACTTCTGTACACGTTGTAGACGTTTGAGCCCTGTGCTGTTTCAAAATCCTACTACTTAGCCTCATGTTTTACGACATATTTTTATCTTTCAGTATTTTTAAAAGTGCTTTGTGCTCTAAATGAAAGATTTTTTCCTCAACATTAACCCCCAATTCTTTTCCATCTCTGTGATTGTCACAAGAACAGTGTTGATTCTAGCTTTTAAACTGATCACTAGATGCTTTTGTACTATAATCTTTGCTGTTTGTTGTCAATCTTTCTTAACTTGGCCAATGTGGGGGCAAGTATTCTCTGTCTTTTGCATGGAGAACCCCGATGTGACTGAGTGGGTGTTCCATCCACGTGGCATATTCACTCATGTTTTGATATCCAAAACTCTCTAAGAAAGAAGGGTTTCTTTAATATGGCTCCACTGCTTAAATATCTTGCTGGCTCAACATTTCAAAGAATGCTTTGTGCTGTCCAGGCATTCTCATTAATTGCTAGCGCAAGAGATGGGCCAAAACCCAAAAACTCTGAATCCAACTCCTCTCCTTCTTCCACACCCCTTGTCTTTTGGAAAGTTTGGAAAGCTGAATCAAGACACAGAGTTGAGTACTGCAATTGGCCAAACCCCAGTCCCGCCTCCCCCCACCTTAGGGGTTTTCCGAATCTTAATCCAAAATGTACTGCCTAGTCTTCTTTTCATCCTCATTTCTTTGTAAGATTCTTAAAACTTGAGTATTATTTCCTTGATGATATTTTGGCAGTTTCACCTGATTCATTTTAGGTTTGGTCATGATGGTCTAAGTCTGCCTGTAGAATCTGAATTTTGACAAGAAGAAAAGTGGAATCAAATCCTATTTGCATTAGAAAAGCAAAAAGACATATAAAGAATTACCTATGCTCTACTGCAATAGAAAACAGTACAAGGCAAAACCCTTTTAAATTAGAGATCCAAAGAGGTTAAAAAGTATGTGAGGTTATTTTTTTGATTTGGTTTTGTAACTCATAAATCTCCAACTAAATTTCAGCTGGGGTGCTTTACAAAAATACAGGCTCCATTTCTATAATATTCAAAAGCAAGATCATCAACCCTAAGTGTTGCTGTATAATACCCTAAAATCAGGGGTGTGATGGCTAAAATAATGAGACTTTTAAAAATTGCATGCAAACCGGTTTGTTTATATCTGCTGTCTGGTAAGTGAGATCTTTAAAGATCATGCTTTTAGGTTATTTTTTTGCCACCAGTAAGCCTAGAAACTTCTTTTGAAAAGTGAAACTCTCACATATTGACATGACCTCTGAAGCTGGGCCTGTGAGGTAAAAACCAGTAATGACTATGAAACTGGTCATGGATTTCTAAGAGTTGTCAGCATAGCACAGTTCTCTTACTTGCTTGATGTTTGCAGCAGGATGTGGATGTGTTCTGTTAAGTTCATGGAAGCATTATGCATTTAATGTCAATTTGCTGACACACTGCTTACAGTGTATTGCTTATTACCATACATAGTTAAACAGAAGTTACTTTGATATGATTTCTCATGGAAGTGATCAACATACCAGTCCATGCAGCTAAGGCTACTGGTTTGCACTTTCAGAGATATTGTTCAGTTCTGTGCTCTGTCACTGACTTCCTGTAAAATCATGGCCATGTTAGTTAACCTCCTGGTAGCTACGGTGCCCTCCTTGTGAAATGTAAAAACAGTATTTCCTCTATTTTGTGGACTGGTTAGAAAGTATGGTGTGTAAACAACTGTTAGAAAAAGATGAGATACAGCGCTAGCTAGGAGGTAAGAGGCATGAGAAGACTAGAGTTAAATAAATTGCAAGCAATTCTGAAAGTAGGCTTGAAAAGGAACATGCAGCAGCACAGGAATAGGAGAACCAGTCTTGTGTAGGGAAAAAAAAATAGAAGACAGTCTCACGTTCCAGAAGGAGAGTGAGAGTGAGCCCACTCAGAGGTGAGCAGTGGGATCACTCTAATAACGGGAATCCATTTAGTCTGCCCACAAGAAACATGTCCAACAGCTGAGGAGAAGTATTAGGGATATATATATATGGCATCCTGAGGAAAGAATAAGCCTGAGAAAGAAACATTAGAGGAATGACGGACCTGTGCTTGTCTGTCTTACCTGGGATTCTCCAATAAAACAGAAAGAGGAAGCAATTTTTCATCTGCTGTTGTAGAATTCCCCTGTTTTTTGTTGTAACTCAGATCTCAAGCATGTCGGTTCAAGATGTTTGGCTCATCCACTAAACTACCACACCCTTCCAATGAAAACAATGTGAATACAGTATTAAATTGTTAGGAAAAACACTATGAAAATCTAGTATCTTTGAATTTTTGGGGTGATTAAATTTGTTTGATTCTTCTGAAAATGTTAAAGGTTGTTACTGAAGCACAGGGGGCATCTTTACTAATTCATACAGTAAATGGTGGCAGTATAATACAGTGAAGGACAAGGATCATTGTAGTTTATAACTTCAATGAGTGTAGTTAAATTTCTAGAAAGAAATAGTCCTCACGTGAATTTATTCCATCTGTCCCCATAGTTTCACAGCAGAAGCAACTGTCCTGCTGAAAGTTCAAAACATGTTTCAGGTGAAAGTATTTCACCAGTCTGACTTCTGTGCAGTTAAACAAAATGGATTGAGTGGTGTTATGTATCATTTGGTTCTTGAGACGTCTTCTCGCATTAGATGTAGTGGGTCTGGGGGGTACCTAAGACACAGAGGTCACAGCCCTCTGGTTCCCAGGTGACCTCATTGTACCCTAGTGCTCTTGGTAGCCAGTCTCTCATAGAGGGCAGAGTCTGGATGAGTCTGAAGGCTAAACTATCTATCTACCGTCCTGCTAGGTTGTGGGTGAGGACGTTCATACTCCTCAGAGCTATATCATTCCTGCTATTGTGGGTTTGAATTGTATCTCAGATTAGAGGTGTGGACAGAGAGTTAGTATGCATCAGCAGCTTAACCTTTGAGGAAAAGGCTTTAGTAATCACAGGCCATGTGCATATGGGTGAGCTGCACCTTGGCAGTCCAGAATATTTCAGGCCTTATAGCTTTCATTCTAGTTTGTTTCACATCTCCTAATGGCACACACAAGTGCAAATCCTTAACTAAAGTACTGTCTCCCTCCCACTTCTCACTTTGCATACTTGTGCAAATTTCCAGGTTCACAGGAATCAATCCAGGCTTATAAGAGAAAATCTAAGAATAACTGTTAACTGAAAAAGTGAAAAGAAATAAAAAATCCTGGTTGCTACAGAAAAGGCAAGGGCAAGAGCACGGGTAAGAGCACGGGTAAGAGCACGGGCAAGAGCAAGGGCAAGAGCAAGGGCAAGAAAGGAAAGAAATGGGAAGGAAAGAAATGGGAAGGGAAGGGAAGGGANAAAGGAAAGGAAAGGAAAGGAAAGGAAAGGAAAGGAAAGGAAAGGAAAGGAAAGGAAAGGAAAGGAAAGGAAAGGAAAGGAAAGGAAAGGAAAGGAAAGGAAAGGAAAGGAAAGGAAAGGAAAGGAAAGGAAAGGAAAGGAAAGGAAAGGAAAGGAAAGGAAAGGAAAGGAAAGGAAAGGAAAGGAAAGGAAAGGAAAGGAAAGGAAAGGAAAGGAAAGGAAAGGAAAGGAAAGGAAAGGAAAGGAAAGGAAAGGAAAGGAAAGGAAAGGAAAGGAAAGGAAAGGAAAGGAAAGGAAAGGAAAGGAAAGGAAAGGAAAGGAAAGGAAAGGAAAGGAAAGGAAAGGAAAGGAAAGGAAAGGAAAGGAAAGGAAAGGAAAGGAAAGGAAAGGAAAGGAAAGGAAAGGAAAGGAAAGGAAAGGAAAGGAAAGGAAAGGAAAGGAAAGGAAAGGAAAGGAAAGGAAAGGAAAGGAAAGGAAAGGAAAGGAAAGGAAAGGAAAGGAAAGGAAAGGAAAGGAAAGGAAAGGAAAGGAAAGGAAAGGAAAGGAAAGGAAAGGAAAGGAAAGGAAAGGAAAGGAAAGGAAAGGAAAGGAAAGGAAAGGAAAGGAAAGGAAAAGTCCAACGTTCAGGAAGAGACAGGTGGCATCTGAGTGAAAACGGTTACATAAACTCCCCTGGGAGATCAGCTCCAAAGTTGAGTTCACTCTTTCCTGCTATAAAGCATATTGATGTTAACAGTTTTCTCTTGCCTGCACGTGTGTTTTTGAAATTAAGTATTGTTAAATCTGTAGAGTTTAAAATACTGCTTCAGACACCCTCCTTTGCTTCTGCTTCCATTTCATATAATCTGCCATAGGTGTGCAGCACTGATAACCAGCTCTGCTTTTCTCACAAACAGATGAAAATCAATTTCATTTAAACACCTGGCAGAGGTGGAGAAGTGGAGCTACTGGACACTTCAGAAAGTGGAAGGGGTAATTTTCAGGGCATGGAGTAGCCCTCTATTACACATTCACTCTCCTCTAAAACAGTGAAGAGTTTGTGTTTGTAATACCAGGGTCTGGAGGTGACATATTTGCATGCGTATATTCAGCAAGTCATACTGAAAGCAATCTAGGACTCACTGATCTCCAGCATTTTTTGAAAAATAATTTTGAAACTGATCTTAAAGGAGCATTAAGATTTTACTAATAACAATTACTATCTTACTGGTTAAACAAAGGACTGGCACAGTAGGCACCATCCACATGGGTTAACAGATCCCTTGGGGTTTCGGCTATTATTTCTGCTGCAGGTAGAAGTCTTTCATTGCTCTGAATAAGAGAGAAATAAAAGAATTCAGAGCAATGAAAGACTTCTACCTGCAGCATTTGTTTTGGGTGTATGACAGTTTTTGGAGATGAACAGAGCATGAGGCTTTGCACCCTTCAGGCAATGTTACCTTGTACGGGACATATTTTCCTTCTTACTATAGGATTTATCACTGAGTAGCTATACAATGCAGAAAGAAGTATCCTTACTCCCAAGCTAGTGCTCCATATCTAAAATGACCTTTCAGCATGACCACTGTACAAAATGTGTATATGCAGTATAACAAAACCCTGAACCTGAACAGCAAGATACGGAGAAGTTCAGCTCCAGAATACTTCAAGGCACTTCATGTCTTAAAGTCATTTTTCAGTAAATCTACACTTCCTTTTTCTGTTCATTTTTTTTCAATTAGGAATGATTCAAATGAGCCTTTAGGTAGATGCAACACGGCTCTGTAGAAATTGGCAGATATTGGGCATGACTCCTCATTAAACCTGTATGCAAGAATTTGAGTAGACTTTTCTTTTGGACTTGATTCATATGAGTTTCCATTCCCTGAATTTAGCTTTGATTTCTAAGTTCAAATATGTGCAGAAAACCCAAAGCCAAACTGTTGGAATTATGATATTCACGTGGTTTCATGACAAAATCATGGGGTTTGCGTGAGTTTGTTGTGAAAAAATAAAAATCAAGATGCTTCAGGAATCTGGTCTGAATTTTAAATGTGCAACAGAATACCAGGGCAGGTGAATTTCATACAACTTAAAGTACTGTTATGAACATCTTGCTGCTCTGCCACTGCTTAAACATGCCTTGAATAAAAAAAAAAAGCTGTTTATAGCAAAATCATAATTTTTGCATGTCTGAGCATTGCAAGCTACATCATTTGACAACGTTAATTTCCTTCTCTTGCCATCATTCTGCATGCAACATACCCATCAGCAATGGGAGATCCATGAGCAGAACAATGGCAGGGCTCTATGTTGGATACAAGTAGGTTCCAGTTATGCTAATTTAGATGACTTAGTTGCCTGTTGAGAGTTCTGTACTGATAAGAAGAACCTCCAAAACTTTCTTTTAAAAACCCTACCTTTTCCAAAGCTGAGCACTAACTGCCTTATGCCCAGAATTCTGAAATGGGCTTATGTACTGTTTGTGCAATGTATCCAGCCTAATGCTGGGCAAAGAGAAAAAAAATATGTGGTTATGAATTCTCAGTTATCCATCATCCATCCATTGTAATGCATGTAATCACAACTGGAGCACAACTGGTCCTTAAAAATAAAGCAGTGATCATTTTACCTATTCAATATCACAAACCTTGCTGTATACCATAAAAATTTGGCCTTGAGAATTTAGTGTAGAGGAGTTATAGGTTGGACTAGGTGATCTTGAAGGTCTCTTCCAACCTGGAGGATTCTGTGATTCTGTGATTCTGTGAATTCCAGGAATTAGGTGTAATTGCTTCCCATATGATGTTAGTCTTCTTGGGGTAAGGGAACACAGTAGAGGAGAAGACAGCCAGTGGTGGCCCTGGAGCTGTATGGAAAAAATCAGTTTGTACAACTTTCAGGTTTGGGTTGACACTGCTGGTGAAACAGTGTTTGGGGGTGGATGTTTGTTGTTGTTATTGTTGTTGTTGTTGTTTAGTTTCCTGTTTTTTTCAAGGCAATCTGAGAAGTCATAAGTTTTGACTTATGGTGTCATCCAACAGCAGTTTCTCCACCGCTGAGCTGAGCGTGGTGCAAAGTGGTCCATCCCTCAATCTTCCACAGGAATTGGTCTCTGAATTTGCTGTGGGAGGGGATTTGGACATTTAAAGGAGTCACTGATGGTACAGGACTCTTAGTATTCATTTTAATCCTTTTCTCACTCCTGCTGCATTCATTACACCTAGCTGGCTTTCTGTCATAGCCCCTTCCCACTGAAGCCTTTTCCGTCTTCCAGGCTCTGTTTCCTAGCCCACCAAGTCCAAAGGTCCCCAGCAAGGCTGCTGCTGGCCAAAGCAAGCTGAAATCTGTTTCTCCCAGTGTTCCTAATTATCTTTGTTTCTTGTTCCAAATTTCTCTCTTCAGCCTGTTTTCCCAAGCCTAGCCCTGTCCAGTTTCTCTCTTTTCTGTTTTGGCCTTCAGATATCTCCAGTATTTATGTTCCTGTTCCTGCCCTGCTAAGCCAGATCCTCTTCTTTCACCCTGGCTTCTCAATATCTGTAACCCCTTTTTCCTCTCGGTTCCTTCCCTCTTGCAAACTCTGAATCTCTCCCCATCTGCTCATCCAGCTTTTCCTCCAGGCTGTTATTAATTTCTACTGATGTGCAGTTCTTTTAAATGGTCTGTGGTCTACGCTTGCTCCCTTTTCCTCTCTGACCCCAGACCTGATGCCCTTGGCAGAGTTTCCCTCTGATGTGTTCATTGCTAGCATACTGTTCTCCTTCCCTAACACATGTGTACATCACTTTTCTCCTTCACTGTCAGAGCTTACTGAGGTACAACAGCCAAAAGCCTAGGGAAGACAAGGCTTTCTACATGCCCATCTGGACCTAGCATGCTCTGCAGCACCATAATCTTGCAACTGCAAGAGAAGTCCAACTTAGCCCCATGTGGGGTAATGCCTACTGCATTGAGAAAGAGTTTCTTGGATCCAGTTTGCAATTTCTGTTTTAGAAAAGAAAACAAACAGAAAAACAAACAAACAAACAAAACAACAACAAGAACAACAAAAAACTAGAGACTTCAGGCAATGAAGGGGCATGGGTATGCAAACTGGATGAATCCTGAACAGGGTGAGAGCAGGGATTTGAAACTCCCATTTGTTAAGTTAATACTTCAAAGGCAGAGTTCCCAGCTTTCCTGAGGTGTGTGGATCTTTGTCTTTCTGTGCAAAACTCTCCCTCCCATAAGCTCACTTTCCTTCTAATGCAGAATAGACTGTTTTTTAAATTTACCCCAGAAGGAAAATAAGTAATGACAGAAAGATTGTCACGCAGTCCTGTTAGTCCTGCTTCACAATTTGGGATGAGAATTAGACTCCCTTACTGCTGAATAAATGGAGGAAAAAGAGTTCCAGAGAGCATTTTCCCGTAGAAAATACATGACTTCAGTAAAATATACATTCTCCCTGGAAGACTTCAGCATTTTCTGATTGGTGCCTTTTATGGCATACGTTATATATTGACACAGATTAAATTCCCTCCTGACTGGAACAATGCACACTCAGGGGGAGTGCTGGTGACCTAGCAATAAGCCTGAACAGCTCGTGGCAAGCAGTAGAGCAGAGCTCCTGGAGCACGGCTGGCTGAGGGCAGAGCACTCCCTTCAGCTGTGCCATTCTGCCTCTCTCCTCCTCCTTCTCCTCCTCCTCTCTCCCTCTGTTTTCTTCCCCTCTGCCTTTGCCTGTTACACTTTCCCCAGACCCTTTGGCTTTGTTGTGCTGCATGTCTGATTAGCAGGAGGGGGATTGGCTGCTCGCTGGCTCAGGGAGCGCTTCCCCGCAGCCCACCCCAACCCACCCACCCCTGGGTCAGGAAATGTGAGCAGGGCTGATGGAGGCGGAGAAGCAGGGCTGAAGTTCACACCAGCGCTGAAAGTGACAGCAGGCAGCGGAGCGCTTCGCAGCTTGCTCAGTGTCCGACCCCAGGTCCTGCACGGACCCGACCATGGAGGGCTGCCGCTGGACCACTGCTGGCACCCTGCTTCTGGCTTCCTTCCTCCTGGTAAATGCCATTTCTTTCGTGTAAATGTGCCTCACTTGTAGCTGATACTGTGTCTGCATGTATATATGCGGGGGGTATGTTTTTATTCTTTAAGATCAAACATAGAGTTTGTTTCGAACAAATCATGTAAACCTTATCCTCTCTGAAGTACTGCAGAGTTTGAGCCTTGATATTGTGGGTTGCTGCAGGTAGAACCAAGAAGTTGATGTTGGCATCGCTTTTATAAACTTGGAGAGCAATGACCTGTGAACGGTGATTTAACTGCTTGGGATTTGGAGAAGTGCTGTTCCTCCCCCCTTTAAATCAAACTATATCACTCTGTAATGTTCCTGGAATTTTCTTTCTTCCTAAAAAAAAAAAAAAAATGAAAAAAGAAAAGAAAAAAATATTCTTTTGCTGTGCACATGCAGAGACACCAGGTACAGCATGTACTGAACTTTTTCCTCCAACCAGCTTAAATGAGCTCTTATTATTGCTGTAACTCATTAGCGAGAGAAGTTTATACCAACTTTTGGAAGATATATTATGTGATATCTGCTATACTTCAGGGCTATAATGCTAGTTATTAGTGTATGATTTTCTTGCATAATTCCCCTGATTATCCTGATAGGATGCTCTACAGCTGAACACTGTAGCTCTGCTGTTTGATTGAGATTAAATGTTCCATTGTGACTCATACTTAATTTTATAGGTATGTTTGCTATCAGAAAATCTGCAGTGAGAATATTAGTATACACACACTTTTGATATCGTAGTGATCTTGGCATACATTTATGTTATTTTTCTTTCTGAAGATTTGACTGAATGTAGTCATTCAAATAGAAAAGAATCTTAAAGAAATATAATGAACTTTATAGTTGCTGGCATCTTCCTATTTATCTGTATGAAACAGTCTATGCTAACTATTGTAAACTAATCTTCACACATTTTTAACCTCATTTTTAACCACATTTTTAACTACATCTGGACCTAAACTAATGGGGTAACCATATCCCAAATGCTTTATAAAAATGATGGTATGATCTTTTTTTAAAAGTTTTAGATATCAAATCACTGAATGCTATTTGATTACTAGAAATAAGAAAGCTATCAAGACTGAGATTTAAATTTCTAGTTTGTTTAAAGGTCTATTTTCCATGTAAAACACTGAATTTACACAAAATGGCATAAAGTCAGGCATAGGTTCTCTTTCACATGTGAAAATGAGAAGTTTATAACCTGATGACTGTAATATATTATGAGCCGATCCTGCAGTACTAATTTAGAGAAGATCAACAGGAGATATGACTCAACAAGACTGTGTAAGAACTGTAGGATTTTGCCCCATGTTAAGCTCATACTCATAACATTTATACTTCACTCTGCTGCTTGTGAATTAAGTTCTCAGTCCCTAATTCATGAAAATAAATAGTGCATTCTGCTGCCAGCTATTATGCATTATATTCCATACTATACTAGTTTTTATTTGTATGACTTACCCTGCCTCAAGAGATTCCCCCCCACCTCCCACCAAATCTCTTTGTGCCTTAAGAATTGTGTTGTGAAGCAAGCTTAACTTTCTTTTTTGAATCAGGCCATTCTTTTACTCCATCCACAGTCAGGAAAATCTCTTACTTGCTTTCAGCAGGAGATTAGGTAAAC
This sequence comes from Anseranas semipalmata, assembly GCA_013399115.1. NCBI lineage: Eukaryota > Metazoa > Chordata > Aves > Anseriformes > Anseranatidae > Anseranas > Anseranas semipalmata. Next base: position 5,440 of record VXAA01004640.1, on the reverse strand, counting down.
ATGCAAGAATTTGACTTCTAGCTTGGATAGAGATAAAGATAAATTGTAAGATATTCTGGTATACATGTTGCTACTGTAGTTTATTGCAGCATGAATTCATTGACATTTTTGAGAAAAAAAAAAAAAGGCATGCTTATGACCTTGCTATTAGCCTTATAGATACCAGCCTCTAATCAAGTAGGTGCAATGATCTGAGAGCTGTGAAAATCTGTATCTGGATTTATGTGTTTCTTTAATCTAGTATTTTTCTACAACCTCTGTCTTGCCCCCACTGAGCAGCATGAGCAGCCTTTAGTCATGAAGCACTTCAGTAACATCAGTAGAAGTGTTCGCAGTTTTAAGCACTAAGGCTTGGTAGCAGCTGCTCACAAGATTAATCTTACAATCATTCATCAAATGCTCCTATATTTTCAGTAAGACACTGTACAGAAAAGTAGTGCCTTTGCTCTTTGATTTGTGTCCTTGCCCCCGGAATGAGGTTGCATAGCCCAGACACAGTTCCAGCCTGCGTACACATAATGCTGAAGGGAAGGACAAGTCCAGAGGCACCACCAGCAGTAACCCCTCATTAGCCAGCAGATATAGTCTACTTCAAGGCAGGCCACCTGGAGTGGTGTAGTGGTGAGCAGAGCGCTCCATCAGGGTTCTTAACCTTCTTCATAAGAAATAATTCTCAACGGAGGTGTGGAAGAGAAGATCAGAGGGGTTTGTACTTGTTAACTGCCCTAGAATTTGCTCCATGCCCAGATGTCCAGTTTCCCTGGTGTAAATGGCAGTTAGGTACTTTCATAGATTCTTTTAAGAATCTGAGCTATAACACTAGATGCCTGTCTTGAAAAACTAAAATCACACTGAAAGTAACTTGAAAAGACAGTTTGTCTCTTTCCAGACTAAGCAGGTATTTAGAGAATTTTGCTCATTGCTCTGTGAACTTTTGCATGCTAAGAAAATATTAGCACACCACTTTTAAGAGAAACAAAAGAGAGCAGGCATTCTGTTCCAAAGATTTCCCTTTCTATTGGTTTAAAAATAAAAGCCTAACACAAGCAAATCACAATTGTCTAACTCAAAGGGAGCGTGGCCAAAACCATAACCAGTTATTGACATGTGTGTTCATCCAAACTTGAAGTCAAATCACTTCATGTCAGAAGGGCATTTAATCACATTTGCATTTGTTGTTTGCATCTTTTCAGCGGCTTTTTTTAGCTCTCTTGGTTGCTGTTGTGTTATTTACAGAACTAACACTATGAACTGTAATAAAGTACATGTGTTTTTTCTGCAGGATTTCTTTCTTTTGCTGTGCTGATTTGTACATGGAAAATAGTCAAATACAATAGTCCATTCCTTCCAGGCTCTTTGGCATTATATTTCCCTATTATCTTACTGGGTCTGTCTTGGATGACCACAACCACAATTAGCCAGTGGAATGAATATAATGCTTCTTGTTTACATCTGAATGTACAAAGCTTGACAGTTTTTCCTTTCATGTATAGATAGGTCTACCTACTGTTGTATATCTGCTCATCTGTTTCTACATTTATAGCTGTACAGGGAAAGATTTTCCAGTACAGGGTCCAAAGTGTGCACATATATTTTTGTGCATAGACATGTCTGTGTGCAGACTGGCATTTGATCACCCCAGTTGGGTAAGAATGTACTGAAATTCATAGGTTAACTATACAAACCTAAGATTTATTCATGAAGAAGAGTGCAAAATTTCTCACCATTGTCATTTGTGGCCAGTGCCACCATAATCTGAATGACTCATGTCTATAAAGGACATAATTTCTTACATGAACATCTAGATGCTACTAAGTGTGTATGTTCATCACTTTCTTCACACATTACTCTAGAATTTTGTGTTTCGACTTATTTAACTTACCTCCTCCTTCAGAGTTTTTTTAAGTATATCATTTATTTACTCTTTACCAAGTGAAAAAACTTCTTGTGCTTTGTGTTAGACTGCTTGCAGGAGCTACACTAAGGTCATGTAATGGCATTTTTCCTTTGGATTTCGGTGTATAGAATTCAGTACTTAATGTAGGCTGCTGAGCTGTTGGTCTGCTTCATCTATGTCACTAAAGATAAGTGCAAATTGTTTTAATGATTTCTGCTAGATTCACAGGTCTGGCAAGGAATAATAAGGAAACTATGAAATTGAAAACCACAGAGAGTCTGAAGATTAGAATATGGTCACCTGTCGTCATGGATCTGTCAGCTGAATAAACTCATACGCTAAAAATTCTTAAGGATCAGTAGTTAATGTGAAGCCTGGGTAGTCTACATGCCCAGATTAATAGTTATTTAGGAGAGGGCTATCAGTCTCTGCATAACTGAATTTTCATTGAAGCAAGCCAAATCTGTATCCTTTATAACTATGTTGTTGGTCATCCAAATATAACCCAATGGTTTCTGTTGCAGGGTTGTCTTCTTCAATCTGCAGACAGTCCTGTTATCTCTATTGATTTTCATAGCTATTTTCTTAAGCTTGTAAGAAAAGTCAGAGCTGTATGGGCAGCAATTGCATGAATAAAAACTGGGAAACTGCAGAAAAAAAAAAAACAAACAAACAAACAGTGAAAACACATTATCCACCAGATGCTTTGGTGTCAGGATGGGGAACAGGAAAAGAGAAAGAAAGGACTTGTTCTAGCCCAAGCCAGCAACGCTTATGAAGGAAGTCTTCTCATGTGGTGGACAGCAACTAATCAAAAGCTGTCATGAAACATTGAATTTCATCAGAATACTGTACTTTGGTATGAAATGCAATTTCTTCCTACCTGTTGTACAGGAAGGGTTGACATTTGCTCTTGGCATTGTTATCTTTTCATATCAGCAGATGGACAGTAGGTTTTCTTAACAGATGGCTGACCAGTTTTAGTAGTTGGAGGACCTATAGAACAGAATCACAGAATCATAGAATCATTTGGGTTAGAAGAGAGCATAAAGATCATCTGGTTCCAACCCCCCTGCTACTGGGGAGGTCAGGTTGCCCACAGCCCCATCCAATCTGGCCTTGAACACTTCCAGGGATGGGGCGTCCACAACTTCTATGAGCAACCTGTTCCAGTGCCTTACCACCCTCACAGTGAAGAATTTCTTCCTAATATCTAATTGAAATATTTTAGTTTAAATAATAATTTTAGTTTAAAGCCATTTCCCCTTGTCCTATCACTACACTCCCTGACAAAGAGTCCCTCTCCAGCTTTCTTGTAGGCCCACTTTAGGTGCTGGAAGGGCACTATAAGGTCTCCCTGGAGCCTTCTCTTCTCCAGGCTGAACAATCCCAACTCTCTCAGCCCATCTTCATAGGAGAGGTGCTCCAGCCCTCTGATCTCCTAGTCCTTAAGTGTATGTTCAGGCAAACTGGAGGCGGTAAATAAGAGATACAGATTTCATGGAGTGATGTAAAATCTTCTGTAGGTCCCTAGCCCTGTAGAGTGTTGAACATAGCCCAATCATGGTAAGTATTTAGTGCAATATGATAATTCAGATGTCCTTTTGTCTCAAGGAATACTTAGATTTCATCACAGGCCTAAGATTTGCTATTGTGCATGCTAAGACTCACTGTACATGTTTGGACCTGTTTTTTCTTTATCTTTTTTTTTTTTTTTTTTTTTTTGCTTTGCTGATATGCAAAAGGAAAAAGACGAGAGGATTGTCTGTTGGGGATCATAGATACTAGAAAGACTTAAAAGTTGAAAAGTCGGTATCAGTTTTAAAGATGACATTCTCACGTTTTACTTGTCTTTCAAGATGATTGTATGCAGTATTTTGTCTTTCTCTGTTGAAGGTTCTTCCACAGTTGTATGGAGTCATCAGCATTTAAGTTTTTGTCCATCTTTTTGGAAGTGGCAAATGCTATTCTCAGAATAATTCTTGTTATGAATATACGGGTTCATAAGCTTAGTATCAGATGAAATTTCAGACCAAGATTCTCAGCTATATAAATTGATTTGCCTCTGTTACCTGCAATAGTGGTACATTGAATTTCACCTGCCCAGACTTCGTGCTACAGTCTTTTCATTTAATAACTGTTTTTCTTGTAAGCTTTTACATCTGGTATTTAAATGTCATGCTTAGGGGCAATTAAAATGTATCCCAAAAGCACTGGTCACAAATATCCTTTTGTGAAATCTCTGAGTGACCGATTTATTTTATTTTTATCTGAACAACTTTGCTGGGGGTTTTGAGTTTGTTATGACCTGAATCTGGATGTGCACACTGAAGGCTACTACAGGCTGGGACCTTCTCTCTGCTTCACTGACAGTGAGATGACACCATATCAAAGATTACTAACCCTAGGTTTATTTCCAATTTTTTTCCCCCTTTAACTGCCTTGATTAGAATTTCATTTCACATATAAGCAATTTCTTTTCTTTGCTGCCAGGGCCCAACTTCTCCAAATTTCTTCTATAAGTCGCTAACATTGCAGTGAAGTTGGAAAGCAATATAGACAGGTGACTGGGGGAGGGAAAGCAGTGAGTAAAGCTTGTGAGATTTATTCTGCTTCCAAGGCAAGCATATGCAGAAATCTTAATATTTTTGCCACCTGTGAATTATTTGGATACATCTTATAGGAGCGTTCCTTCTCCTGTTTGTGTAGAGAAATAAGTGGTATGCTCACTGATTCTTCAGCACACTAATTTTCACACTGCTTCCATTTTCATTTTCACAGCCTTTATGGAATTTCTTCCAAAGCTTCAACCCTTTAGAGGTTGCCCTCTGATTTCTGCCTTTCAGGGACTTCTTTTAGAGCAGGTTTAGCAGAGAGGGTGTCAGGGCAGAGGGAAGCGTGTGTGTGATAACGTAAGACATCCTGAAATAAATTCCAACAGTGCTCAAGAAATGAGACAGGAAATTATATGCAATTTATAATAAATTCAAACTGTCCCATAAAATAAATATAACTCATTTTGTTTCCATATGAGTGTTCTGTGGGGGTGTCAGATTTCCCCTTCTAGCTTTGTTGGATATAATCTCAGTCCCTGTTTGAAGTTTGCTAATGTATCATTCAGATCCTGTGCTATATCAACAGAAACAGAAATGAAAAGGAATAAAGGAAGCAATAAGGTCTCCTACTGTTCTGGTGCTGGCATCAGATTGGTGGATTATTTATTTATTTATTTACTTACTTACTTATTGTGTTACTTAAACCCCTGTATTTCTTTCGGCCTGGATTGTTAAAAGCATCTGTTGTTGAGGGCTAATATAACTTCCCTTAACAAGCCCAGGGCTGTCTTTTCTTTTTCATTTTGGTATGTGGATGGATTATGATTGTGAACGTGTTTTGGATATGACATTTTCATATTTCCTGTTTAAAAAAAGAGAGTGAGGGATTTTCAAGTTACTGTGGTATCGACAATGGGTTCCTTAAAGGTCTAGCCAGGGCCATATTTTAAAGATGAATTGATGATTGGGACCCAAGGAGGTGGCAACA
>VXAA01004639.1:888818-1003575 GCA_013399115.1 Anseranas semipalmata | reverse complement strand
TAACAGAAGACGTAGCAATGCAGAGCCCAAAAAGATAAAGCTTCCAAGCAGGAAGAAAGCACATCCTAAAACAGTTATTCCTACAAGGCATGGCTATTCTCAACCTCATAATACATATATGGGAAAACCACTTAAACAAAAAAAAAATGGCTGCTGACTAAATGGCAAAGGCAAAAAGGGAAAAAAAATGATGTGCCGAGTATACTCAGCTATGTGTTTGCTGCTGATGATCCACTCCGCAGAGCATGTTGCGTGCCATTTGCTTTGCTCCAGGTGGGTGAATCCAGGAGCGAGAGAGGCACAGAAGCCCGTGCACAATCATTTTTCTCTCTCGTTGCTCTCGCTTGAGTTCTCTTTCTTAGTTCACATTTTCACCTCTTTGTGCTATACCAATCCTGTTATCTCTGATGCAACAATATATGAATCAAACTCAGAAAAGTCACAGTGTGAAATTTTTCATAAGTCAGGCAGCCGTGGTATACGCCTGTATTAAGCAAGGCAGGTTAACTAGATAAGCCTTGCCTATTTCAGAGAAGCAGAATCAAAGCAGATAACTCATTTGTAATAATATGCAATTCTTCACCACAAATGCAGACATAAATTAAAAAAAAAAAAAACACTAAAAAGATATGGGATGATTAATTCACAGTCGTTACAAGAGGCAACATATCTGGCTGTTGCATTTAAACGTTCTTCTTGTACACTAACACAAACATCTAAGGGAAAGGAAACCTGATTTTCGTCACTGCAGCTCACACGTTTCAAGGGCAGGTAGTTAAGCCAGTAGGCTTTGGTACTGCATTATTAGGACCGTGATCCAAATTAACAGTTATTCAGAAAACAACAGTATCAAAAAACATTTTACTGCGATGGAAGGAACCACACATGGTACACTTCAGCTGCATACAATCTGTTCAACTGTACAGTTCAATACAATTCAAACAAAATTACAGCTTGTAACTCAGGTATTACTGCAGGCCTTTGAGAAGATATTTTTACTAAGAGATTTCTTGTTTCATTAGAATGGCTCAAGGAAGCAAGAGATATGATTAAGTCAGGCCTTGAATCACTATGTAATACGGATATGTCTCACACACACAGAAGTATTTGAAAGTGATTTTAATGATTAGTTTTAAAAGAATCCTGAGAAGCGAATTTACCTAAGAAAGTGGTTGATAATCATGAGCCAACTTTGTGAATACCTGCACAGATGAGGAGACCTTTCAGTTGAGACCACTAAGGAGAAGGACACGGAAGGAAGAGGTCAGGAACTACCTAGCTGAGTACAGTCACCAACACTACGATAACTTTTAAATAATCAATAATAACAATAATTCTTCAAATACATAAATACTTTGGGACAGAGAACATGAACATCTGGCTTCAAGTTGCTCTTTCAAGGTGTAAGTAGAGGTGAACAACACAGAAAACAGAAAAGGTAGAGATTCCAGTTCTAAGGAAACACAGAGAGTACTGGGACATCATGACAATAAACATGTTTCTTTACAATGAAGTGATATGAAAAACCAATGAAAGATCTCTTCCACCCTAATACCTAAAGGCACTACAATTTCTTCAATGGGATCCTTCAAACCTCCCATATTTTTCCTCTTTCCCAGTGCCCTTTTCCTTTTCTATTTGCCCAGAACTACTGGCATATGTCCTGGCTCTTCACAGCCTTCAGTGCATGGCAGCACTCCCACCCCCTTCATTTCATTTAATCTTGAGCATCTGCCCATTTTCCTGCCATTTCAAATTGTTCTTACCCAAAATGAAATAAACACCAATAAGGAATCTTCTCACACTTGCCCCTGAGAAATAAATCCCTCCTGCCAGATACATGCAGCTTCCCTCTGCTAATTCCTCCAAAAATTGGACAGGGTTTCTACCTGTCAATTATTTCTCTTTAGAGGTGACGGGCTGAAAGTAATGTCACTTCTTAGAGTCAGTAGGTGGATGAAGCTTTTGGCAACTCTCCCAGAAACCCTCTTCTTGTTTCTGCAAGAGACATACAGATATTGCTGGGGTAAAGTTGCTAATCTACAACTGTGCTGCAAATTTCAGCCCAAGAACATATGTTCTTGTGCTGTCAAGAGAGGGAACTGCAGTGAAAACATTACGTAGTGCCAACCGCCCACAAAAGATATATGGGTGCTCGAGCCCAATGCACAGAGCAGAGAATTAAGATTGTTCTCATTGCTTTGCTTGAAATGTCTCTGTCATCTATAATCAACGAAATAGTCTGGAACAAAGCACAGCCATCTCTTTTTGTTATTTGAGTAGCTGAAGAAAACAATAGTAGCAAGGAGTTGCTATAGTTCAAATAACCTAAATACATTCACAAAAATTCAGTGTTAGAACTTTGGTAAGCGATAAAGACTTCAAAAATGCACCCTTTAGAATAATAACACAAATGAAATTGTTGCTAATATTGGGACAAGAAAGGAGAATTATTAATATCAATTCCTAAGAGCAATAGGATTCACTACTAAATCTTGACTCACATGAAGAAATCAAGATGCTGACAACACAAATAAACAATCTAGCACAAATTAACTCAGTATTAATTCATAACATATGTTGCACAAGCAATTATTATTCAATTGCAGTTGTTTACTGCATCTTATCTATTAAAAATAGTCTACTAAGTGATATGATCTATTTGAAGGACTGATGTATATGCCCAGTAAAATAAAAAAAAAGGTACAGGAAATTAACAATATCTGTTGCGCTAGCTAACCTATGTTAGTTCTATACCATCTTCTTGATTTAATGTTCTCTTGTGCCTACCTTCCCATCACTACACGAGATCACATGAATTCCTTTCCATTTCAGTCACCATGCTCCAGTAGACATCAAATATTTTTATGAAAATCAAGAGCAAGTACATGATGAACAACTAATGACACAAGAAGACTAGTGAGAAAGATCAGCTGCTGTTCAATTCTCTCCAATTTCTGCTAACTTCACACACTCAAAGAAATCTGACTATGCTACGTATGGCCCTCCATATTTATGCTTGTGGAATAATGAAATGCAGTCTCATTATGATTTCAGAAAAAATAACTGAAAATGTTAACACTTCAAAGGGATTACATATCACTTTTCCTCTCCAAATCAGAATACTATAAAATACTTTTCAAAACAACACAGACTTCTATGCCACACCAGTACAAGTGACAGAAAATATACCTTCACCTACCTGAAATCCTGATCAAGCAGAGACCTAAAGATACCACATTAAACTGAAACCTCTGTAAGGATGTGCCAATCAGCACTGTGTCTTTATTGGTATTTTTGAAATAACCAAAATCCCGTGGGAGATAGATGAGTTCATTAGCAGCATGTAAGATTTCTTTATTTGGGGTTTGGGAGTTCTGACTGCAATTTCTTAGCTTGTATTTATACTACACAGAATTAATAATAATAAAGGAAAAAAAAAAAACTATAATAAGCTGCCTATTTTTGACAGGATTTTATGCTCTGCAGTCAGAATGGCAACCAAAAGTGCAATTTTCTATAAAAATGACTCATTTCTATTGGAAAAAAAAATTCCTTTTGAGTTTGTTTCTATGTTACCATCACAGTTTGGGGCAATGTAGGGAGCTGTACAAAAGGGAATATTTCTTCCAATTTTTTTTTTTTCCAATAATGCACTGAGGAGAGTGCTTCCTACTGACTTCTCCAGCTAATAAAGCAATTCAGGTAGAAATACTGAAATCATATTGAAAAAAATGAAGGAAATAATAGTCACTCTAAATATCATTGTTTTAGTTTTAATAACATTATCAAGGAGAGACAGCATTTGCAATTTTTGTTTTGTATTACTTGATTAGTGCCTCAGAAAATGAAAAGTAGCATTGCTATGTCAGAAAGACAGCGCCAGAATGGCTGTAGGCATGCAGATTATTCATTGACATTAGGACTTCTGCAGAGATCAGCAGAAGTCATGACAGACACTGCCTATTTGCATTCAAAGAAAATGCGTGACAGTAGTTAGGCCCTGCTCAGTAATCAGAGCTTCAATGGCATTTAATGGCAAAAATCAAACGTTTGTAACACCTGCTGTGGGTATCACTAAGGGTTTGCTAAGAATAAGGTACAAATGTGACTGGCACAGTGTTCTGCTGATAATGTGGTTTGTTGGACAAGGTCTGAAAACAGAGGTTTAAACCTGGAGTAGACGAGAGAAGGACAAAACAAGTCAAGATGCATGCACATTTCTCATTTATTGAATGAAGAGGTAAAAAGAAATATACCTTTCTTTCATGAGCAGTGGGTACGCCAGGGGTGTTCTGCTTGAGGAAGCCCGCTGTTGTGGACCACCTTGTAGGGTTCTTCCGCGAAGGCTCTTCTGAAGAAAAGTTTGTATCACTTACAGATGTTGAGAGGCCAATCAGTGCAGGGTCACTACTCCGCCGTACATGAAGAGGCATATCTGAAAAACAAAAGAGACAGTAAACAAACACTGACTAGATCTAAAATGTTTTTCACATAGGAAAAGATATTTTTTCAAGCTCTGGATGGGTGGTTTTGACCAAATGTGGTTTTTGGAGGAAACAGTTATTGACCTCAGCATAGTTCTTCAAGGACAAGGTCTGTTTCCTTTAAAACCACAGCCTTGCTGCTTGACCACACGAGAAGAAAACAAGGGCCAAACAAAACTCTTTTAACCTAGTACAACTCTTTGGCTTTATAAGTACAAACACGGTATCACTACCATCTGCTGCTTGTTGTATAAAATAAAAATAAAAATAATTAAAAAGAAACAGCATAAGCTTGAAAACTGACTAAGGTGACATAGAGGTATTTTAAAGAGCAAGTAGCCAAAGGTCTAAACAGCTTGATGCTAAAACAAGGGGTGGACTAGGACCACGCTTCCCCCATCCCAGTGCCATGCCTGTAGCGTGGGCACTGCCAGCCAGAACATGCTTGCAGGAGGTGGCACAGCAGCCGCTCTGCAGGGAAAGGCAGCCTCCTCTCCTTTCAGAACATACTCTCCGTTCCCTTCTCAGAACTTAGGGAAGTGACTGGTTTCTGTTCTGCATTCTTCCTTTTCCTGACAGGTGAAACAAGATCTGTGCTGATTTATCCCAATTCCCTTAGCTTTCCAGCTGGTATGACTGACAGAAGAAAAATATTTCATTAATAATAAATGATGCAGCAGGCAGGTAGACTGATTGGAAAGAGATAGTTTTTTTTTTAATATATGTGGAGGTCAAATCAGGTCTGGAAACTTTGATGGCACATTAAAGTTAGTTTCTCTTGAAATACAACTTAATTTTTCCAATTTCATTTATTATCCTACTACAAATATCCACACACCTATAGACTTCGTGCCCAAACAGAAGTTTCATTGCCTGCATTTGCGACCTCTTAGCACTCTCCCACTCAACACCAGAATGGAGGTGATGTGATTTATCAGTTTTATTTCTCTTTACTGCTGCACTGAGAACCTTGAATGTAAAGTGGAAAAGGAAAAGGTGAAAACTATGGCACGTAAGCAGCAGAGTCACTGGGAAAAGCACACTGGCCAACATCTGAGAATGATAACCAGGGCTATTTTTCAATGCCGTGATCAAACAGTTCCTGAAGAAGCAGAAGGTCCATGTCTCACAATACCAGCAGGAAAACACAGTGACAGCAGCTGGCTAAGTGACTACTCTTAAGCTTTACAATATCTTTATTTTAAAGTTAGGTATAACAACATTAAAATACAAAATCTTATTTTGTATGGCGCTCTAAAGACACTAAGAAATAGAGTAGGTCATGCCACACACACAAAGAAAATGTGCAAGGGGCTTTTTGGAACAACTAGGACTTGTGCTGCTGAGATATGCACAAGTGGTACGGGACAAAGCACCAAAACAGTCATTCTGTTTCATGTCCAATCTGGTAAACAAGAATAACAGAGAATTAATTAATGTTTTTCCCAGAAACACTGTACTATTTCTCTTCCCTTTGAAAATTCTTTTTTTTATTTCATTTTCATAACAAAGACATTCAGACGAGTTAATTTCCAGCAAAGACTTTTTCTTCTTTTATAAATATGTATATATGAGAGTATAATGGAATGAGAAGTAATTAAAAGAATATTTCAGGAAAGATCACGTTAATTATGCAGAAAAGTATTTATGGTCTGACTCAACTCTACTTAGAATTTGATTACTCAGTATATACTCACAAAATGCATAACAGAGGGTTTTTCTTTGATTGCCTTGTCTTCAGCTACTTCAAGTTTCATGAAGCAGCTGAAGGCAAAGCCCTTCATTTCCCGCTAGATGGTAAACATAATAAAAGTACACTATCAAATCACCAGAGATCTATATAACAAAGGTGCCACAGCTGTGGTCACAGGCAACAACACCACAAAGCATAATGAAGTGACCCATTAACAGCAGTGTCTGTGCTTCTGGCTTAGCTCTGAACATACACTCTCATTTATTGGATTACCCTGGTCAGGAAAGTGGGTCTGCAGTATGAGTGGTGCCACTTAAGAAAAATACCGATCTATATTTGTTCCAAGCAGCAGCCCATGCATATTATCCTGTTTGCCTTAGCTACCCACCCTACAACAGGGAATTATAATTTTCAAACACGAGTTCACTTGCTCCTTATGCTCATACATCTATATATAAGCACGGCGATAGCAAAATGTTCTTGTATTTTTACACTCTTTCTTCAAATTACTTGACAAAACAAAAGTTCAGTTCAGTGAACTTCTGTAAGAGGAGAAGTTGAACTGCCGACAAAGAAATAAAGGAAGAAAATGGAATTCAAGTCAGCACTTCTGGAGAAGAGAGAGCAATTATCACTGCATTGCCTTTTTCTTTGTAGCTAAAACATCACAGTTTGAACCATGCTAAGTGTCAGAGACTTTTCACAACACAGAAAGTTAATAATGCAACAGAATTCCCAAACATTAATGTTTCAGAGAAAACATCAATGTGAGAAGTTTCTCTAAAAAATCTATTTGCTGATGAGCCACCTTTAGTGTGACCCATCTCATTTTATCAAGGTTAGCTATTGAGGTACTTTCAGACATTTATCACACATTTCTCCAAATCTCCTAAAAAATGTTATTCTGTCAACACAAACATACAACTTGATCAGTCCTAGTCACTCCTTATGAAAATGGCTCCATGTATAAGGAAAGGTGACTTGTATTACTAACCAAACTTCACAAGAAAGTGAATTATAAAAGATAATCATTTGGATGTGCTAGATCTATGCATTTCCAAGTTAAACTTGAAATTTAGATGTGGTAATTTTTATTTTTATTTTTTAGTCACTGGAATGGAATGTAAAAAAGTACATGGAGCTCTAGGGCATGCTCCTTGGCAATGGTCAATACTTCACCAGGTATTAATCCAGGAATTAAATCTTATTCATGCTGTGTTAACCACAAGTTGTAAATACAGTCTCCTGTATTCGTCTCTTCAATTCTATTCTGAGAGACTGCTCTAGATCAGTTTCCATACTGACCATTAAAACAACAACAAAAAAGAATATATTGAACAGATTTTTCTACCAATATATTGTTGGTTACAATCTTCTAGTTTCCTTAAATTTATAGATTTGAAGAGGATATACTTTGAAATATTAAAAGGAAAATCAAAGGAAAGAAACTTAATAATTAAACCGCAAGATGAAGTACGCATGGGACCAATGCAATGTCACTGATTTCAGGATGATGGCTGATAGCGTTTGAAGTCTGGGGTTTCTTTGAAGAGTGGATAAAACAGCAATGAACTCTAATCACAAGGCTTCAAATTCTCTGTGGCACTAATGCACTGTAAATATTGATTTGCTTCTGCAGCTAAGGTGCCTTTTAAATAAGCACTTGAAACGGTAAATCTAATAATGAATTACAGGAAGTTTTAAAAGTCTAAGAATTAAGGAAAAATTAAATTAAAAATCATGAAAGTCACCACTAACTCAGTTCTTGAGCCATATTCAAGGACTTTAAGCATTCAGCAACAAGTCCAACACTAGAAGTTGAGAAAGAATTATGTGTGACAGAGAATCCCATTAAGTTATGTATATGGCCACGGTTATGTTAGAAAATGGTTATTTGTAGGATAAATCCAAGCTGGGTAACAAAATGCCCACATTCATAATCATGAAACTCTGACTGGAAGTCTCATTTTATTAAAAGCAACAGCAGTTTCACTATAAATTATAAAAACAGCCAATATACATTTTATAACCATCTTTAAATGCTAAGAACACAGAGTTGTACCTTTCCTTCCTGCCAGCAATTCCATTTTTATTTTAAAAGGGTCATCACCTTTTCTGATTTTCAAACATGCTCACGAGCAAAAGCCTGAGAGGATCTGGCAAATTTCATCCATAAATCTGAATGCCTCGTCCCGCCTGCAACCATGCAATGAGAAGGCTGGTCTCATATATATGTTCCCATACCAATTTCCTCTCAGACATCAGCTCAGAGGGTATGACTAGAAAAAGAAATACAAACGTAGCATAGACAAGACAGTTTTCCGCTGTGAAGGTTTCAGCTGATGTTTCAGCTCCTCGGTGTCACTGGCAGCTTGCAGTTTGGCGTGCAGTGAATTTTAAGACACTAACATGAAAATGGTCTTAAGGTCATTTTTGGCCACCTCACACAGACTGAGGAGTAGACCTGAACAGGACTTTTTTCACCCTCCCACCCCCCTACACTCAAGAGTTTTCTCTGGGAAAATGCTGAATCAGTAAAACCAAAAAAACTCTGTGGGAAAAAGTAGGTTTCAATATGGAAGTTCAAGTTAGACAGAGTTTCTTGAAGTGAGCCTGTATGTATGTACGTTGAGTTGCGCTGTATACACAAGACATGCAGAGATCCTACCTCAGCATCAAAAAAATGGTCTGGGGATGGGAGATAGAGATTCAACAGTTTTAGTGCCTGTGTCACGCATCCAGTTCATCCTACCACTCAAATCCTCATTACCCTTCAAGAAAAAGGATGAGTCAGGGTCCATCCTGGGGCTGAGGAAAGCAGGACTGCTTCTTTCAGCTTGAAGTATTTGAAACTGCAAGCTAAGACTTCATCAATATTTAAGCTGTTAAAAATATTTAGATTAGCCTTGAGTTTCACACACCAGCACAGCTCCCAGAGTGATGGTTCAAATTTCAATAGGTCCAGTCCAGCTCCTTGTTCCACTCAGCTGGACACAGAGAGACACAAACATCTCTTATGACCTTCGAAACCTCAAGTCCCCCAAATCTGATCAACTTTCGTTCTTGCAAGCCTCTAGAGACAAGATGATAACTTCCAAAGGACACTGAGGCTGTTGCAAACTGGACTACAACACAGGTTTTCAATGCTTTTTCTCTTCACATAGAAGAAAGCTAGTTGGAGACAAAAAATAACCGAATGTGAACATATCTACAAACTGAATTAAACCCCAACAGCAATGAACATAAATCAGCACTTCTCTTCAAGAGTAACAAAACAGTGCAAATCAAAAGTAGGCATCTGGAATTTAAAAAGAAAAAACATTAAAAATATAAGCAGTTCCAGGAGGTAAAGAACTACTCCCTGGACAACTATGTCATCTTTCCTGTGAGAGTAAACTCACGCATACAATCCAGAGAGGACTGTTGGGAGGGGGGCAAAGTGGTAGCACTACATGGCCACACATTACCAGTTACAGATCTTTACAGAAACATATTTTCAGACATGACAGGAAGGGAAAAGCATATACATACCACTCACTCTCTCTTCATGGCACAGAGCAATGTTTTTCTCTCCTACAGAATCCATTCCACTTCTATATAACTATCATTTAGTAAAAGAATTTACAGCATTTCCCAAAGTGAATACTCTCTGTTTGGTCAAAATCTTCAAAAAAAAATTATTTTCTTCTCAATTTGTATTATTTCCCCAAGCTGATCCTTCTGCTACTAGTTATCTCCCCTTCACTTACAAAACTATCTTTCCTTTCATATGTCACGTACAATTATAGCATTTCCCATGGTCATAACCATTGCACAGTGCTAAGCAATACATAACTTCACCTCTGCCTTCTCTTAATTCTCTACTGGTGTTCATTTTTCTAAGTATTATTCTGGTCTCAACACGTTCAGAAAACACCCTTACTAATGTATAAATGTCATCATCTCTGGAAGAATGGATGACATTAAACAGAATGCAACCAATCCATCAAAAAAGTCTTATCATACAGCAAAAGAGAGAAAAGTCCTTACCTACTTAATATCATTTTCAATTTCTTCTAGCAGAACCTAAGTTTTCTATTTTCCCAACCATGCTTGCTCAATGCTTAACATTTAAAAATAAGAAAACATCAACCTGCCACAGGTATTTTAATAATGAGGTAATGTTAAATCCATATCTTGAAAGGCCTTTAAAATAACAGTCTTTCTTCTTTCTCTAGTATTCTTTGTTCTTACTTTTGAATACTAAGATCCAGGAGGAAAAAGATGATTGCACCTTGAAACTCAATTTACTTAGACACTGACTTTTAAAGCTAATTAGGGAAAGATCTTTAAAACTGAAATTAAAATTTAATTACGTACACCCTCTCCATCTCCTTTCTCTGGACTTTTTTCTAAAATGCAAATATCTTTGCATGCCAAAAGAAAAGACAAAAATGTCAGATCTTACAAATGTTCTACTCATCTCTGTCAAAAATTACGTTTCAGGATGTTTTAATGAGCTGCAGTCTCAATTTTTTGGGTACATTCATTGTGGATTTCCTTAAATTATTCTGGATTACCTCTTCACCTATTTTCACACCATTGCTACAGATCTAGGAAAAATGCACTTATAGCCCGATGATGTTACAAATTATTGCCAAATAGCATTCTGTTTGTTACTCCTTCAAACACTTGTGTGACAGCAGAAGTATTGTCAACTTTACTACTGTTGAAGCATTTCTACTTACATCAAAGAACAAGCCTAGCTAATAAGATTCTGATTGACTTTTAGTTATAGTTATTTTATATTGAAGGTATCTTGTGGTTTTGCATCTTCATTCAAAAGTCATTTTGCGGTGCAGGCAAGGGTTTGCAGTGACAGGAGCAAATTTCTAGCTAGTTTGAGTTGATAACACCAAGGAAGTTGGCAGATATTATTCTTGCTGCAACTTTGAAAAATCCCATAAAACTGAAGGGTACAATTGCTGCTGTTAGTGAGCATAACACAGTGACGGGAAAACTGTGTATTGTTCATGGTCTAAATGCTTTTGGTGGGCTTGGAAAGGCTCACTTAGAGGAGGAAGTCTGCAACTTTTTCCTGGAGAGAAGGAAAAAAATATAGATGCAACAACAGGATTTAGACTGCAACTTGAAGAACTCAGTTAGGAAGAACCAAGAATAATCTAATGTGTATACTATACATTATGGTTCTTTCATCAGTGAGTTTCAACCAGAGAAAACCTGCTGTGGTTGTCACTGTGACACTGCCTCCTCCTTCTGGCCCCCAGGCCACCACTGTGCTTTATGTGAGGAGTAAAAGGGGTGGGCAGAAAGTGCCATCACTCTGCAGTGCGAGATATTAGGGGTTCAAAACTATCTGTCAGCTTCTTTAGTCTGTATCCATTTCTGACTTCCCCTAAAATCAAACTTTCAACATCTGTTGCTGACACAGCCTCCTACATCACCTCCTGTGTGAGGTGGAAATTCGTATGTGGATCATGTCCAGATACCACAGAGTTAGATATGCTTAACTGTAATTCAGCGGGTGTGTGTGTAATTAGCAGGGGACTTCTTGTTACACAAATCCTTACAAAGCTGGAACAGGAATCTCTCTCCTGCCCTAGTCTCCATCAGAACCTCATGCAGCCCCCACTGGCTCATGATTTATGGAGCTAGCTGACTTTTCAAAACTGCAAAGGTCTGCATGGCCCCAGAGGGCTGAGGAGCACCACTGCTGCCCAGCAGCAGCACCGCTGAGGCTCCCGCCCTGACCTGCGCAGCCGGCAGAGGCAACCCTACCCACCAACGCTGTCCTGGGCAACAGCGCTGCACGCAGCGAGGAAATGCAAACCTACAGCATTTCTGCTGGGGTTTAGGAAAAAAGGAAACAAAAGAACTTCTGGATTGGTACAAAAAGTCACACCAGGACCACCACCGAATAGGCCAGTGTGTGTACAGGGTATGGTAAATAACAGATGTCAGTGGGGATACTATTTGTATCTTAAATACTTAAGCCACAAATGAGTTATATAGGACCATTGTTTACCTTGGATATGTTTGAAACAGCAAGGGAAGAGGTGTTTCCTGGACAGTCATCAGATGAATACTCCATCTTTGAAAGCATTTGGATGCTAATCTGGTGCATCTCCACACATCCATGGAGCAAAGCCTCCTCTCCGTGGAGCGGGCACTGGGCACCCATCCTCCCCTCCCCATGTGCCGGGGTGAGCATGGCCAGCTCCAGCCTCGCTCCACTTTGGAGAAGTTCAAAAATAGTCAAAAACCCAGTTAAGATTTTTTAAGACATGGAAATGAACACTTACATCCACCTCACAGGCAACTGTGAGGCAGCAGAAGGCAACAGGTTTGGGGTATCAGCACCTGGAGGTGGAGCTGAACCTGTGTTGCCCAAAATCCACATAGCTTCATTATAGAAATTATTCAGACAGATTTCTAATTGAAGCATGATAGTTATGACAACCTAGAAAACTTTACCACAGTAAGTTAAAAGATTTTTTGTCAGAAATGATCTGTGCATACATTTTCATATCTGTATACATAAAATCTAAAGAAAAAAGAAGGTGTGGGAAGGAATACGTTCTACTGCACACTCCTGAGTTCCTCACATGGTCAAAAAAATTGCAACTAACTTTTATAACAAGATACAGCATACACAGTCCCAAGCAACTATTAAAAATGACTAACAGCTTCTGTAATTTTAATGGCACTTGTTCTTGTTTCCATGACAGAAATATTTACTATGATTATTAGAAACATGTTGAAACTCATGAAACATGCTCTCATTTAAAGCGCTATCAAATCCCTGTGAGTTGTTTCACTGAGCTCATTTCTGCTGCTGGTGACCAAGACAAGCAAAAGAGCTGGGAAAAGACCATGTCATGTCACCCCATATACTCAGATAAATAATTTTTAGCAGAAGGTTCTTCTGCACATGGGGACTAACACAGCTCAAAGGCAAAGCACAAAGCATGAAAATCTCAAGATAAGAGCACTATCTTCCATCATTCAGCTGCAAGTATCAAGGTGAATCCCCAAAGACAAATCAAGTATTTGCATGACTAACTAATGAGATGAAATGCCACCAACCCTCCTCGTCGACAGGGGACATGCAGCAATGGCGCTGCCATGCCCATGACACGGGAGGGCACACGGTGCCGCTCTGTGCAGATGCGATGCTATCCCTGACCTTGCACTGGGGGTAGGTCAGACAATGGTCTGGGAAGCTCTGAGAGCCAACAGGGGACAACACAAACCTACCGGCATCAGAACAAGCTCTTTCCAATTATGTGAGTGGGGAATAAGATGCTCCAGCTATCAGTACAACGCGCTGAAATCTTCTCATTAGCTCTCGAGGTTAAAGATCACTTTCTGCAAAAAAAACTCTGGCGTTCCCAGTAGCCAAATAGGGAGTAAGGCAATTTAGACTACACTGGAAGTTGTTAGTTAAATTGTTTAGATAATGTCCACAATGGGACGATAAAACAGAACATCTGCTGCTCTCCAAGGGGTGACAGACCAACAGACATCTTTAATTCTTCTGCCCCACTAGAAGCAAATTATTCGAATAAACTGTATCCCCTTCTTTTTTAAAACCAAGCTTAATGAGTAGTAGGAGACCTAGGTGCTGCTTGAAGAACATTCCTATCTATATTTACATGTACTTTACCAAGCCCCTCACAACAGGGAGCCTGAATTGGTCTCTTCTGGAAATGTAGAAAATTCACCACACCTTGGAGAAACTTTAGCAACATTCCCCCCTCCTCCCTTTTACAACCCTGGAAGCATGTGCTTACACTGCATGCTTAATTACGCATGTCTCACTTCTTTTTTTTATTTCACACTGCTAAGGCTGAAGAGAGTCAAAATTATCCCTAAAAGTTCAAAACTAAGAATAAGCAAATAAAAAGCACCTCAGCTGAAGCTCAAAAAGAAATCTCACCACATGAAAGGCAGTTCATGAATTTTTGGATCAATGACTTTTCAGGCTTACAGTTGCCAATTTTCATTACAATTTGTGATTGGTTCTAGCCTAGAGATGAAGATCGTCTTTCTTAGTGGAGATACAGCTTTAGCCAGAACTAACAGAAGATATTTACTGAAATACTACAGTATATACATCATGCCAGAATTTGTCAGGCTCCCAGCAGCTAACTTTTCCAAGCTGTCTCCACACCACAAGCCTCACTCCTTGTATCATCCTATAATGTGCTACAACAATTTGAGATTATCTGCACAAAGAAAGGGGACATAAGGCAGGCATATTTTATTTTACAACAGTTATTATTAAAAAATGATTATGAATCTTATTCATTTTACATTAAGGATATTTCATTCTTCAAAGGGGATTAATGAGGTATTTATTGTTCTGCAACCCAAAATGTATTGATACATTGAGATGAGAAAAGGAGGGGACGGGCACTGTATATTACTCAGTCCTCTTCCACTAATATGAATAATGGGATGCTGTTGCTTGAACAAGAGGAATCCCAACAGATTCAAGGGAAAATCAATAGCCCAGGACAGGATACCCAGAAAACACACTGCAAGCAGCCTGTTGGACAAAAGGAGCCCGCAAAGCACTCCAACACAGTGCATTTTCCACAGAGCAGAAGAAAAATGCTGTTACAACTGATCTGCCACCTGCACCCAGCTAAGCGCCTCATGCTTCTCCTGCATGTACCTCTCTCTCTCC
The DNA here is from genome assembly GCA_013399115.1 of Anseranas semipalmata. Taxonomy (NCBI): domain Eukaryota; kingdom Metazoa; phylum Chordata; class Aves; order Anseriformes; family Anseranatidae; genus Anseranas; species Anseranas semipalmata. The sequence goes on along the minus strand of VXAA01004639.1, from coordinate 988,703 downwards.
AAGGCCTCCCTGCAGAAATACAGCATCATGCCGGTCCATGGGCTGGCAACAAAGCTGACAAAACCTCCACCTAGTCTGGACAGAAGAGAAACGAGGGAAACAAAAGCTCCCCAGCTCCTCGGGGCCTTCAGTCCTTGCGAGGTTTGGTCAGGGCGGCCAGCACGTGGCTGAGCACCCACCTCCCTGCATGCCAGGCACCCCGACACGGCCCCGCAGCACCACGGCTACCAACCTCAGTCTACGAGGAAACATATCCATGAGTAAAACAGGAATGTGGAAGGGTCATTATCCGTCCAACTGCCAACATGCCGATGCCTGGGAGGAGCTACCTTTCTGCGTGAGAGCACCCAAGGCTGCTCACAGATGCCACGGTCAGAAGGCTACAAGAGCACCTTGGTGACCAGTCCGGAGCATCTGCAGGATTCCCCTACCCAGCTTGCAGCTGCATGCCTGTAAGATGCTGCAGCTACAACCAAAAGTAAAAATTGCTGTAATTTTTTTTAAGTTCTCCACAAAGGCTCTGTGAAATGCAATTCAGATATTTTTCACTCCTCAAAGGAAGATGGTTATCTAGCATAACCACAAAAAGAAAGCCACAGGAGAAAAGACCCATCTTCTGTACAGATGGAGTTATTTTTTTAACCCACCTGAGAACGATGGATTTTACGGAACAATTCTCAGTATCATTTTTTTCTTACATTAGGATTTAGAAAGCTTTGTGGTGCTACAACCTCCCTAGCATATTGATTTTTCAGTCTACGTATCCTTATTAGGTTTGTACACAGCACCTGGACATTCACAAAATACACATGGGGAAGACCTACACATGACTGCGAGTAGGAGAACATCTACAGGCTCTCACGTGCTTCTACCAGGAAACTGCCTCAGTTTTTTGAAGCACTTAGTTCAAAATCTGAAAGTTACTGTAAGAAACTGTTCACATATATTTTGCTGAACTACAGTATTTTTACATTACGTGTGGTGCTTCTGACTAGAAACGATTTTACTGTTTAATAAAAGTAGCTATATTGAATTTCATGTAAAACAGAGGAGAGCAGAGAAATAGATTATTGTTTAGCTACCTATGTTTTGTAATCTCTGAGGGCAGTGATAGGCATTTTAACAACTATATGAGAACTAATGTATTTAATATTTCATATCTGATGTTAAAAAATACATCATTTAAAACAGTATCCATGATACTCACTCATCACTACAAATAAAACTGCTATTTAAAACAGAGAACCCTATAACCGCACATGCAGATGTCTTTTAAGTCCACCACAGAACAAAAGTAAATCTGGATTCATACAGATACACATTAGATTTAGTTCGGATCTTTAAGTGAATATGAAAGATATTCACTTAAATATGAATACGAAACATATTCACTTAAACTAAAAATATTTCTTAAATGTTTTTTTGAAACAGAACAGCTTTTTGAGAATAAGTTCATTGCCTTGTGTTTCTTCTCTGGAATTTGTATAACTACTTAAAAAGTTATTAATTCATAACATAGTTCAAGTTTGTGTCTCAGATGGACTTGGATTTGTATATTTTTAAAGCATTTGAAAATACTTCCAAAGTATGGTTAACACCCTTTGTCTTAGACTCAAAGTTCAAATTGAGGAGCAGAGAAAACTAATCCATTGGTCACGCAACACGTACAAAATGCAAACCTTTTCAAAAAATTTAAAAGGGGAGCCAAGACTAAGCACATACGGGAAATCACATCTAAACCCTAATATCGGAGGGTTGTCCCTGCCTCCCCGTAACAGAGTATTTCTCGGAGAGGGGCTGCGCCTCAGTAGGAAAAAGCCAACAAGTGGAAAGGCCGCTCACGGAGGATGGGCTCTCAGACGCAGGTTTGACAAAGCACGTGCTGCTGGCAAGGATGCTGAGTCTGGCTGCTCCCAGTGTCAAAGCCAACACCGAGCCCTCTCACCTCCCCCAGTTTTTATCGTTTCTTAGTTCTTGGAATCTAAGCATCATTGTACCTTTTGTGCGATTATGATGGCACTTCTAACAAAGGACAGGCTAAAACAAGGCCAACAGGTATATTTGCATTTTTCTGAGATTAACAAAGCTGTTTGTCCAAAGCAAGACGTTCCTCTGAAGCAGCTGGGTAATCCCCAAAACAACTGCTGGACTAGATGCACCGATCAAGGCTCGTCACTTCTGTTGCTTCCATCTTGGCGGAGAGAACAGCAATTGCACACCTCTGCGAGCTCTGCCGCCCCTCAGCAGCCGCACCGCAGCAGGGAAGCGGTGACCCCGCGAGGAACAGGAGCCAAACCACCTCATCCCGCACGCAGCCGCCACTCCTGCTGGCACAGGGGCAGCACCAGGAGGTTGGTCCCCGTGTCCCGCTAACGCCAGGACAGGCAGGGTGCTGCTCAGCGCCTCCAACACCCGCAGCTGGCTGCCCAGCACGCCCCAGCGGGGCTCCGGACCCCGCTCCCTGCTCCTGCAGGCAGCCACGGGAGGTTTGCGATCTTGCTCCTGTGCGCACCCGGTGATTTACAAATCCTGTGACAGCCACGGAGTACAGAAGGCCACCTTTTCAGGAAATAGCACTACCCCATTCCCTTTCCATTTTGTTCCCCTTTTCATTTTACAGCAGATGAAAACAGAAGACCTGGACATCATACATTTCAAATTACAAGCCTGTGGGACTCATCTGGAGATTACTAAAGAAACGCAAGCTTAATCTACAAAAATACAGTATTAAGTTCTTTAGCAAAATACACTTTTGCAAATCTTGCTACCAAGGAAAAACAACCTTCCCAAACCCACATGGGAGGATAAAAGCCTTTGCGTGAACAAAACACATGAAAAACCCTCTTGGATCAAAATACACTCAGCAGCATGAGGCTGAAAAAAATTTCTCCTGATTTACTATACGGCAGTTTGCTCGTCTAGCCTTTCCAAACAGCAGTATAACATTAGTGTGAGGACAGCGAGAGGGAAAATTGCTGCCTAAGTGGCAGGTTTGTCATTGTTTGACAATTCTAAAGAGTTCACTAGAAACTTTTGAAAGGAGCATCTCTAATTCCCTGAAATTACTGATAATCTGCCAAGTGAATGGAGAACAATTATGAAGAAAATTGAATGCTTCCAAACGCCAATTTGCTGTATATCCTGAATTAATATTGCATAAGCATTTTTGGTCTTTTTCTGTAAAAGCAAAGGGATAAAAACCTAGGTCCACAGGCATTCCTGCATGGCTTTTCTCACAGAATTTTATATCACCATCCTTTTTGCATTTTGTAATAATACTTAGCATTTACGTGGTGCCTTACATTTTTAACCTATTTTGCTATTTTAAAAAAAAATACAGATCTGTAAGGTAAACTAGGTCTTCTGCATTGATGGTTCAACAATAAGCAGTCATGCCACAGCAGTATGAAGCCCCCAGTACAGCTAGAGATATAAACTGGTTTTTCCACCAATTAAGTCGAACCACACTTGCAAAATACCATTTCAGGAATTTTCACTGGTACAGCTATGCCAGCAGCTGGCCACAAAGTACTGTAAAGAGGAGAAATTCTCTGTGAAGAAAGGGTTCAAGATGTCCATTTTTCAGCTGAGCCAAAACAGATCAGTTTCTGTTAATGGGCCAAGAAACATGTAAAACATTAATGCAGAATGTTTATTAGCCCTGGTTTCGGGGGTAGCAGCTCAGTCTCCAGCCGGTCTCGCAGGAGACCAAGACCAAGCCATGCCATGGTGAAGGGACCTGATGCTGTTCGACAGCCACAGTCTGCATGAATGAGGAACTGAATCAAAACACAAGTGCAAAAATAATGCAAAGTGAATTTTCTCCCTTTTCTCTTAAAATAATAATAATAATAATAATAATAATAATAAAAACACCCCCACCAACAAAACTACTAACTCTCCATCTAAAAACAAACCAGGGCATGGGTGAAAGTGAAAGAAGGTTGCTGGATATGTTGCAGGAGGAAGGGGGATTATAGCCACATAGGTAGAGAAGGGGAAATGGGATGAGAAGACTACAGAACTGGCTGGAGGGGAGAAAGTAATCGTGGGAAGAGAGTGCAGCTGGAGAAACTGCAACAAAAAAAAAAGAAAATGTAAGAAAATAAATAAGGAAGCATGTTAAATGAGAAAAGCACAAGGCCAAGTATGCAAAGAATCGTTCACCACACACACTGCAGCACCACGGCAAGACTCCAAACAAGCCTCACAACTCAAATCCTGAAGACACCCTGTGATCATCTTGTCAAACACCTATATGTGCCCAGGTACACTCTGCAATAATGTCTGCATTTAGTCTTTAACTTCTGTTGGAAATACAGAAAAATATTGACTTTAATTTCAAGACTTCAGGAGACAGAGAATCCATCAAAATCCCAGGACTGTCATTTTTAAAGCTTTGCAATTCAGTGAATGTCTGCTGTGTCTGAGACATCCACAGTTTGTGTTTCAGGAAAGGTAATTCAAAATGTCATCATGCACTTATACAAATCTAAGATTACACACAATACCATTTTTCATTTTGTGATTAACACTTGAGAAATAACAAAAGTGTAATCATGTGGGATTATCCTCCTTTTCATTTCTTTTAATGGTTTCTTTTTTTCTTTTTCTGTTTTTGGCATGGACCAGGTCTCAGATTCTAAAGATGGCTCTGCAAAGAGCAAGAAAGGGAAAGAGGGAGGGCAGAAGAAACTAACTCACTTTCTTTCATAGTTATACATCATTTACACAGCTCCTAGAGTAATTGTTTGTATGGCAAAGTAACATCAAAGGAAACAGTTATGTATTTTTATTTGTCCTCAGGGAGGTAAGCATTCCCTGCCACTAGCTCCTTTTCACTATTCTGATTCATGCTCCTTTGTTCTTTAATTCTTCATGTCTTCTGTTTTCCTTTCTCTCTCTGTTTCTGTTCATGGGCTGATACAAACAGAAATTTTCAGAACAGAAATCTAAAATTTTCAGGAAGCATCAAGTTAACCAAGCCTCACTGGCTTCTGAATCTGGAAGTCAGCAGATGGAAGCAGAGGAAGGAGCATCCTCTTAGCAGCCACCCTTCTCGCAGGTTACAACCAGCTCCCCACACACGTTCTGCAGCTTGCTAACGAACGACAGAAAGCACAGAACACAAAAGGCTACTTAATAAGTAGCCTCACCACTGTCATTTCCTTACTTTTCGTTGTTTAAAATGATCCTTCAGGTGTCTTAAAGTAAATGACAGAAAAAAAGTGGAAAAAAAATCAAGTAAGGAAACATATTGCAATACAGGTGAGAAAAAAAAACGTAGCTAAAATGAAACAAATATACTTAATTTTTCTGGTCAAGGTAAAAATAAAACTCTGAAGTTAAGCACATCTATCTATGAGTGAAAAGTACCATTGATCTTGCTAAAACTGTGATTTAAGATCAAGAACTTTTTCCACAGTAAGAACAAGCAAACACGTATTTTCTTTACGTGGGATATATGCCACCCTCAAGTTAAAAAAAAAAGAAAAGAAAAGAAAAAGAAAAGGCAAGTACAGCTTTCCTTACAAAAGCCACCACTTTTTGATACAGCACAGGATGCATTACTGGATTTAATTATTTACTAAACTTACTAAGTTCTACAAAAAAATGTGGTCCACGAAATACCTTCCTCCCACAGAGGTCTGAAACTTTGCTCCTTTCAGAGTGAATTCTAACTATGCACCAATCTTATCTGCTTTCATACAGAAAACACTGAAAAACTCTTGTCCTAGAACTCCAAGACATCTGCCAGAACAGGGAGGTTTAAAGTGGAGGAAAATGCAACCTTGATTCACAAGGACTCAGTGCCTGGTAAATACTATCTGACTTTCAGAAAAACCTTGAAAGCACGTGTACTCAGAAAATGTTTAAAACATCTGCTGAAACCTCGAAGGGGGGGGATTACAAGCCAATAACATGAGAACAAATTAAAAATACTCCACTAAAAATATTTTTGACCCTTCATAAAACATTCCGACTTTGAAAATGAAAAATGGAAATGAATGGAACAAAATCCTAGCCCTGTGAGAATTACGAAACTGAAGCCTGTACATGGCACATATAGCACGGCACAGATTGCTTAGTGTGAGTGAAGCTGATGTACTGCCTCGAGGGTTTGAGGAGTAATTGAATATTCATCTCAGTCCTTAACAGGAATCCCATGCACAGAATTCACGTCCACAGAATCATTCTGGTAAAATGTAGGGAAAGAAAACTCCTAACAGCTTGTTTGTACACCAGCAGGCATGCAGACATACCCATAAATATTAGTACTACGGCAACCTGCCCTAAACCTCATTTAATAAAAAAAAATACTAGCTAGTATGCGTTCGGATTTGCCTTCCAAGCATGCTTTCCAAGAGCCACACAGCAAATTTGGGCCGGGTGAGAGGAGCAGCTTTCACACAGGTCGTCCCCATGCTCGCAGCCACTGAGAGCACCAAGGAGAGGCGAGACAAAAGCTCCGCCGGGTTCACACATGCACGGCCCCCGGCACACTGCTCGCTCCCTGCATCACCGGGGACACATTTTTGGGGTACTCATCTTCTGTGGGCTTTCTGGGTTTGCTCTCACTACAGCAAAGATGAACTGCCACCAGACACACGGACGGGACAAACACTTTCGCTAACACGAGAAAGATGCAGACCAAGCTGTAATAAGCAAACGCCTGTACGGATTCCCAGCAGCACTTTCACTGAGGCTTTCTCACCCTCCGCTCTTCTGAGGGTAGGCTTCCAGCAGTTCAGTTTCCTTGCCCTCGCCTCCCCTTCCCGCTCCCCCAGAGCCCATGGCCCCGCGCCACGGGTCAGCGCCCAAGCTCACGCCAGAAATCCTCCCTCAGCATCAGCAGCGCTGCCGGCTGGTTCCCCCTACCCTTTACGGGCAGAAGAAATCAAAATACCTATTTCACTGTAGTGCTGCCTTTCAAACAACACAGCGCAGAGCTATGGGAAAGCAGGATTATGGGAAGACTTTGTTCACTTATGTTTTATTACTTTAAAGGTGAACTTAAAGCAGAGGTAGAGGTAAATCATCTACATGTACAATACTCAGAGAAATATTGCCTACTATGTCAAACTAGAGCAGTAACTTTGTACACCTACTTAATGGATATTTCTCACGGATAAATGTCATGCAGTTCGTTTGAAAAAGCAGTTCCATAATTTTTTCACTGCAGCACTCCAAGTAAGCCCTTCATTTTTATTTATTTTTCCATGAGTCAAGAGCCTAACTAAAATTTTAAATAAAGCATCAAGATACTTCACTATGCAAGACCCTTCAGATGGAAATCATCGTGAAAGTCTGGCAGTGCTTGACCTAAAATCCCTGTGTCATCTAATGAAGGTTGTAAAGATCAGAGTTTAAAATGGATTGGAATTGAAGAAGATAACATCATTTTTCTATTTGGTGGAGAAAGCTTTCATACACAGAAAACATTTCTGAGATTTTGGTTGCAAAAAGCCCAAAAGAAGAGAGACAAAGAGAGGTCATCTCAAAAACCGAGAGATTGATTTATACATCGTATAGAGCTGGTTAACAAGATACGTGCGTCTGTTCATGCTCCAGCTTATCAGAAACTGGTAAACAATTTCACTCTTTCATAATGTACTAAAAATGAACCGCTTGTATTGGTTCAAACATCATTTCACTTGAAACAGTCTCAGTAGCTGTTGCTCACTGTTATTCTCATTCTCTCTGCAGACCTGCAAAGGCATTTACTTTAATAGCCTACATTACGGGGATGGCTTCTCTCCCCAGCTCCCCATGCAGAGGCTGGCCGTACGTACACAGCCTCCATCTCCCCAGCACACACCCTCAGCAGCAGGAGAGCCAGGGCAGCCATAAAGCACCGATGCTGCGAGGTGTGCTAGGGAATGTGGTACAGAGACACTTGACTACACAGAACAGCAGACAGCCCCAGTCTCTCTGTGCTCATTAACTCCATGCCATAACTGTTCCTCCAGGTCTAGGCTGATTTTCAGGGCCACGTGGCGTTACGTTACGCTTCGGGATCTGAGAATGCATTGCAAGAAACAGCAGAGCTGCCTCTTTACTGAGGTTTACCAATCTGGGAGTGGTACTGCTGAAGTGACTATATACCAGCTCCAGACCCAAGACAATGACATTACTGGTTTAACCATAAAATTTCAGAACAGCTTGTTGAACCCAATTTTGCTCTGAAAAAAAGCGGGACTACCTGCATTCATGACATACAATCCAAATATACTTCCCAAGCATAATTATGGCTGTGCAGGAACTTCCTGGAGCCAAGTAAAATTGCTCTGCAGGTCACATTTAGAAGCCTTTGGCTTTGTAAAATGCCACTTAGCTTTTCTCTTCCACAAGTACAAATGACCATTTTTAAGGCAACATCCTACTTCATGAAACAAACAAACAAACAAACTTTTAAATAAAAATTCCCTTTTACAGACTTTAAATCACAGACAGAATGGGATTCACACCACTGCAGACACCTATTTCAGAACTGGTCACCCCTGTTTCTCCCTAACCATTGGAGACCAGCCAGTGTTGCTGGTCTAGGCCATACTCCATCTCATCCTGAAATAAGTTGTAAAATAGGTCGGACAAACACATCCTAAAGGTTTCTGTCTCTCCCCAGGAATGAGAAAGAGGGCTGCCCTGAGTGTTGAGCTCAGATGCAGAACCTAAAGTTTGTTGATATTCATCACATCTACTGTGCCTGCTTTGAATCAGCTGTTGCCCAGCGATTGCCCAAAAAGTCCCAATTTTACTTCCCATTGTGAACAGTACTGTACAGACAGCTGAATCAAATCCAGTCATTAGGGATAAACTTTTAATGGTTGACCAAAAGATTGCTTTCAGAAGCCTAGTCCCCAGCTTGTTTGCACAGTTTCCAGAAGCTACCCCGGGAGCTTTGTATTGATACTTGTATGCAAGGAAGTAGCAGCACAAAGATTTTATGTTAACCTAAGCACCATTTTTTGCTTTTGTTTGTAACCCCCCCCACTCCCCAACTCCCTTCCCATTTATACAATCACTTCCAGTTTCTACAAATCCATAATTGTTGACAGAATTAATTACCTAAATCCATAATGGAGGAAAGAAATATCGACCTGGACCACAGCCCGAGTTCACATCCACCTCCAATCCCCAACAGCTGAGCTCTGGCACTGGTCCGGGCGGTGAAAGCCACCCCAGGGAGGTGGCCGCTGTGTCACAAAGGGGGAGCCTGTGTGCCCACAGTGTCACAGGGGGGACAAGGGAGCCTTGCCCGCAGAGCAGAGGGGACAGAGCCGAGCTGCACTGAGCCAGCAGCAGAGCAGGCGGTGGGCTCCTGCCTCGGCTCGGCTCTGTCTGGGCTCGTGGGCTTGAGCTGGGCTTGTCGCCTCTGCGGCATCCAGCTGTACTGGGGGAAAAATCTCTGTAGGAAGCTTGTTCTAGATTTATGCTGGATTCTCACCCTAAATACTTCATCTGCCCCTAACTTGAACCCAACGCATTTTTGAGGCTGGAGCTCATCTTATTTACACAGTTCATTTAAGATCTACAACAAGAGACGGGTGGGAGAAGGAACAATTTTCGTCTTTTTAGAAGTATGAAATCAAGCAATAAATTAATGGAGAGTTATTTCTCATCCACTCCTTCATTTCTGTATCATCGTTCAGTCCTATTCAGAGCATGAGAGTAAATAAAATACAAACTAAAAACAAGCCTATTCAACCAGCAGCCATCTGTCACTGTTTCATCCCCCTCAAAAGCACATGTCAAAAGACACAGAATTGAAAGCAACTTTTTCCCAGTAATCAGCAAGAGATGGTCTATCTCCAAAACATGTCCCCATCTGAAAAAAGACCATATGAGTTCACATGCTGCAAATGCAATAGAGAGAGGAGCAAGAAGATTCCTTGTGAATTAAGAACAAAAACAAGCAACAATGCTCTCAAAGAAGCATAAATTCAGTGTAATTAAGGATATACTTTAAGTATAGTATCTTACAGCCTTGGGTCAAAAATATAACCCACATGCTGCTTGGTTTTCGGAGGGGGGAGTGTGCCACTGCTGCGCTGAAGACTGTTGCTCAGGCCACGGGGTACCCCTGCAGGCACAGGGTCCCCAGCAGCACAATGCTCTTCCCCAGCCCTACTACACCCTTTCAATAAGGTCATCCCACTCAGGACTGAGTGAATCATTAAGTACATTTGACAAACTCCGCATCCTCTCTTGTTGGCAAATTGTCTGCGAGTAATTCATGTCAGCGTTGCACCCCTGCAGAGACTAATGCTGTTGCCTCAAAACAAAGCAAAATGAGACCTGGACACCCGTCGCTCTTGTGGACTGGTGGGTTTGGATATTAAGGATGCCTTGAAGCACAGCGTTTATCACGTTTTAGAATAAGTAACTATAAACACTATGCTAGTTTTTTACAAAGGGTTTGATAAATGGCACTGTTACACCTGATATACACTCCAATGTATAATATACACACACGAGTCCCTAAAGTAAAAAAATAAGTAACAGGATAGTTGTCTGTACCATGAAAACGCATTTCCTACTCATTTCAAATTCAAGTTTCTTTATCTTCACTGCGCTCCTTCTTGCTTGCTTACAATGAAATAACAAGAACTAAAGGAGTAATCAACAAATTATCTATAGAAAGAGTTATTACACTTATTGATACATGTGTGATGACAAATTCTTCCCATAAACAAATAGCTTTATCACAGTAGGAATAAACCCATGATACCAGAATTCAATGGACTTGCTCAGCTACTCTGTGATGTTTGGTTGGATAAAATAGCATAACATTTTTATATACATAAAAATACAGTTCCCTTAAGGAACAAAACTACCACTCATTCAAAGAATGGGGAAAACAAAAAACCACCACCAACAACGCACATACATCTCGAAACATTCTCGGAATACAGCTGTGATTTCCGTAATAGCTTTTTGTTCAAGTGATCATTAAATCTATTTAACATGTCAAATTCAGACTAATATCCAATCTGACTTCTTAAACTATTCAAATTCAATACTTCACATCTTCATAACCCTTCCTTATTATCTGTCTTGTACTATACTCTGTAGCTATGATACAAAATACCACGAGATACCAGATACAATACCATATTGTTATTACTTCCCACTATCAATACTCAAAGAAAGAAGCTCTCACCATATGGAAAGAAATCTTGAAATGCCCCATGATTACTAAGGTTTCCTTTAAAGAACGCATTGAGTTCTAAAATTCTTTACTATATTGGTTTGGGGATTTTTTTAATCCTAGTAGAAGCTACAGTATTTTGTTTGATGATATACTGAGAAGATTGAAGATATTAAAGGTTAATTTAGAAACTTAAGCAGTTTAAAATCCATTTGTTTTTACAAACGTGTCACGGTCTCATCAAAACCACATGGTTTTTAAACTGCTCAACAATCCCAAATTAACAGCAGAGCACTACACTTGGAGAAAACACCAACTGGAGATCACTCAAGTCAGAACTGCGCTGCAGAGAGAACAAATTTAGCCTCATGGAAGAAAGCAGCACCTGGTACCAATTTTTTGATTCAATAACTCTGGCTTTAAAACAATCACTTCCTTGATAGAGCTACAGGGATAATTGTGGTAAGAATTCCTGGATGGTGAGAGCACCAGAAGGTGAGGAAACAGACATTGCTAAATCTTCTCCTCAAACTCTGATGCATGAGAAACCTTTCTTACTCAGCTGCCAACAGCTCGGTGCAAGCCTCAGCTTCAGCTTCTTCTAATACTATCTGACACAGTAAAGGAAACTTCTGAGAACCTGGCAAGGTATTAAAAGTGGAAATTACGGTTGTGAAATCTTCAGGGATTCATTCCCGTTACTGCACTGGAATGACGGACACCTGAACACCTCACTTTCATGTTGGTTCCAAAGGAGGGTTCTGACTGAGGAAACACCATGGAAAGCTGACCTGACCCAAAGCTTGATGGAGCTGGTACAAAACCTCCCACTGACTTTAGCAAGCTTTGCCTCGAAAGCTATAATCTTTCATTATAAATATGGCTGAATTTCACTACGTTTAGTAAGCAGCTATTTAACCTTAAAGACAACTCCATCTGATAAAGATCCAAACATCTGTACAAAGAAGAACCCATCTTCCTCTTCCTCCCTTTTCTAATCTCTTGCTTCCTTAGTTCTTCAACACTTGAAGATGACTGTATTTCCATATATAAAGCTGACTCGCAGCTGAATAGGGAGACAGAGAGATACACACAAGAATGAAAAAGTTTCTAGTGGCCGTATGTGGGAAAGAGTGGTGAAACCATAATCATTTTTGAAACTGGAATAAATATGAACTTACCTCTGCAACTCTTTGCCAAGTAACATGCAGTTCTCCAATTCCTTAAACAAAGACACTCAGAAATATTAACAAATTAATTCATAGAATATGTATTTGGGACTCAATAGATAAATACTTGTATCAAATCAGGAGTAAAACGAAGTGCAATTTTAAAGTACTTGAAATTCACACATTTATTTATGCACTCACACCGTTAACTGATTTGCTTAGTATTTGATTTCTTGAACACTCATATTGTGAGATGCTAAGAAAAGACACATATTTACAAGAGATGCAAGTGGCTTGCCTGTGGTTACAAGACAATCCAATGGCTTAGCCAGGAGCCAGACAGATCTGCCACAGGTGAGTGCCTTCCTGCCTCACAGCGCAGCACGTGACAGTGCGTAGCAGTGAGCAGAAGATGCCTCTGAACCACTCCCACGAAGACCCGCTTGTTGTACGAGGTGTAAGAAAAGCTTATTAGGCCTACAGATTACAAAAATGTTTTTTTCCCCCGGAAATGCCAACTGCCCTTCTCTTACTAGACATGGGGAACAAAAAAATTAATATGTTTGGAGACTTGGATTCTATCAATTTTATCTTAATTAAATAAACCAATCCTTCCAATGCTTGGTCATAGTCTCGAAAGTATCTTCTTGTTGCTCTATTTCAACTCTCCAGCTGGGTTACAATTTCTCTAAGTCTGGCACCACAACTGGTCACTCCAGCTTCAGTCCTCCTGCTTACACCTCCTTCAGTGAGCCCACAGCAGCATTTCCTTTGATGGTAGAACACAATGCCCAGGTGCACTACAATAATGCCCAGATCCTTCTTGCAGCCCTGTGCAGTTAGCTGCTCACCAGTATTGGCTTGCAAATTACTTTTTTCTTTCTAGATGTAGTGATTGTGCATCCCACTGATTTCATAACAGTTTATAAATGTACGAAGTGAAGGCTGAACCAAAACCTTGACATCCAAAGTACTTGAAACACCATCTTAGCTTTTTATGCAATACTCTGCAGTCCAGTTCAGATTTATTAAAATACTGAACAGTCCTTAGCCTAAGAGAGTCCTCAGGGACTATACTTGATATATCCTCCTAATTTGCCAGTGAACTACTAAAAACTGCTGAGAGGGCAGAGAGATGCACAAATTCAAAGGCAAGCAAGGTCGTGAACTTTATTATATCAACTAATTCACAGTGGCAGTCCGCATGCGTGCTCTTACCTGTGAGGAATAAACTTGTTCCCATTGCAAGGTAAGAACACGCATGCACGCAGGCGACCTCAGAGCAACAGGCATGCTGCCGGGTAAACAAAGATGTGAAACTGCAGCAAGTTATTTGCTCCTCTGCACTTCTAGCACGTCTTTACAGCCAGCTGTGCGCTCACTGCATAATATTCTCATCTAGACCATTTTTGCCATACTCCCCTTCTGAGAACAGAATATGAAACTGATGTCCAGAGTGCTCCTAAAATACACGATATAGATCACTTGAGCAAATACATCACCGGAGTGCACCATTTCCAGCTGGCTCTCAGTAATTTCTTAGACTACTCTGGCCAGCATTGCAGGAGATGCTCAGCCTTCAGGAGAACCTTACTGATAACTGTGTCAGTTCCTCAAAAAACTGGAATTTTCCTTCCTGCAACTTGTGTTTGTTGCCACCAGCCCTATCGCTTTGCCCATATGAGAAGAGTCTAGCTTCATCTTCCTGGTAGCCTCCCATTAGATAAATTTTAGCGTTAGCTTTTAGATAAAGCTAAAGAAAGAAAGAAGATCTCCCACCTCCCTTACTCTTCTCTACTCTGAACTGGAAAAAATCAGTCCTCTCAACCTCTCCCAATATATTTCCCAAATAATGTTTTACATTAAAAATGCTTTTTAATTGTAACTGCTGAAACATTCAGAGAAGACCTGTAGCATATAATCACACCAAGACCAAGAACTAAGACCACCCTTGGTTATTTAATAGAACTAAATAACTTAAAAGGAAAACTAGACAAAGAGATGGCCCTTTTTACAGTAACTCATGTAGCTGAAAAGGGATTTTATTTACAATATTTAAATGCAGTACTGTGAAACAAACAACTTGGTTCACAGGCAGTGCACCCGCTGCTGAACTGTCATTGCCTGACATCCTGTCTTATCTGCCAAATTGCTCATTAGGTTTGGCAATTTTCACCTGCGCCTCGAGTTTATATTTCAGCAGGGAATAAACATCAGTCTGCTCTAACAATCTTCTGCAGTGAGCTTCCAACCTCTTCTCAGAAAGCACGCAGGCACACACAAAAAACGCCTTGTGTACTGCATGCTTACAAAAAAAAATGCTACTCAAGGGATGAAATACAACAACAGGAAGTTTAACTTAGGTTACAGAAAAACAATAAAAGGAGAAAGAGCTAGATAAGAAGCATAAACCAACTGCTCGCATCGACGAACTGTGTTTTCCCAGTGCAAAATAACACAGGGGGGTATGGACCAGCATCATTTTTGTTTCCACATTTAGACGGGAAGATTCAATTTGATACAGCCCCCCACATGCAAAGCACAGGTTATGTTTGTGCATGGGAAAAGAGGGAATCCAGATGCATATTACTTTTCCAGCTGGACCTGATCTAGCTAACCTTTCCCTTGCTGGGAGAGGAACGGTGGCGTGATCTCTAAACAAACAAAAGGGGTAGCGTGGCAACCAGAACAAAGAGACGAAAATCTCGGCAGGCCCTTAAGCCCCAGCCTGATCCGCTCAGACAGTGCCTCCGCGCGGGGACCGCTGCCGGCCGCGGGGTGCAGGTGAGCGGTGCAGGGCGGCACAAGGCTGCGCGTCTGTGCGTGAGCTGCTGAGAAACAGAGCCCGGCTTGTGAGCAAAAAGCACCAGAGACGTAAAACAAAATGTCTAAAATGCTATAAACCAATTTCAGGCGGAATACTGTTTTTCATTTGTTAGAAGTAAAATATTCACCGCCAACCCTGCAATTAGCTAGAAAATTACAATAATTACAGCAATTTTGTATCCCATCTCCAATCCAATTAATAGATATATGACCTTGTCAACATGTAATAATCGGGATCTGCATCTACCACAAAACTGGATGGGTTTTATTTGCTGAATAGAACTTACACAGTAAGAAGATAATTATTTGAAATACTGAGAATACCATTTGTATGCTATGCTTCACTTCACAAATTATAAAGGAAATACAATAGGGATATTATTTCCATTTTCAATGTATATTTAAATGAAATTCTTGAAATAGGTAGGTTTAATATGGGATAATATTACTGGACTGGGATTCTAAGCCTGTGGTTTGGAACATTTACAAACAAAATATATCTAATTGTCAACACCAAAAAAAAAAAAAAAAAACACTAGGCAGGTAAGAGAACATCTCTGATTTGTAATAGCATTTATGACAAATTGTTTCACCCATTTTATTTTTGCATGAGTTTACAAAAAGTGTCAAAAGAGCTATAATGCTTACCAAGAGTTTTAAAACTCTTAGGCATTTCTATAGACCTTTGCATTGCTGGGTCTCAAAGCACTTTTTGGTCATTTTAACAATCAGTGAACTGAACAAGTATTACATGTGTTTTCCAGAATGACACCAAAGATGAGTGAGCTGTCCAATATATCAGTGAATTTTATCTGCACTGTATGTATTTGATGCACTAGCATCGATGTACTGAATAATACACCAGATAATCAAACTAAGGAGAAAATGTATATATATGTATGTATGTATGTACGTATCTACCTGCTCTAAGCCACCCTGAGTTGAGAACCCAGGAGGACAGCTTTTTGGTTTATGCATACAAATGAGATATGCATTTAGCAGTGGCATGCTCTAATGGTAGCAAAACTAAGGGGCCCTGAAATTCCAGGATGCTTTTTTTATTCTCATCTGCCATTTATCCTTTCCCTAAACTAATTCTGTATTATAACAAAACATAGTCATAGCTTGAAAAGATACATGTTCACATCCACTTAAGGTAATTCTTAAATGTTGTTCCCTTATTTTTACAGAAAACACTCTGGTACAAAATCCATCAAACTTAAATAGAGAGTTGTAACTTTTTAACTTTTCCTTTTTTTTTTTTACCTGATTACTTAAACACACATTTTATCCCTTAAAGGAACATCTACAGAAAAGTAATCTTTTGGGAATTACAAATCATTGTTCAAAACACTATATCTGCAGAATATCAAAGGACTGACTGACGCTAACTTCTGCTAAGAATTTTCTGGAATGGAGTCACTATTTCTAAACCTCACTAAAGGAAATCATAGATACTACGAATAAGAGGGGCACACTGCTTAATCTAATGTTGTCTTGTTTGCGTGGAACTTTTAACAACAATGGAAATTACATTGTAAATGTCATTTGGCCATTTTTCCTTCTTAATAAGCTGAAATATTCAAAATCCTGCCTGAACAAGAATGGTGAAATATAGTTAATGGTTTTGCAACAAATTGTCTGCATTTGGAAATAAACAAAATAAAGGGATGTTCCTAGCTATGGTTTTTTTTTTTTTTAGAAAAGTATCTCTTTCCAACACAGTAAATGCACGTATCACAAGGTGTTTTTACAGAAAGGTGACAAGCATAACCTAGCAACATTGACAGGTTCAGCAGAAAGTGTTCCTATCTTTAGTTTCTTTTTACCCTTTTCTTCATTAAATGGAATAAAACTGGCAAACTGAACATTACAGCATGCAGCAACTGCATTTGGAAATTTTGCTGTGATTTTCAGCATTAGGACAATTTTAAACTGGCAGCACAGAAAGAGCTTATTGCTCCTAAAAGCAGCTTATAAATAATTTATTAAAACAGGTTTATTTACTTGCATGCAACAGCATTTATGCAGTTTCTCAATTTTGATCAGCATTCGATAAGGACAGATAATGAATCACATTCCCAGCAGCACGAATGGCTAACAACACTTGGCATCCTCGTAAATTAAGATGAAACACGTCACGATACAGAGAACATTTACTTACTTGCACGAAGGACTGAAGGGGTGACCTCAATTTCACTCGTTGCTTGGTAGGGCTGAAAGGCCGATGCTGTGTTGGAACCAAGCTCACTGCCAAAGATCTCCGGGCTCTGCGTGCCTGTCGAGCTGGCGCTGGTGCCATCACCTCCATGGTGTGGATCTTGCTCATCAAACACAGCTACCAGCTGCAAATGACATTTAATCCACTGTTAAAAACAAACTTTCAGCAACATCAAAGTGCCACTGTAGATGAGCACTTCATCATTTCTTCCCATCAAATAGCAAGAAATGCCTACCAGCAACGACTCAAATCAATGCCTAGATGGCAACATCAGCCCAAGGAACGGCAGCCATTGACAGCTCTGAGGTGACACAAACCCCAGCACTGAGAGCCACAGAGGGAATGCCACCAAGTCAGGAAAGGAAGAGTCGCACCTTTCCCAGTGACCCCCTTAATCTTACCCAGCAATGCAGGAACTTACCTGAATGCCTGTGCCCTGGAAGTTATCGCCTGCCTTTTGATGCCTCTATATGCATCCTTATTACAAGTCAAATCATGAGCAATAATGCAAGTTAATGGAATAAAAACATATCATAAGAAATGATGTTAACACACATTGAAAGCTACAAGCAAAATGCGAAGCCATGCTAAAGTGTTATAATTACTGCAAATTATCTTTTCATCTATTAATCTGACACCTATTAAAAGCTATTAATATGATTTAAGTTGTGGGCTTCCCTTGCAAAATTTCATTAGCCAAATTTGCAGAAATATTTCTGTTGTTTCCATTCAGATTCTCCAAGAAAAGAATAAGAACTGAAGCCTGATTTGAAACTTAGCCGAGTCACTAATTTAATACAGATTTACTAAACGGGCATTCGCCATTGCCAGAGAAATTGGAAAAACATCATGGTGTTTTTCAGCAAATCTGAGATATTTTTTCCATTGTATATGAATGTCTTTATTTGAAACAAATAATTTCTCCCAATTTATCTTCAGTGACCTACTGAAAGAGAAAAGGCCAGCTCTTATACACATTTAATTTCAGAACTTAATTTTCAAGATGGGTAGAAAAGTCCTATGGATAACAGCATTCTGCAGCCTATAAATTAATCTATAATGTAATATTTGAAAGACATTTCCAAGAACGCATTACATTCTTCTGCCCAAATTGGTAGGGTAAATGGAGCAAATCAGCTTAAACCTGCGCTGATCTCTGCAAATTGTTTATTTTGTTATAACAACACTTAAAGCTTTGTATAACCTAAAGGAATCAGAGAGGTCGTTTTCATTTTCTATTTGCTTTTTTCCTTTTCTTCTTTGAGTGAATTTGACATCATCTCATCCTACGGATTTTAACATTAGTCCCATTACTGTGATCTGACTTACACAAACATTGGTAAAAAAGAAAAAAGAAAAAAAGAAAAAATTAAAAACTGCAACTGGAAACCCAAGTGGAAATCATTTGGGAATACAGCCTTTGAAGCTACTTTCAGGCATTAACGTTTTTTAATGAGTAGTTTTGAAACTGCAGAGTAGCAATCTTCTGCCAATAATTCCATACCCAATGCAAATTGAGGCTCTGGCATGTGTGAAAGGGAACGAACAAACTGGTAATGGGTAGAAGTCAGTGCTCCCTCCAGGGCTAGGAGGTAGGCAGCAGAAGCAAAAACAGGCTGCAACAGCAGATAGAGTGCCCTGTTTTTAACATACAATTCGCTATTTTATTTTCGAGAAATCTATATAGGAAATAGCACCAGAAGAGATGGGATAATACCTAAAACATCAGTACCTCAATAGTATGAGACAGTTAATTTTCTAACACATTGAGAAATACCAGTGCTTACATAAATTGAAGCATATTTCTCAAAAGCAACCCACTTTACACTTAGAACACTTTGACTATCTGTTTTATAACAAGCTAATTACCAATCTCCAGCAACTGAAAATAAATTAATCCGCAAGTGAAAATGTGGAAGGTATCAGAACAAAACGCAAAGGATGCATTTAAGAATTCCAAGGATGAAGCATCAAATCTTCTCCTACTTTACTATGGCATCTATCAAGATAAATCCCCAAATTACATTCTGTTCCTTTGAGGCTGACTAAAAAATATCACTGTATGCTGCTGCAAGTATTTTATATATATTAACCGTATTAAAAAGTATGTGCATATCAAAAACATGAAATTATATATATATATATACACACACACGTGTTCTACTGTAAGTTGCCTCCAGTGTTTTGCCTATTCCAAGCAGCCTACAACCTATGACTTTGGAACATCTAAAACCGAATGCTGCTCATTTCAAGCTCAGCTTTTGATCTCATGTATTTTCACAGGTATTCACTATTTTGACAGCATCAAACCTTCAAAAGGCTTCAGTTCCAATAAAAAGCATACCAAGTTGTAACATTTCTGCATACAACCCGTAAAGAAACACAAGCCGTGTTAGCCTTCTTCCAGTCCAATTAGATTTCCATTTTATTCTGCAGTAGTGGCTTATAATTCAACACAGGTTTGCAGCAGCTCAGCTACACTCGTTAGGATGTTGGTTGTAGGACAGTTTTACAAGGTACACTCATCCCTAATAATGAGCTAGACAGTCTTGAGGGCTGGAAGACTTAAAATGAATGACAGTGTTGGATCTTGATGTCCAGAGCTTGGTATGCCACTCTTCGGATGATAGTGAGGTTACAGCAAACAAGGATAGTCCCGGGGCACTGCACCTACCAGGAGTCCCGAGCAGGGGAACCCGCCGCAGTAAGAGCTGCTTCGTGCCAGGGAAGCAAACGGCCCGTCAGCGAGATGCCGGTCATGTTCGAAGGCCACATGGATGGTGCTAACTTGGCAAAGCACGTAACACACATTACTAGACCAGCTCTTTGCAGCTTTACAGTCAATGGTAAACCTATCCTGTTTTGATAGGCTGTAAATACCAGCTCCACAAAGAGCACAGAAAACAAAGATGACTATCCTGCCTGAAAACAACAGCATCTGCAGGGAGACAGCTTCCACGTTGATTCTTTTTCTTTTATCCTTTTTTCTTTTCTTTTCTCTTTTTCTTTTTTCTAACTGAAATTACCATAGGCACACCCAGTGTCCGTTTTCAAACACAACAGACTGCATGCTGCTTTCCAGAATTGTTCTGCGATGATTACTTTCAATACATGACACCAGGCGTGCCTCCTGTTCTCTGTCTTTCAATCTTAGATCTCATCATTTGCAATGACCTGAAGAACCCACCACACCAACCATTCTTATGCTGGGAATCAGCAAACGGGATGAACAAACCATAACAAAGCATGAAGAAAGAAGGAAACGGCTTAGCTGGTTAATATTAGTTCAGCTCTTTAAAAGATCTTCCACCAAAATTTAGTGAAAATTGGAGCCATTTGACTTGTCTGAATCCATCAGAAAAGGAAGGAAAAAAAAAAAACACAGCAAAAGACCAAATATCAAAGAGCAAGTCATAGCAACAACGATAATAAATAAATAATAATAGTACTAATAGTAATAACAATATTTTAGGCCATTCTCCCCAGAGCCCGCTATTCCAAGGGACCTGAATCTGAATGCATCAAAGAAATGAAACGATGGGAACAGACTACAGCAGGACACACCGTCTGCATTTTTCAATCACTGAACTAAAAATCTGGAACTAAGAAATAGAATTCAGTAGCAACAAACCACTTTGTTATCCTGAAATTTAATAAATGGTAGGCTTAATTTAGACTGGCATGTTTACATTTGTAATTATAATAGCAACAGAAAGGAGGTTTCAATACAGATCCGCGCTCTTCATCAACGTAAACTGGCATAGGAAGAACACCAGTTTGAACAGGCTAAGAATTTTGTCCCCAGAGACAGCATGTTCTAGTTTTTTCAAGACAAAAAATGTTTCAGATATTCAGTAGCACTTTCAAATATAAAGACAGGAGCTTTGTTCAGACTACAACCTACGTAAAGATTCATTGAATTTCCCCAACACTTAGCTCCAGTCCTATTTCAGCTCTTTCTAAAAGGGATACCATTGTGAGTCTTTCTATTGCTTTGTCCAGGACATATCATGTTAGCCAGGTTGTATGTACTCAAATAACCAAAAAGCAAGAAGAACGATTTATTTTAATATTGACACATCAGCAGCAGTCTGCATTCCAACATTCATTATTACAATTTCCTTTGATTCTAAGGTAATTAAAAATTAGTAAACACATATGCAGTCTTAATTAATAGACTAGATTAAGTACTTAAATGTTAATTAACTGGATTAAAAAAATATTCGCACCAGCAATGGTTGTTTACATTTTGATTAAATACTCATACCATATAAAACAATTCATCACTATCATATGGTGCAGTGAGGTCATCCTTCTCCACCACAAAACCAGAAATCCTCCAGTTCACAGAAATCCATAAAGCTAGAAACTCTTGCTCTATTTCTTCCCTATGACTGTAAGACTATCAAAAAGATCACTTGAATTTTACGTATTCCTAACTGTTTCCCTAAAACTTTTGTAACATACTGATGAATTTGTTGCTGTCTCATGTGTAGGCATCAGCACCTGTAAAGACTTCAGACTTGTTTCAGCATCAGTTGGGATTACAGCTCTTTTCTCACATCAGAAAGATAGCAAATGTTACTCTGGTTTTTACATCCTCTGCATATTCCTGTCCACTCTTTCTAACATGAAGTAAAACTGAAATCACTTATCTTTTTTTGAATGGTTAAGAGCTGTTTTAAATATGTTTTCTTCTCACCAGAAGGACACTTATCAGATAATTTCACACAAGGACATTCCCAATTTGTTCCGCAGTCACTCTGCAGCAGATCTGTTGGTAACCAGGAGTGTCTCAGTGCCTCTGGCTAACTGTATGCTTCCCCTGCTAGCCCACACAACATCCAGATGCGGTCTTCACTTACAAAGCTGCTGTGCTCTCCTGGCGTGTACGTTCCGCAGCCCCTGCAGGATGGCCCTCCACATACAGATCTGCCTTTCACACACGGGATTATTTTTCTGCTCCCGACGCAGTACAGCAGGGCACCTCCACGGCTGCCCAGAGGAGCGGTGCAGCTCAATGCCCGCCTCCGGCCGGGCGCTGACACTGGCGAGGATTCTGGTTCTCACTTCGTGCTTAGCACCGAGAAGATCTCAGTTCTAATAACTGGACTAAATAACTTTCACAGGAAAATTTGGATCTTGAAGAGAGAGATTTTGATGGTGCAAATGAGATTCTACAATCTAAATTGGCCTTCAATATATCCCTTGCTAAAATAGCTCTTTCCAGCATTTCCTTTAAAAATGGATTCCAGAGGGTTACGCCAAGGCCTGTGCAGCAGGTACAGGTCTCTTTCACACACGCTTTTAGACAGCCGCCTGATCTGCTGATGTGGGAGCACTGCCACGCACTTTCAGACATGTGCTGTATGTAGAAATTGGACATGAGAAGGCTGACAGGAAATATAACCCAAAGCGTCCCTGGCATCCTTACCTCAGCCTAAAACTTCTCCAGAAATTACACAGTCTTAAGCAAACCTGTACCACATAACTGACTGCACACTCCCCTTGCAATAAGCACAACTGAAGAACATTCAAGAGACTGTCAACAAATTTCTACAGAAACTCTGCAGAATCGGCAATAGCCACACGTAACCCAAGGCAGAACTGGAGAGCCCTTGTTTCGTACTCTTGCCCAGGGGAAATCAGATTACAGCAAATGGCGCCTCAGGCTCCAAAGTGTCCTGAAATACAAGTGGCTGCACGTGTGAATGAACAGAGGAGTATAAGAGGAAAAAACACAAATTCGGGAAAATAATTAACAAGGTAGTAGCTAATTATTATTTAGATGCCAAAGAGGCTAAATACGAAATCGATTTGTAGGCTTTCTGATGACTGAACTGACTTTAATGACACCATGGCATACCTAAATATTTATTATTCCTTGAGCTTCACTTTTCTACATGGCTTAAGAACCTACTGTATCAATGAACTGGAGAGGAAATACAGAAAAAAAGGGACATTTTAACAAATAAGGCACTGCTGCCCACAGACATAAAAAACGGTTGATTAGAAAAAATATCAGCTAAGAGGCATCCTGTATTACACCTCCAACCTGAGACCTGAGTCCCCTCAACACGGACTTACAGATCACCCAACATTTTAAAAGAAGAAAAAAGGCAAGCACAGATCAAATTCTAGATGAACTGTAATAAAAATGACAAGCCTTTGTATTTTCAGGAAAGTCTTTACCTGTCCTAATTAATCAACTTCAGTCAGAAGCCAGAACTAGCTTTCAGTAACAACTTAAAGTAATTTAGCTAGAAGGGAGCAAAACAGCTGATATTCTCTTAATAGCTTTATTGCATTACTGCTTTTGAAAAACTACGAAGGCCATTTCAAGGGTCACATTCTACTATCAAATTAACACTTTGTATTTGATCTTATGTGAATTATACACAAGTGTGAGCTCATACAGAATCATAGAATAACCTTAACTGGAAGGAACCTCTGGAGATCACCTAGTCCAAACCCCAGCTCCAGTCAAGCTCAGCAAGAGGAGGTTGCTCAGGGCCACATCCAGTCAGGTTTTGAATATCCCTGAGGATGGAGACTCCACAACCTCTTCAGGCAACCCTTCCCGGTTTTTACTTTTAAGATTTTTTTTCCTTGCACTGCACTGAAACTTCCTTTGTTGCAATCTGTGTCTGCTGCCTCTTGCACTGCTCCTGCACGCCCCTGGGAGAAGTCTGGCTCCCTCTTCTCCGTACCTGACCAAGAGCAGTTACGGAGAGAACGCTGTGCCCCTGGTAACCACCCAGCAAAGGGCACCCCTTCAGGCTTCCCTTCTTAAGGCAGAGCAGCCCCAGGTCTCAGCCTCCATTCCCATGTGACGTCCCCCAGTCCCCTAGCTCATCCTGGTGACCCCTGGCTGGGCCAGCATAGAAATGTCTTCCTTGTACTGGGGAGGCCAAAATACTGCAGAAGCAGAGGGAAACAGTCACTTCTCTCAACCTGCTGGCTATATGCTTGCTAATATAGCCCAGGATGGAGCTGGTCTTCTTCATCACAAGGCTGTCCACCAGGTCTGTTCCAGCACAGCCAGTGGGCCCCCAGCCTATACTGCTGTATGGAGTTTTTCCAGCCCAGGTGCAGGACTCCACGTTTGCCTTTGGTGAACATATTCTGCCCCATCAAAACCCCCTGATATAAAATAACCACTGCCAGAAAATACATCATAGATCTAATTGAAAGTCATTCTCAAATCTGCTGACTAAGTAAATACCCTTCCCTTTCGAAGCTCAACACAACGTACCAAGTTAAGTCATATTTGCAAGATCAGAACTCATCTACTAATTCAAAGGACACTTTAATTTTACAGATAGTTTAAGAATCTGCTGCCTTCATAATTCTTTAGATCTAAGAAATGATTCTGAAGTAAATATACAAGCTTTTTATTAAAACATTGCTTCTGATTATTCATTTCCTACAGCACTTTGATCTGAGAAATTCTAGAAGCAATATTAAATTGCAATCTAATCTTCTCCCAGTAGGAATTAAATACAGTTTTAGATACTATACTGTAATTTACCAGACTATTTTTAAAATATATTAGTTTAAGATGGCATATTTTTAAAAGACTTTTCCTCCCTTCCCTCCTCTACTGCTGAGCAACACACTAAAAGCAAGCATGCCTATGGCACCCTGGAAAGCACTCTGTGTATGTTCTGCCTGAATTGCTCTCTACTTGACCTCCATGCTGAGGTTTAGACCAAGAAACAAGACAATAACTGGCCAGTGTTAAAAGTATTATGGGGGCAATTAGAGGTAGATGCTACTGAGCTGCCTGTCAAGTTGGCTGGAGATGCTTTTTCGTGACCTCAGACCTTGAATATACCAGATATATCATAATGTACTGAATGAGCATCGAGCCGCCAGCCCCGGAGCGTGGCCTGCCAGACAAGTACGAGCAGAGCGTGCACACCTCATTACTCTGCAAAGTCTTCCTGACCTGCTCACCTGGCCAAACCTGCTGCACGGACACACCAAGTCCTACATCAGAGCTGGATGGTGGCCTTTATCACCAGCTAACTTAGCTACGTTTGCCATCTCCTACAGCCAGACAACCCAGCAGCCCTGTCCCACATGGCCAGAAGGCATTCCAGGCAAAAAGAAATGACAGAAGCAGTCTACGTATCATAAAGCTGACACACGCTGGGAGAAGATGATCCGTGCAGGTAGCTGAGGTATTTTTTTGGTAGGGCACACTCACCTGGGGCCAGGAACAAGTGAATGCTCCAGTTCGTTACTTTAACTCATGCTCCTGAATGCCGTGTTTCTGCTGTTACCTCTAACCACGCCAAGGAAGGCTCCCCAACCAGTATGAGTTAGCTACCGGTCCAGCCTCCTCCACGGAATGCACTGATCACACCGGCACCAGCTGCCCCGGCGAAAGAGCAGGCAATGCCATCGATGCACTGTGACCTCTAGGAGAACGGCTGCAGCCATGCAAAAGCCAAAAGGCAGAAACCCTGCAGATGCACCTCACTGCAAAAGTGAGTGATCTGATTAAGATTATGGGGCAAGAGCTTCCTGAGCTCGTAACTATGCACAGAACTGCTGCCAAAATGAGTGGCAAGAATAGAGAAAAAGATTCTCATCTCTTTTAAACAATGGTTCTCAGCAAAGATGAAGATATTACAATTGGACAGAAGTTTGCTTTCTTCAGTTGCTGCAGTCCCTCCACAGAGCAGATACCAAAATGGTGAAATCCATGCTCATTTGGGATATGAGAACAGCTGGGTAAAATATCTCTGTCCTAAATTAGAAAGTCTTTTAATCGTGGTTTGTTTGTTTTTTTTATCATAGGGTTTTTGTAAGGGATTGTTTCTTCACTGACTGTTCCTTTAAAAACATAGAGAATATAGTGCTATCCTGTTATTTCCTTCAATCTTCAATTTATACAAAAAAGATTTCTTCCAAAATCCTTTTGTAAAAACAGCCCTCTTCTTCAAGGCTAAGGACATACTCTGCAAAGTTACCACAGTATACGATTTACCATAGTATCTCTTTAGCTCATTTTAAAAAGAAATAGGAAAAAAATACATCTGTTCTGCTTTTAAAGAGGTGTGAAAAGAAAACATGGTATCAGAAGAGAGTGCATTATGCATGGAAAGCAGCAGGTACGCATCTGAGCACATGAATAAGCCAATTTCATCTCCTCCATTTTTGCTCCCTCAGCACTAATGAATTTATGCGAACTATACTCAGGACAATGTTCTTTAATATTCCTTTGGAAGCAATTTTACATTTTATTAGAGTGCACTACAAAACTCTGCCTGCTCTTTTCAGAGGGCCAGGCTCTAACAGATACCCAGACTGTTCCCCGTTCAGCCGAGCCTGTGAGTACGGGCCGACTCCGCAGGTCAGCAGCCTTCCGAGTCAACAACGCAGACCATGGAGGAGTTTTGTGTTTTATTTCTGACACAGAGGTCAGCAGTTAAACAGTGACGCTATGCAGTAAGTAATCCAGACACTGGGGTTATTAGAGGGGCTGGTGTCACACAGCAAGATATATTGCTGAAATAAAGATGTATTAAATCTTAACAGTTGTCTCATCTGTCATTGGGAGCTGCAGCCCTTGAGTAGCAAGGAAAAAATGGCTTCAGAAACCTCCAAAAATACCAAGGGCTTTCAATTTCTCTGTTACAGGATCAAAACAGCAGCATTTAAAAATCTAAGATTCTAATTTCAGCTGAGGTACAAAAAGGTATCTAGTTAGTTAAAGCATAGTGAAATCTTTGCAAGCTTATTAAACTTCAAGAAAATACATTTCGTAAAATACAGCTCTTAATTTTTATAGTATGTGCTGTTCAGTGTAATTTGCATGCAAAAGCCAGGAGAATGTGATTAAAAATACCCATCTAGAGACACAGATGAAAAACTTCAAACATTTTCTGATTCCCTTCTGTTCCACTCATTATTTCAATACCTCACTACAACAAAGGAATAGATAACACTTGTCCTTGACATTAGCCTAAATTATCTTCAGTGTTCAATACAATACCTATTAAATTAGGCTTATTTTAAATCAACGTCAAGGTCTGTTCAAAAGGTAAAACTCTATGTACCCTCTACCTTTTGTATAACACTTCCTTTTTTTTCCCCCCAGAAACTTTTCAGAGGACTTAAAAAAACAAGATTGGAATGTTTTTTTTAGCTAACTTCATTATCCAGTATTTAAAAAATGTCAAAGAGAGAGACATTTATTTCTGGCATTTTAAAACAACAATAACAATATTCTTCATTTTATGCATAACAGCAAAAATAATCAGCACGTTAGTCAGTAACTCTTGCCTCCCTTTCTTTAAATAAGGCTCTAAAATCTTTAATGCAAACGACCGATTGTTCCCCTGTGCCTAACATTTCACATTATTTTAAAATGTAACAATGGTGACAACAATGCAACAACTTACAGCCCCCGAGGACTGCCCTGCCGAAACAAATAGCATGCAACGCTGCTCCAGCTGCTACTTGCACCCCGCCGGAGAGGGGCTGATGGTAAGCGGCACGCAATGGGAAATAGGTGGAGGCTGCCCTGTGGCACCCCAGGCTTGACTCACCGGGATTATTATATGGACATTGGCCAGACAAAGAGCTCTGATCTTAAGCAAAAGACACCCATTAGATTACACTTGATAGTGTAGAAAAGGAGAGGATCCCAAAACTATTGTACTGCAGTTGTTACTAAATGCCTCTCAGTTTGCTACAACCGACAGGATTATAATAATCTCTGTATGAAGAAAAAATATCCTGGTGCCTTCCCATCCAGAAGTATATCCACCCACCATACACAGTACTCTGTAGGGACTGTGTTTATTTCACACAAAACACCCACGAGTTAAATGATGCAGCACCTGATCCCCAGAGACTTTCACTAAAACCTAGGCTCCCAATGCCAAAATCATTTTCAAAATGATCTGGGGCCAGATTTTCAACAATAGTTTGGCAAATAGAGTTGCAGAAAGGCACTTCACTTACTTATGCCCAGTAAAATCATTAGCAATTAGATTCCAAGATATTTTTGAAAGTCTGCTTTTAAAAGCTGCCCGGTGGCTTTTCAAACCTGACCTCTAAATGCTTACGAAAACAAACACAAACAGAAAAAAATGCAGCGAGAAGAAACGAAGATTAACAGCTGAAGATCTCAGAAGAAAACTGTCTGGTTAATACCATCACATCCAATATCAAAACACAACTGCTGGAAGTCGAGTGCTTTTGTCTACATGAAATACAGGAGTGAATAGTGAAGGAGATCCCCAATATTACTCTAATGATGTTTTGCATCAGCCCATGATTCTTGATTACTTGGCACAGAACACTCCACCACCTTGCAGTGCTCTGTTTACACAGGGATGCATTATAGCCAAAGAGACAGGAACACAAACAGTGACTTTTGCTGGGACCTTACTCCTAAATCATTCAGTGTGAAAGCTTCAAAGACTCCAGCCTCAATTTTCAGAAGTCATTCTGGAAATTAATCCCTAACTCACTGTGGAAACTGGAACCGATGCACCTACATCACCTATGTGAATCTGAAAAATATTTTTAAAAAGAAATACGCAAGAGAAATTACATTTGTATGCACAATCATTTCAAGCTACCAAACTTGGGAACACTGTACCATTATTACACTTTAGCTTGATTCACCCCCTTCAGATGAATGCATTTACTGACACATAATATAAATAAGTCACCCAGACTGGGGACGGAGATGCAAGCATTGCCAAAAGCCATCTGTGTCAACCTTGCAGACAAGGACTTCACTGAAAACTTCAGAACAGATCCCCTCCATTCTTAAGCTGTCCTAACTCTTCCCTGTCTCCTCTGGGCTGATCTAGCCTCTCTGCTTCTCCTCTTTTCTCTCCTAGAAAAATTCAGGTTATAGGTAGCTGGCACTCCATACCAGGGCATCAGGCCTGCCTCTGTTTGAAGTGCCTATATTATATTTCATAGTGAATTCAAATATTGTTGTAAGGTTATTAAAATCATTCATGATTTTATCTGTGCCAAATGGATCATTACACTGTCAACATTTATCTTTATTATGCAAAAATATGCAGAACTTAACATCTTTTGTTGAGCTGGCAAAACAGGATATTCAGTAGTAACTCTATTTTTCATTAAATTTTGCACAAGGTTAAAGCGTGTGTGGAATCTGATTACCAAAGGTTCCATTCAGAAACATCATATAAAACAAGCAGTTTCACTTGTGCAGCAGCAGATTATTTATCTTAAACCTACAAACACATTAATTCTTCTGACCAGTGCCCACTGAACTAATGGTGTTCCAACTCATTTATAGTTCCCTTTAATTTTTCTATTGTATATTCAAAAAGGCCCCTATGAACTATACCTCCAGTGCTCTCAGAGAGAAATTCCCATGTATGAATATACATATTCCCTTGTAGAGATATATACAGCAATTGTTTAGCTTTATGAACTCATAACTATACCTTTAGTCATTGCAAATAAAAACAGCTGTCGAAAAGAGAGAAAAAAAATCTTAGAGAAAGAAGAATACAGGGAGGCAAAAAGGGGAGGGAAAAAAGAAGATGCCAAGGGCTGGCCTTATTGCCAAGGAATATTACAACAGGTTGAGATTTGATTTGGTCACTATGGGATCTTCATTTCACCCAGAACTGCTGTGTTAGACAAGGAATTAATTTAGTCCCAATTTTGTTTGCGTTTCAAACACGGCTGCTTTTTACAGAAACCAAATCTTTCAGAACCCAACATGCACTTTCAAACACCCTTACTGAGGACCCAGCATAAAGAAAAGTTACTTTTCTTGTTCAGTAGCTGGGAGAGGCATGGCTATCTAAGTCCTTGAAAATCAGCACATGTTTGGGAGGGCTTTGTTGCTGAATTCCATTTCTCAGCAAATTATACTGAAAAATACAATCAAAGCAAATCAAAGGAGCACTCACTCTGCTTCTGCACTTACAGCACAGTTAGAGATTTTATTAAGTTAATGTCCTTCTGAGTAAGATTTGGCGATTCTCTGCTGATTTGCAACTATAAAAAAATTACTATTTTGCTTTAAAATATTTCCAGCTTAAAAATATTTTTAGCACAACACAGCCACAGCCACAGCTGAAGGCAGCTTGAGGAAGCCTGTTTTGCCTTGGCTTGCAAAGGACAAGCACAGCCATCTCCAGTGGGAAGGGGAGAAGAGCAGGGGACAGGGGGAGGGAAGGAGAGAGGGGAGAATATTAACCCCACGGAGAGTGCTAGTGCCACTGTGCCAACTGCCTGTGCCTTCTCTCTCCTTTACGCTGCCAAAACCCGTTTTTCATGTATCACCCCATCGGTGCCTTCCCTGTGCCTTCCTCCTGCCACGCCGCTGCCTTCCTCGCGCTCCTCAGCAGCCTGCTGGGTAGGGCAGAGCGGGAACCGCGGCGTGCCCGGAGAACTCCGTCCATCTCGCTCAACAGCACACTTGACAAATCAAGGACAGAGACCCAACTAAGAGCTCATGTGAAATTGAATGTTATATTTAAAATAAAACCTCTCAATATTTCTGTACGCCTTTTCACATTGCTCATCTCTTTTTTTTTTTTAAGGATGTTTCTTGTTGTTTTAAGGGTTTGTTTTGGTTTGTTTTTTGGTTTTGGGTTTTTTTTTTTTTTTTGAAATGTTCTTTTGTGCATATTTCACAATCCTGTTTGATGAAAATTCTCGACAGGTTCCAAGACTACCTTGAATCTCACCTCTCACCTTCCACTCTTCTCACAGAAGCAGGAGTGAATCAGCCCGGTTACCCTGAGTGTAAGCATCAGTTCTTGGGAAGCTCCAGCCATCTTGAAATAGATTTTCTGTCTCACTGTCTCACTAAGCCTTCATTTAATTTTTAAGTCATCCAAAAAAAAAAAAAATCACCACTATTTTCCTTGTATTTCTCCTGCCAGACTGAATCTCTGCAATTGCATGCATTTTTTGAAAACACTTTTGGGGTGCAGTTTGCAGTCTGGCACTACACAAAGCAGACACATTGCATAAGGCTTGTGCAGGTTGCTCTGTAAATTATGCTGTCATAAGTGATTAACATTTAAAAGGACTAAACAGAGGAAGCAGATAATACCTCCAAGATCTGTTTTTAATTAAAACATCCCAGTAATTAATATTAAAAGGAAAAGACTGAAAATGAGAGACAGCATAGCTTCTGAGGAGAGTAGTTTTTCATTAGGGGTCACCTTTTCCAGTGTGAAATACCACTTTTAGATTACCTGCCTCACTGGAGACCATTCACTTATTAAAACAATTCTGCCCACATAAATACAAAAAATACACATTTAATCAGAAACATTTATGCATTCATACTTTTTCAAGCATCCTTGCTTTAAGATAATCTTGCCCCTCATTGAAAACCAACCTTATTTCACAGCCTCTGTGCCTAATTGTTGTATCCCAAATGATTTCTCCACTTTCCAAAATAATTGCCAAACATTATATCATCTCTGCTAAAACGGTAAAAGGGCATCAACATTCAACCCCATAAGTAGCTAGAATGAATAGCACGTAGCAGGGAAGTCTAATGCATATAGCCTTTGCGCATAAATCAAACCGTCTTACACATTCTGACAGCTCCATCTAGCCACAGCTACACAAAAGTAACTTTATCCCCAGCAGAGTGAATTAATTTACATTCAGCACATACCAGCAATTACAAAAACTCTTGTGGTCAAAAGTGTCATTTCCAGAATGCCTCTGCTATTGTTTAACTATTAGATTAATGCTTTCACAATCATATCTGTGCTTCAGGTTACTTGGGTTTCAGAGCAACATAGGATCAGAAAAGTCATGTCTTTAAAGGTCCCAAAACTAGAGCATCTGGATAATGTCTGGAACAGATGCTGGGATCAGAACTTGGCAGGAATTCATGAGATAGGAACCTCAAACGTTCCTGTGGAGAACACAGAGCAGAATGGAGTACAACGTGAAAACCCAAAGCTCAAAATGACAGAGTGGGAGAAAGGAGACACGCATGACGTGCGCATGGCTGACGGAACAGATGAGCAAGAATAAGAGCAAAACAGTCAGCTGCCAGAAGCAGGGGGAAAGGAGGTGAAGCCTCCTCGTTGTGAAGCTCCAGCACCCCCAGTTTACAAATCTGCAGCTTATGGACCAGCCTCTTCCTCAGCTTCGGCTGCAGAGCCGAGCTGGAGAACGGCAGCCCCACTGCTCAGCTGCTGCTGCAGCATCACCCGCTGCTGGCCAGCTCGGCACCTCATGGTCCGTGAGGAGGGTAGACAGCAAAAGAGAGATCATTTTTCTCCAATTTTTCCTCTTCCATCCATCACTAACTGACAGCTTGAACGATCTGAAATTCACCTTTTTGTATATACTGGGGCATTGAGCGCACTAGTAAAATAACATGTGTCTTTCCCTGGAAAACAGTGGTGCTAACTACCTCCAGATACACAGCTCTAAGTATTTTTTATTCATTATATAAATATATTCATATATGTTCATTACATAAATATATTCATTATATAAACAATTTGAGGAAATGAACTCTCATTTCGTTCCACATTCTTCTTCTAGTCCAAAATGCAAAACAGTGTTGACTTGGCTGGTGTAAATATCAGGCTCATTAAAAGTGACTGAGTATCAGAAACACAGAATGGCTATAACACCTTCAGAGTTCAGAAAACACTCTTCTGTTAAAGTAGAAACTCCCACAGGGTACTGAAATTTGGCTTGCTCAGACCTAACTTCAGGCATACTTGCTTGAAAGCCTGGCCCACCCCTGTATCCTGTCTAGGGAGTACTAGGCAGTGTGCCTCACTATCTTATTATGCAATTCCTTATGAGAAGTGACAAATGGCTGAAAAGGAAGCTTTTCAGTGTTTTGAGTTGTAGCTAATACAATTTACAGATCACTGATAAAGCATTTTCTCCTTAAGCTGATCTAAATCAAAATTTTAAATGCTTGCTAGTTTACTTAGAGCATTTGAGGTTCAAATCCTACTCTAAGTCCCCTAAAATTCTAAATGATAAATCCTCGAGTTTCAAATATGTAATAGTTCGATTTTCTACATAATTCCAGAATAACTAATGCAGAAGAAAAGGCGATTACTCCTCAAAGGTGGATGTGTGCAACTGCCTAAAAATGCAAACAAGAAATGTAAATCTGCCAAGCTGATTTTCTTCCATCAGGACACGCACGGGTGGTTAGCCCCAGCTCACCGTACCACACGGCCACAGGATTCAAAGCTCAGTCCAAAGAAGAATTTAACTAAAGCCTCTCAGAAATCACGCACGAAAAAGTGCAGTTTTCCCTGCATGCCAGAGCAAAGGTTCTTTTGGTCTGGCAAAGGCAAGCAGCAGCCAACAAAAAGAGAAGAGCCATTGAGGAGAGTTGCCGTGCTGCCTTGCAGCCCAGGCTGTCACTGTCACCACTCGCTGCCAATCACATAAGTTTCTTTTAAAACTAACCTCAATAACAAAGATAAAAAATACATGTACAGAGAAGGAAAAAAAAATGCTTAAAATACCAATTTTTTTCCACAAACATATATCTAACATTAAGGACAAAAAAGCAGAAACACTATTAGAACTTGAGAAAAATCCTAACCGACCCGAGCACTGTTTCGCTGCACTCCAGAGATGGACTGCCACTCACCGCTGTGCTCTGGATGTTATGGTATAGATATTTCTGAGACAGGGAAGGTGGGGGTGAGTGGCACTGAGGGGTTTTTGGAGGTTTTGGGCTGTGGACTAGGCTATTGACTTTGTCAGAAAGGGAAACACCTCCTGGACTGTCTCAGCCACCCTTTCACATTCATGTGTCGTGGGGAAATATGAGGAAAGGAGGAAAAAAATATCCCTTCTAGAGGGGAAAGAGAAGTTATATTGTAATTGAACATGAAGTTATCGTGCATGTCATTTCTAATTTGGCACCGACAGCTTAGCACTGTTTGAGTTTTCTGCTGTCTCAGCCACCTGCTGATGGCGTCCCCAGTACCGTTCACAGATGAGGGCCACAGGAGCGCGAGGCCGCAGGGCCTGCCGGGAAGGCCGGGCAGGGCCGGGCAGCCGCGCCAGCGCTGGCGTTGCAGCGTTTACAGGCTCCTGCTGACACACGCTGCCAGCAAGAAGATGACAGTGATATATCTCAGAGCCAGCACATACAAAGCAGGCCTCCCCCTTCATGGGGGGATTTACCGGTCATTAATTTGTAGCTCAAATTCGGGGAATGACTCGTGCTGAGGACCGGGAACAACAGCTTTTTCTTGTGAGACCACTTAATCCTGTCCCCTGAAAAAGGGCCTGTGGCTCCTCTGCCCTCACTCCCCACCTCCCTCAGAAAGCTGCCGTCCTTATATCTGTTTTTTTTTCCTCTTCATCTGTTTTGTTGCGCTGAAGGAAGCTGAATTTATGAGTTTGTGATGTTTATTTTGGGTTTGTTAACAGCTATATTCCTTCAGTTATAATTTAGCAAAGCGTATATTGAAGATACCCAGGTGGATCCCATCAAGGTGCTGATACGTGCTAGTCCCACTCCATGCCCATCCCTAAGACTCAAGACTCAGTAAATAGGCTTCCCTGAGTATTCGAAGGCTTTCAGTCAAGGAGCACCAGGTGAAGCTACTAACAACTTGTAGAGGAAACAGTGGCCCTGGTGTTAATCCACTGCAGAGCTGAAGGCACCAGGTGCTCAAGAGGACAAGTATTTTTGAGAACTTAATTTGGTGCTTTGCACTGCTCTTCTGAGCAAGAATGCAGCACAGATCCTGACACAACACACCTAAAGTAACGAGGGCTCAGTGCTTCCCAAAACAGGTCTGGGGACTGTGGTATGGGCAGGCACGTGCCCTACCTCCTCATGCACTCCCGAGGCCAGAAGGACACATGCAGTTTGTCCCAGAGGGGCTTGGGAAGAGGTTGCCCCCCTCAGCTTCTTTCACAGAAGTGGAAGAGCACAGGGCAGGGTGGGTGAAGAAATGCAAAGCGCTCTCATCTTTTAGTGCATAGAACCACTTGGATCGGTCTCCAAGCCAAGAACAACTTTTGAGGCCTGTGAGCAAAAGCAATAAACAGTTCCATACAGGCTGCTCTAAATATTGCATTCGAAATTCATTAGAATCTAATTTATACTGATCCTTATAAATTCCACTTAAAACCAAAGTACTTTTCCATCCACCTTCCAGCAAGTATTTCATAGGAGAAAGCCCTGGATTTGAGCTTTTGTGTTCAGATGCAATCCTAAGGCTACTGGAGAACACTTTCTGGTGCACAAAGCAAAATTCTATGAAATAAAGCTACAACGGAAGAGCAAAAATAATTAAGAATTTAAGAGCCCACTTGCCTTTTCACTGTGTTCACTTTGATCCCAGAAATCCAGTAATAATGCACCAAAACAAAGAAACAAACAAACAACAACAAAAATACAGCACAAAACCAGTAGCTCCAAAACTTAGTGGAATTAATTAAAAATATATTAATTTAACAGACTTACCCAGACTGTTGGATTTTTTTATATAAAATCTTGAAAAAAATAAAGAAAATAAAACACTTCAGAATAAGATTCCCATACATTTTATAATTCAAAAGCCTGAAAAAAAATCATTCAAGTAAAGCACTCAAGCTGTAATTAATTCTCATCAAAACACATGTTCAACCTGAATTTTCTACTTCATATCATCAAACTAAGAAAGGAAGGTTTGGGTTTTTTTAACTGGTTCATGAAAAGTCCAGTATATCTAATATGTAAGCATGTCATGTATAAACAGCTCAAATCTAGCTGGTAGAGACTAGTCTTCTAAATTTCTCTTGCTAGGTTCACATGCAGAGTACGATCAGACAAGGAAACAGACACAAGCATCAGTGTTGGCAAAAGGCTCTTGATGGTGAAACCTGAGGGGATGCTTCTGCTTCCCCCTTCCTCTAATCCCTAAATGACTGACCTTAGAAAGCTTGGACCACTTCTCATTTTCTGCCCCCTTTTGGTAATAAAATAATTTAAGACCAATGACTGATTTTGAGATGAAGTTTTCTGATCAATGTATATCATCTGTCTGCTCTGCTTCCCAAAACGTGGGAATTGGTTTGTTTGAAATCCAGAACTGCAACTCTCTCCTCCACTACCACTGAAGCTGAGCACAGGGCAACTCTCCTGGAGAAGGACTGCGCAGCATGGAGCCAACGCGCAGCACACAGCCTACCAAGTAACTCTGCACTCTGAGATGCTACATGCACTAGTTGGCCACGAATGTTGGCTTGGGTTCCTTAGCCAGGCAGGAGCCTCCTGACTGCCCAGGGGAAAGGCAGGAGGTGTGTGTATTCCCACTCTGCCACTATTTATTTGCCAAGTCCAGCAGCACGTGATCCCTTCAAAACCAAAGAAAGGACAGATGGCCAACATCAGCCAAATCAGGGACATGTCAGGAGGAGAAATGGAGGACGGCTACCTGTAGGACCAGTGATCAAAGCCTACTGTTGGTAAATCGTATATTGTTTGTGAGCTCCTGCTTATACCTCTTTGTCAAGGTCTGATTCATCAAATAAGAAAATGGAGACTATGCATAATTTTACCTTCTGTGTTAATTAAGTCATTTATCTGCGACAGGCATGACTACTGGTGGTTACAAACTAAAAGGTTTCATGTGCTTTGAAGATACAAGTTGTGACTATATTCAGGCTATACTGCTGCTCTGAGAAACAGTAATCACTCCTGCCAGAACCCGGTTATCAATGCCAGCCAAACCTAAAGCAGCATTTCACATATATTCTGTAAGATGTTTTTCTGATACCCCAAAGTCTGGGATTTTGCAAGAATGTTAGCAGAACAGCTAGCCAGCAAAAAGCATCAAGCACTAAATTGCCTGGCAGCCGTTCAGCAGCCGGACATACTTTCTACAACCTGTGCACCAGAGCTTTCTACACACTCAACTCATTCCATTTAGATCCTGATAGGCAGCAGACAACTTTGCAAATTGACTTTAAGAATCAACCATAAAACAATCGTCCGAACATCACCTTTCAGTAATATTTTTTTTCTGGAGAAGCATTGCTTAACTTCAGACACCGAACAGAGATTCTAGTTTTGAGAAGCTGGTCTCCTGAGCCTCTCCGGAGAGGCAGGGGAGTTCAGAGTGCCTAGCGCCCAGTGGCTCTCTGCAGGGGCGGAACTGCCTCCCACTGGCTGTGCAGACACGACCGTACCAGCTCAACTTTAGCACAAATCAGATGCCTAAAATTAGGCAGCTGAAATACCCATCTGTGTTACTCAACCACAGAAGTATTTGAGAAATGGAGAGGAGCAGATAAAAATAGAGCTCTGTAATATTCCACTAAAAGAACTAAAAGGGCTGTACTTCCAATTATTAAATTATTAGATGCTAACAAGTATGAGAACTGCCATCAAATACCATTTACAACATATAAGAAACATTAAATCCACAGTACATCTGTTCAAAGAACAAGTATTACTTCAACCATGGTAACATTACATGTTGTGCATCATCTTAACCACGTGGCCTAAATCAAGGAACAATTGACTAAAAGGCTGCAAAAATGTAATATATGAGACTGATGTGGTTGTTAATACAGTGTCCACCAGTCTCTTTCTAGACTGAGGCTAATGTTTAAAAGCTAGTCTGAAAGCAAGAAACAAAGGTTATATATGAAGTGCTCATAAAATCATGCATTCTACGATCCAATTTTTATTTTGAAGCAGCAGTTCGAACTGCATCAAAATGACACAAGAGGTCATTTTCATATCTTTGACTCAGCGACCTAACGAGAGTTGACTGCGCTCAAGGAATAAACGAATAGTCCTACAGAATAAAATTTGGACACTCGGACATCTCTACTCTTGAATACATGAGAAGACCGCAGATTGTCTTGACAACTGTCCAGCTGCGTTAGCCACACAGGCAATCAGTCAAGTGTTTATTGATGTCATACAGAAGACTGTGTGGAAAAATGGTGTCATTTTAATTAAAACGCTGCAAGCAAGTTAGGGAAAATTCCTGTTAAAAGTACTCACAATCACCATAACCACACACATGACATATGCACCACAGCTACTGCCCGCCTGCAGCCTGGACACAAGCAGAAAACGCTACGGGGCTGCCTGCCCCAGTTTCCCTGAAATTGTCCCCCAGGCAGAGCAAACTGGGGGTTAGCCGTGGAGCACTTTGCTGCTGCCCCCCTCCCTGGGCTCTGCCTAGCGCCTGCTACGCTCGGCTGGAACTGCCACTCCCTGGC
Source organism: Anseranas semipalmata (assembly GCA_013399115.1). NCBI lineage: Eukaryota > Metazoa > Chordata > Aves > Anseriformes > Anseranatidae > Anseranas > Anseranas semipalmata. The sequence goes on along the minus strand of VXAA01004639.1, from coordinate 950,119 downwards.
CTTACGGGGACACAGCTCAGACTCCATTTGCAGGCCATTTTAGACACAACCTAGTAATGCAGCCAAGAATAACCCTACCTCCCTCAGTGGATAACCACACTTAGTATCCCTGTTACGCTCTGACAATCAACCAGGAAAGAAGTTATTTTAACTAGGGCAGAGCTCTCATCACAGCTCTTTGGGAGACATAAGGGACTGCAAAAGCGGGTGGCTGTTTAGATTTAGCATCCCAGGTCCGTCCATCCTCTATTAATGATCCATCTCCTTTGTTCTTTCGAGATACAGGTCTTCCCAAACACGTCGAAATCCCATGTATAGGCTGTTTTCCATTACAGACTTGCAGCCAAAAGTATTAGACTCACCAGGTGACCGAGGTAAGACACAGGCAGCTGGCAGTGACAGGGACCAAAGCAATACATGGGTAGCAAATTCCTTTCCCCACACCCTTGCCACCAGGCAAGACATCAGGAATGCATTCTGACATTTTGCAACGGGGCAAGGAGAAAACAAGAGAGCAATTAGAGTAAACAAGCATATCTCGCATTGCCCACATGCCAGCATCCAGTGAGCTGGGAATGACAGGGCTGCCCGCCTGGTACAGCGCGCTGCTGACGATGGAGACAGAGCTGCATGCCTTGACGCGGCACTGCTCGAGCCTCTGCACGCCCCCGCACATATGCCAGGTCCTCCTCCAGGCTCAGGATGAATTACTCCTCGTCCCCAAGTCAGGCTCCTCAGAGTTTGCAGCACGCTAAACAGGTTTCGGGTGCCCACGCAGCTCCCACTTGTTACACACCACGCTGGGCTTGAATCAGCCAGTTTTTCTACACCAGATGTCCCAGAAAGTGTATTGCACTTTTAAAGCTGCACTTCACTTCAGACTTTTCATTAGAGCTCAAATCTCCTGTAATGTGGATGGAGAAAGGTTCAAACCTCTCAAAGTACAGGAAACAATAAAGCATCGCAAGTGATGGCATCTCAACAGCAAGCAGATGTCTGTGTTCACGAGGAGAAATGGATGTGTTTTTGTGTTTTGTTTGTTTCTTTTAACATCCATAAGGAATAACCAGTGCCCAGCTAGCCAACAACTTGCAAAACACCATTGCAAATAAAAATATTGCTTTTATTTTCCCTAAAATCAACTTAACTAGCCCTCATTCTTTTCACATCATTTTAGACGGTTAATGTATTATTCTCTTCCCACTGGACAGAGAATGAACACATTACCTGTCCATCTTACAGGGCTCCTGACAGCCAAATAAAACACGGTTATTACTGTCAGAACTCAGATGAAATATTCTGAACATGGCAAGAAGTTATTAGCCTGATGTTCAGAAGACAAACTTGAAATGGAAAAGGGAAGGAAGAATATCTCCCCAACTTTTCTAGTTTTTTTGGGGGGGAACATTAGGTTATTTTATTTTGCTTGTTGAATTAGGTTTTTCTTTTTTTTGTGTGTTGAAACATCTCAACTGTTCCATTGAGCAGATGCAGGATATGAATTTTAAATCAAAATACTGGTAAATTAAATGATTTTTCCTTAGAAAAAAAATATAATATTACCTTAGATTTTGTATCTTAAATTACACATACTAAATCAACCAGGTAATGTCATCTCAGTGCACAGTAAATTCACAGCAAGCAAAATTTGTGATAAGACAGGTTTTCTCTCTAATAAAGATAAACCTAGAAGCACTGAACAAAAGCAGCCACTTCACTCTTTCCTGCTGCAGGTTAAAAAAAAAAAAAGCCAACAACAAAACCCACCACGGCTGACATGTTCATGTACCAATTTTACCTATTACAACTAGGTTCATCTATAATTACACATCATAAACCACTGCACCTAATGGTTGGAAAATATAAAACCACAATGCAACAGTGAAGAACGGGAAACACTTTTCCAAGTGGTGGTAAAAGGGGGAAATTGAAGATCAGGGAGACCTCATCTTTCCCAGCTTGCTACTAGGGGAACAAGAGCGCTGACAATCGCGCTTCTTACGCCCTCAGTGGCGGAGAGCATCCAGAATGGTACGGGGCCAAGCCCACCGTAACTGGCTCCCAGGAAATGGCGCCAGGCAGCCCCTGTCACTCCTGCTGCAGTAAGCGGCTGCCACAATTACAGCTGCCTCCAAAGGGTTCTCTGAGCATCCTTACTTTCCAAAGTCATCCACAGGGACCAATACAGTTTGATGATGAAATCGCATCCCTAGATAGCATGCACATAAAAATGGCATTAAAACAAATTAACTATGTAATAACATTCAGCATTGCCATTTTGACATTTGAGCAGAGAAGCCCACTGATACCTTCTATGTGTATTAAAGATACAACTAGGTCCATGTGGAAAAGCAATTCTCAAATGTTTCTAGAAAACCAGGCATTTAAAAATAATAATAATAATAATACACACAGCTGTGCTGGTTCTGCCCATCCAAGTATTCTGCCTCTAACAGTCTCCAACAGCAGATGCCAAAAGAACAGGGCAAAAATACATCCTATCTCAGCTATCAAGTGGTTTGCAGCTCAGGGACATCCTAAGGTCATGCATATTGTATTTGTATTTAGACCGTCTAAGCCAAAATTAAATATAAACTGAAAATAAAAACTTCCAAATTACAAAGCTAACATGTTTTTATCTATTTTTTCCAGAACAATTTATATCAGGTTGATCCATACAAACCTCTAAATATGTTCCAAATCAGCCTGCACAACCAGCATGTGGGATTACCCCAGCAATTATATTTCTTCTCTATTTAAAAGCCCTATTTAGCCCTAAAGAGTTCATTGTATTTAGTTTCAAATTTAAATACTATTTACACTAACTAGGTAATTTTTAAAACTGCATTACTACCCTTTCTGGGTCACAGAAGCTCTGAAAGAATCCTGGATAACAGCTTCTGACATGAGAACCATCAGCCGATGATTACACCCTATCCGATGCTATTTTCTCAAAATCTGGACAAATTACACGGGTTTCTTTCAGAAGCCTGGTTACCTCCAGAACACAGGTTGCTTGCAACGCATTTCAGTTCACTCTTTCTGCAAGAACATTCTGTTTGCCTTTCTGAAAAGTCTCGGTGCACAATGGAAACACTGTCAAAACTAATAAAGAGGTGCTCTGAAATTTGATGGGCTTCTCTGTACTTCAAGGCACATTCAGAAGAAGGGAGGCGTCCTCCTGTGAGAATGCAAGTTTTGCAGTCACGCAATGGTAGGACCATCAAGTAGTTGCTCCTGCTTGCAAAGTGATAAATAGTTTTTCAGTCCTTAACTGTTCAGAGTAACAATAAAACAGCAGGAGCATAACACTGTTGTGTTCTGTTTTCTAAGTGATTCTGGTTTTCATTATGCTAAATCATATTACGCTGTATTTATACTCCTTTCTGAAAAGAAAGAACTAAATAAGATTTTAAAACCTTTTAAATATATCAAAGTACTTTGCAAATATGGTTTACGTGTTCACTTTCTATGAACGATTAGGAGTCTTTCTATAAAACACAGAAGTTCTGCTATTGTAATTGCATCACGTCTTTCAAATCAGGTACTTCATCATATATATTAATTACAATTTCTATTTTTATAGGTCTACATTGCCACAAAAAGGAGGCAGGAGAAATAGGAGCTGAATAAGTATGCTGAATCCCAAATTTATGGCTTCATGGTGATTTAAAGTGAAAAATGTGGAAAAAAAGTGCTCTAAAAGTAACCAAAGCTGTCGGGAAAAGGAGAAATTGTTTATTTTCCCACCCCAACAGTACAATCTTAACTTTAAATTCTCTCAAGATTGAAGTAAATATTGCTAACGCACCAATTCAGCAAAACACTGAACAACTGACAAGTGTTAATATTAGTTCTGATAAACACACGTTTAAGTCTATTGGAAAAGCAGAACCTGACTTATCTTTTCTGACCAGTTTTTCATAGAATGATGAAATACCACTATTTGTCCCATTAAGTTTTGAATTTTTTACTTTTCATAAAAACTAAGACTTCCCACAGAACCCTATGTGTGACTATTAAGTTTCTATTACAATACCTACATTTTTAATGTATTTTCCAATATTCATTTACAAAAATGGAAATATAAAGTACATGTACAATAGGCAATTCCAAGGTCCTTGTCAGAGGCCATTACCTCTGTGAAGGCCATCTTTGATGAGAATCTATAGGGTTTATAACAAATCATTTTGTGAAACATAAGCATACTATCTAAACAGCATCTTAAAACCTATTCAAAACTGAATTCTCTGAGTTACTTAAGCAATTCAACCATTGATATGATTAATTTTGATGTAAATCTCTCTCAGGGACTTTAATGAGCCAAGTCAGGAAAATCCAAATTAAATTAAAGAGAGGTAAACTGGATCTCAGGAGCTCGTAAGTAATGACGTTAACAATATTTCTCAATACTATCTAGAAATTACACATTTATAATCATTTTAAAATGTAGTTAGTTCCATAAGAAACATTGAAATTACTCAAGGATTCCTAGAAATATTTTTGAAAGATCCATTTTGGGGATTCAATATTAAGACAGTGGTTTTGCTCCTCCATTAGGAACCCACCTCTCCTACTATTCAGAAATCAGCACCCAACACCTTACTGGGGGCCTAAAGTTCGAGGCGGGGGAGGAATGAGGAGATTTATTTCCAGACCTCCTCATACCCCAAGGTGAAGTCATATGCTTCTTGCATTGGACTGGCATGACCACGGCTATGCCAGCCTCCTCCACTGCAGGTTTCTTCAAACAGAACAGAGAGAATGCTTTGAGAATCCAGAGGAGCAACAACCGGAGCATAAAAAGTGGCAACTGCAAAAAGTGCTACTGCATGAAATCGTACACCAAAGGAAAACTGATTCAAAGGTAAAACTGAGTGCAAACACAGGAAAATCTCTTATCACGATCAGTTGCAGTTGATGTTTTTTTTCCCAAACCTTATATGAAAAAAGGAAAAAAGCAAGAAGAATAAGGCATTACCAGTCTAGATAATCAGGACGACTTCACATACATCAATGTAGAGTTAATAAACTCACTTGTTTCAAATCTACCTTATATTTACAATGAATGCTTATTGCACCCAAAAGCAGGTCTCCACGTAACCAAGGACAGGCTCTATAAAGCTCGACCATGTTTCAGGAGACAGTCCAGACACAGGAACATTAAAAGTTTGATAATTCTGTCTTGACAGGGCAGCATGATAGATGGCACTTTTACTCTGTAACCTAATAAAATACCCTCTTTTGTCCCTCCCACCAAGACAATATTATACGTAAAAGTTGATCTCATTAAAAACATCAGGAGATGAGAGCAGACATGTGGAGGAGGACGGACGGAGGTCCCCACACAATGCCACCCTGCACCTACACCTAAGGCAAGGTCCCCGTGCCTGGGCTCCCTCCTGCCTCCTGCTCATGCTCTCGAGATAGGGGGATGATTAATGCAGTCAGTCTAATGGTGAAGTAAATGAATCAGCACCAATACATTCCCTACCTGAAACATTAGTTTGGTTTTGAAAAGGTCTCTAGGCTTCAGAAAGCTCTGAAAGGAATGATGCCATTAACGTTTCTCAAAAGCCTTTGGCCCTTTGGCCGACCAGCAGGAAGACAGCACTGCATTTCCTTACAGGCCAGTTCTATGCTCGAGAAATATTAGAATTTATTAGCGCTAGAGAAGGTTCTGAGCACTGAGCTGCATCTCCGCGCAGCGCACACGGTGCCAGCACCGGCGCCAGCCTGTGCCGCTCCACGGGTGCATGGAGGCTACAGGGGCAGCGAGAGCATCGGTCACACCACCGCCCCACCAGAGACTTCGGGCTATTTCAGAACAAGGACAGAGGTGCAAAGACAATGAGAAGCAAGATTTGCACGGAGGGAAGTGATCACACCATCAGCAACTCCTTTCCGCAGCTCCCCGAAGGATGAGGGGGTTCAAAATGCAGGTTGCAGAGGAGCCCCCCAGGACAGGGATCTCTTTCACTGCTCACTTGGGGGACACCAACGTGCACGAGCTCCCTGTGGAGAAGCAAAGGTTGCCCAAGATGAAAGTTTGGTTTCTTGAGGAACACACCTCCTACATGCTCTTTGCTTTCTGAAATGCTACACAAAATTCTCCTTAGAAGTCAAGGGAGTAGGGGGAGGGTGGGAGAACAGATTTGGATAACCCTCAGCATCTTTAGAAGGGGGACAGATAGTTCCAAAACGTAACAGCTACCAACAAATATAGTAAATAACAAGCAAATATTCCACATAAAAACTACCAAGATATTTTTGGTGAAATATCATAAGGTATCCATGTACACAAAAAATAAGAAATTTCAAAAGAGAAGGAAAAATTTACCACATACACAAAAAAGTGTAAGTATGGTACCTACAATTTGTATTCTTTTTTTTTTAATTACTTTAATTATTCCTTATTACCCTTGAAAATCAAAATGCTTTTAACGTTTTGATTAATACCCCTTAACTTGATTCAATAATTAAAAAAAAAAAAAGAGAAAATACAGACAATGACAAATGTCTTCATCCAGAGAGCAGAATACAGCATACTTATCCTTTCAGGAAATAGCTGACTTGTATGCAGGGTTAAATAGAATGCAAAACTAGACTGTGAAAGTCAACGTATTAAGTAGCTTTGAAAATTTGAACTGAAAAGGACCCTCGAATTCTTCAAAAAATGAAGGTTCAGAAGCAAAATAATCCCGTTAACTCTGCTGGAAATATGGGGTAGTCTCCATGAAAACAACAGTTCCACTGAAAGTCAGTGCAGCAAAGAGTAGCCTGTGTCTAATTAAGGCAAACACCACCACAGGGATGCACTGGAAGGCTTGAAAAAATGTTTTACATGATCAAGATCGACGGTACGAGATTAACATTACAGGTGGAGCAACATCAAACTGATATCTTAACAACTATCTATTTCTGCCCTGAAATCTTTTACCCCAAATCATTCCCTTTAAGCATCAGCATAAGAGAAAAAACATTGTATTCTCTTTCTTCCCTCTCTCTGTGCAAGACACGTGGACGTGGCAGACAGTGAACTTTAAGGGTTTCAATACTCTGCTTATCACTACTTATCTTCCAGGTATAGCAAATGAGCACACCTCTTCAACTACACTGACATTTCCATTTCCATTTTTCCTCCACCTTGAGATCTGTGTGTTGTAAGAACATCAAGCAGATTTTTTTTTCCAGTTTTCCATGACTCTGAAGAAATATATGTTGCATACACGCTTATGGCAGAAGTTAAAGCAATTTCATCACACACATCAGCCAGTATGTGAGCTTGTTTCAATATTACAGGAAATGCTTTGAAATGGGAGACAAGGGATAGAGAAAGGCACAAAAAATAAACCTGTTCATAATTTACAGCAAGGGCTGCTCCATTTGTAACAAACAATTGTTGAGATAAACAAAAAAAAAATCCTGAAAACAGATTGGCTGTGAATTTCATATCCTAGAGACTCTCAATTTTGAGCATGTAATTTCTGCCCGCCCTGCAAAACAGAACAATTTGATATTTCAATCCTAAAGTAATAAAACATACAAAAGGCTTCATTTACTTGGAGAAAACTGATGAACCTTCATCTATCGTCAAGCTCTTTATTGCTCAAATTTGACACAGGAGTCTACTTAAAGCACAACAGCAGTTTCTGAACAGCTCTTTGTGTGAAACACTTGTTCCCGAAAATCATTTGCTTTTGTTTTTACTTTACTGTTTCCACTTTACAGATAAAGATAACCAAAATCTAAGCAGCAGTCCTGTTCCAGAATAAACACATTTAAATGTAAGAAATAACCAGGAATACGTACATGTGCACAGAAGTCCCCTGTACACATTTGTAAGAGGAAATTTCAAAAGAAATTCAGCTATTCTAATGTTCTGTATAAATGAAAAACTAATCTACTTTGGCTAAAGAAAATCAAGTTACATGAAAACTTTCAGCTAACAGCAAAGAACATAGTGTTCTCCCATTGTTTCACCATCTTCACCTGAATTGGGATTTCAATTCATTATACTTTTCTATGCATTTATATTCTCAGATAAGGTTGTTGGGTTTTGTTGTTGTTTCGTTTGATTTTTTCATTTTAAAAGTCTAAGACTGCCTAAAAAAACAAGGAACTTTCACAAATTCCCTATTTTTTCTAGGCATAGTATGCTGTAGCTAGTCAAACTGTCTTTTGCACAGCTGCAAGAAAACAAACAAAACTGTGTTATCACAGATAAATGGAGTCAGGAACTTCAAGAAAAATACTGAAAAACTTTTAGTATTTCACTGCAAGCCAGCTAAATGGAAAAAAACATCAATACAGAGTAGTCCCAGAGTCCTTTTACATGTTTCCGTCCTTCCTAGATGAAAGATTTCGATTGTCAGATAAACACAGGACAAAATGGCCAGAATAAAAAGTCTGCAAACAGAGAACTGATTTATTTATTATGATACACAATAAAAGATAGTAACATTTCTATGAACGATGACTTTTTGTAAGTTATTAATACACCTTTCCCCCCCTTTTTATTGCTATCTCTCCCTGGAAATAATATGCCCAGCCATTTTGTTAAAAAGAAAGTGTTTCATTTCACAGTTCACAGATACTCCTGAATCTGCCGAAACGTTATTTGCCAATTATTAACATCACCACCCATCACTGACTCTGGTATTATTAGGTCTTTATTAATATGGTAAAAAGCAACTCTCCTTTCATCTTAAAATGTGGGCTGCTTTAAAATACAAAACAAGTATCATAGATAGAAATATCTTTCAGTTAAAGAACAGATTTTAATCTCAGTGCTGGGATTTAATATTAGAAAATTGCCAAGTAATCCAGGGTGAAAGCAGCATATTATACAAAATGGAAAAAAAAAAAAAGTAGAAATGCAAGATAACGATGAGATGTTTTGAAGTCAAAAGACTTGTTATTCAAGGAGTGTTGCCGTAAATTCAATGTAATTAGACACATTGAGCGCTGTGTGTTTCTAAAACAACAAAACAAGAAACTGAACCACAACCCACTTGATACACTTGAACAAGACTTATTAAGTTGAATGTTTGGTTCAGGCCATGAACAGCAACACAATATTCATCAAAGCTCACCAAATGAAACTTTTCTCCCACTTGCTTACCTCTGGCCTAACTGATTCCCCCTAAAAGTAAATTGATTTTGCACTGAGAAACAAAAGGATTGATGCAAACACTTCCTGACAAACCAAGGAAACCAGAAAAAGACTCTCTGTACTGTGTGAATATTTAATTCCTGTAGGTTTCACAGATTCACAGAATTGTAGGGGTTGGAAGGGACCTTCAGAGATCATCGGGTCCAACGCCCCTGCCACAGCAGGTTCCCTAGAGCAGGCTGCACAGGTAGGCGTCCAGACGGGTCTTGAATATCTCCAGAGAAGGAGACTCCACAACCTCCCTGGGCAGCCTGTTCCAGTGCTCCGTCACCCTCACCGTGAAGAAGTTCTTCGCATGTTGGTGCGGAACTTCCTGTGCTCCATTTTGTGGCCATTGCTCCTTGTCCTGTCCCCACAGACCATTGAAAAGAGGCTGGCCATATCCCTGTGTCCCCCACACTGCAGGTATTTATAAACATTAATAAGGTCCCCTCTCAGTCTTCTTTTCTCAAGGCTGAACAGACCCAGTAATGTCCAGAGGCTCTCCACAAGCAACAGCTTCTGTCACCCGCACAACACTTTCGTCTCTGGTGTCTGTAAATCTAGTGCTGTACATTTAAGGAAAACGTGTAACTATGGGCAACTCCGACACAAGCTCAAAAATGTCTGAATCCTCAGTAGAAGCCAACAGTCCTGGCACACATCGCTGCCTGGTTAATGCCCGCCTGCTTCTACTGGGCCAAGATCTGAAAGGAATAATGCCGCAATAAAAACCCGGCCCGCCTTACATTGCCTTTCAGCGTAAGAGGGAGAAGTACAGGATTGCTGCTCATTATATGGCACCCACACAGTACAGCTGTGAAAGAAAAAGGCTCGACAAAGGAACGAGTGCGGTCTCTTAAACACACCTAGCGGGTGGCTTTTGCAAGAAGGACGGGCTTCCTATGGCACCTAACAGATGAACTGCACTCCTCACTTTCAACTGTTATTCTGCGCTTTAATAGAGTTGCTCATCCACCAAAAAACGCACAGATAAACGACTGGAAAAGAGACTCCCAGGACAGCGATATAATTCGACCTTGCTCACTTACTGAAACTAAAAGCGCACATATGAACAGCAAAAAAGCACTTCTGCAGTAGATGCCGCTAATAGAAAAATATAACAGATGTGAATACCATTTAGAAGCGTTCACATATGATCCACAATCTGATTTTATACATTAGACTTAAGAAGGGTTTTATACCAATTCTGCAGAGAAGCATGATTTGTAATAACAGTCATTTTTCAATTTGCTCATATTTCAAAACGTTCTGCTAAAAATCACAGCTCTCCAGTTTATCTTTATGGTTGACTGGGACTGATAAATTCAGTAGGGGTTATGGCTGTATCATTAATACAACAATAAAAGGAAGTGCATTAGTGTGTATAATTATTGAAAATGTTTTATTAAACCAACGACTCTTTGGTTTCTCTACAAAGAAAAAAATAATGCAGAGAGCTGTAAAACAAAGGTTGAAATCCACAACTGCTAAACAACAAATATACCAGAGGGTCCAAGGGAAATGGAAAACATCCAGAAAACTTCCACATCACTAGGAAAGTAGCGTGTAATTATCCTCAATCTATGCAAGATGACAACATGTAATTCACATTATGCTTCCCAAGACACAGCTTGTAGCAATATACTGTTCAAGAGACCTTTGAAAGATCTTCAGAGCTCTAGGTTAAGAAGTCAGAACTGCAGCCAAGCCAAGCATCATGCGTTCCACAGCCTGGTAGCTGCTCAGGGGATTTGCCCACTAGCTGGTGCAGGCTGGTGACCATCAACTCCAGGGGCATTCAGGAAAGAGACAGTTTAGAATATGCTACACGCAAAGGACTAAATGGGATACCTCTACTTGCTCCTCCATTACAGTCCTCCTGACTGGCTACTTACTGTTATTTCAATAACAATCGAAATAGAAAGCTTTTAATTACTCCATTTCTGATATCACTTTCGTGTCAATTTTGCATGACTTTTTTTATTTTATTTTAAGATGACAAAAAGGAGAAAATACAAATTGGATGACATGCTTCCAATATTTTACGAGGTATACTCAATCCTAATGCCAGATTTATTTTTTTAGTCAAAAATTAAAGAATAACAAATTATGTAAGTGTCCAACAATGGCACGTTCATGAAAAAAATTGTCATGAATTCATGAAAAAAGTCTTTAATTTTCCATCCATAAATTCCATTCTCTGCTTTCTATCAATAATGTATAAAATAAAGCAGTCAAAATACCACAACATCTTTGATAACAGGACTTTGAACTTTGTGTGTGTGGCAGAGGACTAGCTTGCTCCAGTGCTTCTAAAAGTTCTCAAGTATTTGGCTTCCTCCCGTAAGGCATCTTTCAGAGTTCATTCTAAGTCCACCTTCTCCAATAATATATCCAATACTCTGAAATCCGCAGCAATGCATTGTGGCATGAGCACATGATTTGCTACATGGTTACACAACACTATATTATGACCTTTTCAGTATTATAATTATCAAACACTTTTTAAAATCCTTGGACTTGACATACATATTAAAAACATACTAAGACAGCACCCAGCTTTCTCCTTGCACATAACCCAGTTCTCCAAAGCAAAATTTCAGCCATTCCTGGCTGTGGCAAACTACAGAATCCCTGTGATAACCACCTGGTGTCTGAAACAATGGGTTTTCACCCTTAGCCCTGTAACACCTGCTGGTCTGCAAACCACTTCTAAACGTATCCGCAGAAAGGAGCTGAGAAAATCGAGCAGCATTAACACGTCAAATTCACTGACAAGAGGTCTGCATTTTCACTACAACACTCCAAAGGTCTCTGTAAATTAAGGAAAGTGGGAAAATGTTCTAAAAGACCATGAAAAAATGTTTGTGTAGAAAGGCCCTGATACTCAATTATTTGTTTTTCATTACCATCTTTTTTAAACCATTCACCTTGCCTTCAACTGATTTGCAATGAATAACATAACATGGCAAATCCCACTTCAGTCTAACTTATAAATGAAGAATAATGATCTCAAACAATTATTTTTGCTCCCCAGCAGTCGTAATGGCTGTCTTCATAGTGTAACTCTGCAACATCACCCCAGTACTAAGGGGACATATCTGTGAATTGCTATTGACAGAAAGCTCAGCAGGGACTGAGAAGCAGCTAAAACATCTGTTCCACATACTTACTCTCTTGGACAGAAATGCTTCAGTATAAAACTGTTTGATGGTATGTTTACATCTCCACACAAATGTCTTAAATCATATTATTTAGCACTGCAGGCAACCCAGTGATTAGTGACAGAAGACAATGCATGGAACAGGCTACTAAGACCAAAATCCCATGCAAGAGACTCTGTTTGTAAAAAAAGTATTCTTAAAGCAAATTTCTAAACTTATCCAAGTTTAGCTATTTCACAAATAGAAGGACAAACTCAGATCAATTGTGTTTCTTCTCAAAGACTACACTGGAAATCTGTAAAAGCTAGAAGAGAAAACTGGATTCCCTAGTTCCAGTCTTACATTTTATTCAGTGGAGACATCACATTTCACATCCCTAAAACCACAGCTTGAAAAACAAAACACCCTTTACATTACTTATTTTTATAAATATTTATTTCTATATTGCATATGCCTAACAACGCTGTATTGGGAAAAAAATAACAAACATCTTAAATCTGATACAGCTGAAAGCTGGTCCCCAAATATCTCATCCTGTGCAAACATTTCAATCTTCAGGTTACTTCTAATGCCCACAAAATTCAAATTTCACAAGACAACTACAAAGTACATCCAAAAATGCAGAATTTGAGTCATTCTCTCCAAGTCAACATATTTTATTCACTGCTAATTTCAAGAAGGTTAACAGAGAGGCATTTCCCAAATAATTTATAAGGCCTCTTTCAAGAACTGTGAGAAAAAACAAAGTTTCTTAGGTCGTCTTAACCAGAAGATGTTTAACCATGTCTCCAAACCAGTTCTTCAGAGTTCCCATCCAGCAGAAGTTTGTAAATAGATGAAAAAGTGCCTGACATCATCATCAAGATATAAACATGATACATCCTATGAACAGCATGGGGAAAGAAAAAATAAAAATTTCAGAAGTTGTGTTTATATAGTTTAAGATGCTTCCAGAAAGTATTCACTGCCAAGGATGATATGCGTATAAAAATGAAATTTAACAGATGTGAAACTTTAAAGAAGAGTACACTGAAAATGAATACAAAATGTATTTTATTTGAAATGTTATAATTAGCCATGCAAAAATAATTCTTAACAAGATGCTGTTTTTAATACTTAGCATTATAGTCAGGTCAACAGCCTGCAGAAATGAAGTCACGGGCACAAACAAGCCTAAAGAAATTCTCATGCTGGCCTGGACAAGACTTCTTCAGTCACAATCACCCAGTAACAGGTAAGATATTTTTCAGAAGTAAGCTGTTCCTTCAGCTGTAAGTATGCAAAGGTGGTTTTGCACTCAAAATACAGATAATATGCACTGCAGATAACTTAAGAACTGGCATCCTAATGACAAGTTGTACCTTTCACACTTCTATGGCACTCTCGATATGTGAGCCTAGGCAGTGCTTTACAAACCAAGGGATTCGGCCTGATGGTATTTTTTCTGAGCTAGACAGTATCACACAGGTTTCACAAAAGAAAAAAGGAAGAGACAGATAAGTCAGGTGTTTGTTTGAAGTCCCACAAGAACTGTACCACAGAGAGAGAGGCTGACTATGGAGCACAGTTATCCCAAATTCCACCACTCTGCCTTAAAAACACTGTTTCTAGTAATATGCACTCAGGTAACTACAAAATGAATACTAGACAGAAAACAAGGGTACAAATTTCCCAAACATTGGCATCTCCTGAAGACCATACACTAATTTGGAAACACTCTCTACATATTTTTTTATAGCAAATTTTTTAGCAAAGACTGGCAGATGAAACAACTGCTTTGCTGATGCAATTACATACTGAGGCTTGGCACATTTTTAGCTTGCCCTAACATGAGCTCAACATTTGACTTAAACTGGCTCGATTCTATAATTGAGTACTGAAAAAACAATGACCAAACTTCTCTCAGTTAAATCCAACACACAGCCAAGACGTGATTGTTTACAGATCAGAGTCAAGTTCACCATTAGGGTATACTGTCCACTAGCTCATGGACTGAGACCAATCTTTTATTTTTATTTTGTAATCCCCACCCTCTATAAAAACACAGTAGGGTTGAATACTGTTTCTACCTAAGTCTGAATTTTCTTGAAGAGCTAGGTCTAAATCATGTTCCTCCAGCTCTTTTAATAGATTATGGTTTTATAATTTCCAAGACAGGACATTAATCCCCACATATCAACAAAGATGTGAGATTCGGCTTTACCAGTTCTTTACTCTCACTATCCAAATTCTCCCTAGAGGGAAAATTTCATTAATGTTAAGACTAAAAGTAAACTACTGTAATTTAAAGGCCCAACAAACATGGTAATATTTTCAGAGATACAACTCCAGGATCCTCAATAATGCTCAGGAGAAACAAAAAGTGCAGATTAGAAGAAATACATCCAAGAAAAACACATCCAGCAAGTCATTCTGCTGTTTTTCCTGACCAGTCCCAGCTCTCTGTCTGTGGCTTTGTGTCAGGCCATCGGGGACATGCACGGATCCACACCCTTCCCGCTCGGCCCTTGCTTCCGCTCCCCGTAACCGCCCAGGCCCCGCGCTCCCTTCTCCCCCGCAGACGGCGGCTGCTGAGCTCCTCACGCCCTGAACGCAGCGGGGTATGTGCAGGAAGGGTCTAGCCAAGAGTGAACTGCAATGAGACGGAAAGGTTTTGTTGAAAAAGTTAACCAAGTAATATGGTAATCATATTCTCGCCTTCAGTATAAGTGGTGAAGGCGTCTCTGGACAGCAAAGACCACCACTGCTGCCAGTGGTATCAAGCTACAGGACATATGTCTTTGAGGTTTGAATTTTGGTGGGAACATTGGCTTTTCAGAATCCAAAATCCAGCTCAAAATCTGAAAATCACTGACAAGATAAATGCAATAACTTGAATTCTCCCCTCTGGGGCTTAGCGAAGGCCCGCGTTCACACCACGGAGCAGGGACGGCGGTGTGCCGATCGCTTGTCCGGCAGGAGGAAGCGCGCCTCAGGCCTGCAGCCCAACCCGTCTTGGCCACTGGGCAATGCTCCTTTCTGGATTAAGCCAGGAACAAGGCAGCCCTACCGAGTCTGACTCGCACGAGAAGTTAAGCAGAAACTTCTAACACGTGCAGACATCTAGCTTACGAGAGCAGCAAATTCACCTAAGGTCAACAAGTCACTGACATGCAAAAAAGTCAACGGGGCTGGGGCCTGTGCTTCTCATGGGAAAGCACCATGTCAGTCCACAGAAGAAAAGGGTTACTTTTATTTGTAGTACATTATCTCTTTCAAAAATCAAGTTGTTAGCAGGTATCACTAAACAGCTTGGTGATGCAGAGCACATTTCCTGTACCTTCTCATTCCCCTCACCCTATCATTTCTCACTTTTTGCACTGCAGACATTAATGATGATGAAAATGCAATCAATCCCACCGGTGAGCAGATCAGAATCACCCAGAAGTAGTTACATATCACAGACTGGGTGCTGAGTTCTTAGAGTCAGCTTATTGATCAAGGCAGTACTGCTATCATCTGCTTTGTCTTTGTCACTAAATGTCTAAATGTGTCTGTGTGGAAATATTCCCTCCACAGAGCTGCATCTTCAGTGCAAAACACGTGTGGGTTAACGAGACATTAGCGGGAACCTTGCTTGGGAGGGGACGCTCTGTTAACTGGAAGATAACAAAATGCTACAAATCTCAAAGTTCTTAAAGAGCATAAGCAACCCTGTTCCATCAACAGTGGCTTATATAGCTATATGGTAAGCACAACCAGATCCTGGTTGTAAACTAAACTGCTTTGAGTCTTCTCCATTTGTGAATATTTCAACTGTATGTGTTTATATGACATTCGGTTACTTTTACTATGTAACTGAAAAAAAATGTTAATAGATTTTAATCAATTTTTTAAGACAGAAAGAAAGACATATCTTCATAGCCTGCATTAAGCAAGGGGCAAAAATTAGAATACATTTTCTTAGAAGAATGATGATAAAACTGCAAAAATCTTGTGGGACTCCATTACTTTGTGCCTTTACTGTTAAGTTAGTACCCTTAAGGTGGCAATAAGCCTGAGGCCCAAGAAAGATCACAAAGAGCTCAAAAATACTAGGGCCTGAATTAATCTTTCCAAGGTAGGACAGTCCTGCTGGTTCCTCTTTTTAACATGCTGGAAAACACTGTTGTTTTCATGCAGGATAGAACAGAATTTTGAAGATCTCAAATAACTTCATGAAATAACATGCAGTGGCTTTTGTTTGTTTTCTTAACCTTTTCCAAAATAGAAAGTTCACACCCAGACTGCCTCTTCAGCCTGATCACTCAACAAACTTCCCCCAGCTGACAGATTTTGCCAATCCAAATGAACAAAAACCTTACAAGTCTGAACAGTGTCAAATCTGCGCAGCAGCCAAAAGAGAAATGCATCAGCATTTGGCAGCCGTGGCATAAACACATACACTATCAATCAAGTATTGCTATCGTGAAGGTAAATACCATCAAACTTTACAAGGTGAAGCCTTTGGTTTTTGTTCTTTTCCCTAGTCTCTATGCATTATTTTAAGAAAGAATCACTGCTACAGATACCCTTATCATGGGCTTGCAGAACAGAAAGGTCACATCCTGCAAAACAACACAGAAGCTCTGAGATAACAAGACGGCCACTTACCTATCCCTCAAACAAAGCATGTCATATTTTTATCTTGATTGCTTGAACTATAGAGAAGTTGCTTTCTTCTACTAACTTCAAAGAGATTTAAATTGACATATTTTAGATTTAAGAACTTTTCAAACAGTCTAAAATAAGGTAAAAAAAAAAGTGGATTACAAAACTGTGTAAGATGCACATTTTCTATCACACTGACATAATACTATACTGGTATTGCACACCATACCACTGTATTCTTATCAAATCTAAAAACATTGCTGAAAGAAGTTCTAAACTTCTATCATACCTTCTGCATGATGTTTTCAGAACTTGGAACCATCCTTGCTGCTTAATTGAAGCAGAAACATAAAATACAAAGAAAACTGAAAAAGAATATTCTTCCCAAACTATTAAAATATTTCCCACTATACAGAAACATGTCTGCATTGCATAGATACAGTTGACTTAACGATTGTTCTGTTCTTTGAGTACCTTTTACTTAATAGTACCTGCAGATGGTAGTACTGATGGCTACTTGGGGTTTGAGTGAAGGAAAGAAGCAGCTGGAAGCAAAAGACCCAAAATGCATGCTAACATGCATGTATCAATGCAGAAACACAAGGTTAATAAGATCCAATTAACATTAATTTTAATTTTATTTGTATTTGCAATGGTTTTAGATCAATATAGCAACTGTGACCCACCTAACTCTAATCTATACAGTGCTTCCCAGAACAGGTAATGCATGTACCAGTGCTTGCTGCTGGGTGAATCTGCAATTACCTCCACACACACACATACCCACGGACCCGCACAGTGCAAGGTCAGGATACCTCAAAACATGAGGTAAATACATAAGGAGCACAAACTCTAGATGAAGACAAATCATGACGGCACTACGCACTGCCAGCTTCTCACCTATTTTTAAAAGTGCTTTTAATTCTCTAAAGTGCTGGAGCTGTCTTTGTCATTCAAAAGACACTTCTTCTCTCTCAGCATTTTTCTTAATGTTAAATAGAATTTTCTGACAACACTTCCGTGAGAGGCCTGGAGGCTGACATCATGCAGAGCACCTACTCCAACTCATTAATTAAAGATTTAAATACCATGTTTATACACTCACTTCCAACTTACTCTAATTTGCACTTTCCAATAGTTATCAAATGGGCAACGTGATGATCCAATTACACAGCAACAAAAGAACAAGAAAAGGCTGAACAATTGTTCGTACTCCCAGCAGTCTCATCTGGATTGTAAGCTAACAGTATTTAACAGATAAGCCTTGGTACAATACACTTGACATTTACATTTTCAAATGTATGTTCTATCCAACTGCCCTCGCAATATTGGTTTAATTAAGATACAGGACATTACTGACCAGAATCACTTCACTAAAAAGGCATATGTTAAATAGTCCTATAACCACTATAATATAATTGAGCTCTGTCACTTGGAAAACTGCTGCTTAAGTAGACGAAAAATCAATATTCCCTCTTTTCACAACATTCTCTATTTCACTCTATGCAATCAAAGCAGTTCAAACAGTACCAGAAATGCATACAGAATATATTTAATGGTACCAAAGGAATATACAGAATACAGTGAGATTTAAGGATGATTTTAGAGTGGTGTGTTTATTAACAATAATTCAACATCTAACATGGCATTTAATCATGCTTTAAAGCATTTAACCATCCCAATGAATGAAGACAGAAGTTACTGAAGACATTATCAGTATGAAGAAAAAGCAGCACTAATATGCATAAAGGAAGGCAAACATGACAAAAATGAAGAGAATCTAAAGGTCAACATTACAGGATGGAAATCAAAATGCAAAACATGCGTTCCAATCATTCCTACTGCTTCAGGTGCTGAAATCACGTTCTGCAGCAAGTGCCTGAACTCAAAGGGTCATATTACCAATCATAAATCTTCCTTATAATGAGAAATGTATACAAGGGGGAAATATACAAGTTACTATTCCTTCTTTGATGTCACAAGGAATTTTTCAGACATTATACCATTATTTTTAGCAAACCTTTATAGGTTTACTACTCTCCTAGGTAAGTAGGATAAAATTTCTACCTTCTGAAAGCCTCAAAACTATCTTTCCTAAAACCACTACACGAGTCAGCCTAAGAATTAAATCATGCCTTTAAAATATACATGCATTCTAGACATCAGAAACTACGCACATATATCCAAAACTGTATACTAACTTTTAGAAACTGGGACCAATGAAAACAAAATGCATACCAAAATCTTGTTCAAGTATATTAACTCCATTCCCACTCACCATCATACCAAAATCTGATTTCTGTGCCTGGATTACATTTTTTGTTTTTTTGAGGAGCAGCAGTAAGGGAGGTCAGAAAAGGTGAGAAAGATCCTGAGCTATGAAATAAGCTGAATTTTCAAATAGTTACCAGGTAGTAAAGGGAAGTGAGGAAAGTAGTCACCCCTGGCTCATCCAAATGTTCCCTCTGCAGCTTCACTTGCAGCTTAGCAAGCAAGTAAACAAGAGGAACCTGTAATCTGTAACAGCCAGCTCCATTTTCAGCAAAACACCAACTCAATCCCATCCTTCCCCCTCCCATCCAAACAATCAGCCCTTGTTACAGGATCTCAAGAACTGTCTATTTTGCTTGATTTTAAACACATATCATTTAATGGGCTCAAAGAACCTGAGAAGAAGTTTAATATGAAAACTAATGGGAAACTTTTACTCCCTCCATGTTCTGATTAAGCTGATGTGAACCTGATTTATTGAGTTCTATTCCACCGAGACTTTCAGCAGCGAAAGAAAACTCACAGTAGCCTAAAGGAGAGCTGAAGACAGTCTATCATCTTTACCTCCAGCAGCAATGATATTTCATGCTGGTTGCACAGATAAGCACAGGGTTTAGAACATGAGCAAGGAAGGAAGATTCAGAAATGGTGTCAAATGCTCTAAAATGGTTCCAACAGCCTGTGGCAAACAGTGCAAAAAGACAGAATCTGCACTGCAGCCTAAAGGCACCGGGCAGTGGTTTGGGAACCGCATTCCACTCTTACAAAATTCTGTTATTCTTGCTGTATGGAAATGGTGACACGTCTCAGAACTAGGAGAATGAAAAGCAGATGAACAGACAAAGTCTGCAGAAAATGAGAGTGTTTTCAGCTTGCTTTCCTCTCAGTTTTACTCCAGAGAATATTTTTGGTTCTGCTTCCCTATGTCTGTGTCTTACTTGATGTACAGACTCTCCCAAGAGATTTCCTTTTATTAACACAGGTAGGAGTTTTTGTATATTCTGCTGGGATTTCACTCAGAATACAACCTTAAAGTGAATTTTTATTAGCAGTGACATGGATGGTTTTAATCCTGGATTGTTTCCATACACATTCTGAGCAACCTAAAACAGTTCTCTACTGAAAAAAAAAAAAAAAGAATTTCTCTCAGGATACTTAACAGCTTTAAAACACACTTGTTTTTAATAGCCAAAGAACCACATCAAGAACTCCTTTCTGCAGAGGATGTTACTATTTCACAATTTAGTTCCATTTTAATTTGGAACAAATACTTAATATTAAGGAATACTATCAAGAACCAATTATTATTATTTTTAATTCTTATTTCTTTTCTAAAAGGTAGTTGCTGTCTTGTTCTGGGAGGATCCAAGAGCCACAAACAGTGAAAACCTTTGCATCTCTGAATCCAAAGAAGTCCAGCAAATAGCGAGGAAGTATCTGAACCGGTAAGCAGGAAACAAACTAAAACTGTATTGAAAAGCAGCATTCTCTGCTAAGCATACTTGTAAAACTAAGGAAAGAAAAGCAGTCCCTCATTTTCCCTCAAACAGTTCTCAGCAGCCACAGAAAGGACCACAATAGCTATGGTCAACAATAGTTGACTTGATGGCATTTTGACTTTGTAGTCATATAAGCATATATTTTTAAAATATTATTTCCTAATAAGAAAGTAACGGATTGAAAATTAGCCAGACATCTGTAGAATACAAACGTTGGCATATTTTGGCCAGTAAGAGGGCTGTGAAGACCAGGCACAACCGAGACATAGCTGTGTTCAAAAAAATACAGCCACCTGCTGCAACAGTGACCAGACAGCGGCAAGAGAAGGGAAAGGAAACTATATAAACTAGGAAATCGACGTATATTCAAACTAAAAAGAATGTAACAAACCCTGTTTCACAATGTGAAGTAGTGCTCAACACAAGAATATAAGAGGAATCGGGCTAGTACAGTGTGAGGAAAAAACAGAAATGCACAAACAGAAAGAACGCTTAGGAACAAGCGTATCTTCAGTCCTTGTGACCTACACCTAACCAAAGTAAAAGATACAGGCAGTAACACTGGCACCATAAAGTACTAGAGATACCATTTCCCCTTCAGTTCTTTGCAATGTTTATAGTAAATTAAAAAAAGCTTTGCCAAATAGATTCTACTCACAACTTCACAGGAGGTATTCCATATTAAGCTATTGTGTGGGGTTGCTTTTGTCCATCCATTCCCCAAGAAATACTTTCTCAACTATCTATCTTCCATGTGCAAATCCAGATTCAATGACTTCAAGCATGTAAAATTCTGCCAAGGATACACTTTAAATATATCTAAGTCTACAGGCACCAGACTAATTCACACATTACCAGCATGTGAGATGTTTTAATAAATTATAGTACTCGAATTTGATTTTTATTAAAATCATATTGAAAAGTGAGAATTAAATGATTTCCTGCTTTCCCAATTGCCATTTTATTGGACTGCTACCAGACTGACACCACTATAGTTAGAGGAATTCTGTTCTATTGTTTTATTAACTAAACTTTATAAACTAGCTGTAAGCATTTTAGAGCTTTACAGAAGCACTTTGTTGTGCAGCATTTATTTTTAACCTGATTTCTTGCTTCATGGTTTACAAGAAGATGAGTTCAGCATAAAGTAAGGAAGATAAAGCAGGGTCAAGTGTCAATGACCCACTGTATAACAGCTTGTGTGTTAAAAAAAGTGGTAGAATCTCAATGATATGAAATATTTAAGGCTCTTGAAAAGACACTGAAGTCTATCCCAGACTCACAGGAGGAAATATATGCATTTCTAGCATATTTAATAAGTGTAATAATTGGAGTGGTTAGAAATTAGGGTGATAAAAAGCTGCATTTATCTTTCCTAGCACATTAGTGTACAATTACTGCTGGCCTAAAAATAGGCCAAGTCACTCAAAGTTGAAAAGATCAAAAATGTTATAACTTGAGTGACTTGGCCTATTTTTAGGCCAGTCTTACAAAGATCAAAAATTTCATTATGTTAGGGAAATATATAATTGCTGTTGGCAGTCAAACGAGACATATTTTCTTGAACTGAAGACTAAAGCTAGTAACGTATAAAAAAATATTTTTAAAAGATCCTGAAATAATCTCAAGCTTATGCAGCTTGCTGATAAAGGACAATTCCTTGACCATCTTAGCCAACAACTTTAAAACTTTGTATTTTTGGACTGTGTATAAGCAAATTAAATCTCTCAGGCTTTGAAATTACTGTTAGGAAAGAGTCAATATTTTACTCTTACTCATTAGATATAATGAAAGAAAATGCATGTTTATGTATGTTTAAACATACTACTGGTAAAACAAACCTGCAAAGTAGTGAAACTCAATTTTCTCCCCTGCATGTGGAGGTGAATACACAGAACAGATTGATAACTCCCACGGCAAGTGTGGCTAAGTGTTTCTAAGCAACCTTGCTCCATCATCTTCTGTGACGAAAACAAGTGAAAGAGTTTGAACTGCAGTCTAGTAGAGCAGTGAATACTAATGAGTAACCAAAAAAAAAAGGAATCTCATCACTAATTTCTGAATGGAACGTAAAGAAACTACAATTACAAAAAAACTTAAACGTATTAATTAAATTGAAAATGCGAACAAATAATTTTAAGCGTATCTTCAGTAATTATTTAGGAAAAAAGAATGCAGATTTCAAACACCTGAATCAGGTTGATTTTTTTCATAGGTATCTCCCTCCACAGCACAAAATACCCCTGAAAATGTATCCATTCCCTACATCTGCAAGTACACAGAAATGGCAACATTTCTTGGCCAGAGAATTGATTTCAATCTCGTTATCACTTCTGAACAGCCAACCCACAACCCACATCAGCAGAAAATGAGTTGCTTTGACCTTCCTGGCCACATACCTCACGCGTCGTCACACAATAGCTCTGGCAATGCAAACATTGAAAACAGCATACTGTCATTCTACCCTAGAAGTATAGAAAGCAAGAAGTACATGACAAAAATATGAAAATTAAGAACACACTGACTTTTTTTTTCACTCCTATGCCAAAACACCGTGTGCGCAAAGTTGACCAGACCTGATTAGCTGCCAGTGTAAGAGAATCCCACGCGCTAGGTCGGTGTTGGTGCTGCTGTACCATTCTATACAACGGACAACTGCTTGCCACCACCAAACACCTGGATAAAAGCAAGATCTTCACCATGAGGGGAACTGTGTATAGATTGAGGCATTAATCTCAACATATTTAGCATTAATCATTTCCGTTCCCAATCATAATTCAGAAAATTATGAAGTATATGCTAAATCAAGCACCCATCTTGCATGTTTTGTTGCTGTATTCTTTGTTCACCTTTCATATTGTAGGAACAGACAACAAAGACTAATGAATCCTCTTGTAAGTGTTGGCATAACCCACCTCCCAGCCAAAAAAAAAAAAAAAAAAGAAAAAAAATAGCAGCAAATCCTTGTAAAAAACTATTTTTCTTTGGTGTTTTTACTTGTGAAGTTTTGACCGCAACTCAATAGTTAGTATGTGATCTCTTCAGGGAATACTAACATGAACTTAGTAGTATAAGTAATGACCACAACCACACATGGCAAAAATGCTGAAGTTCTTAAAGCTGTAAGGAGCTCCAGTACATCAGACATCTATCTCCATACTGACCGATCTCAAGAACAGAGAAAAAAAGTAAAAAGTTTTAACATGTTATTGAAAATTATTGACAAGTTAAATTATTTCATTTTAATACTGTAAAACAAGTCTCTCTGACATTTTTCCAAGCCAAAAATACAATTTTGTTACACAGTTTCCCTTCAGCGTTTAATATAACCTTGATGATTTTAACTTTCCTACGTTAATTTTGCACACCTAAATACTTTGATTCTGGGCACTCTCAGGCAACACACCGAACACACAAAGCACAAGATTTGTTGAAATCACAGATGTCGTGCTACAGCTTTTTTAGAGGCTTTGCTTTTGCCCAACTGACATCTTAAGAAAAAAGGATTTAAGGACAGCCACAAAGTAGCTAAAAATGGATTATGCATGCAGAAAATTTGCCAATGGCCTGAAAATTCAGTCTACTGTATTATATAAATGTAAGAGACACGGTCCTAATACAGTCAAGTTTCTTTTTTCAGAAGAGCTAATAGATTTTTACCTCAGTAGCAGAGATTTTTAATATATTTTCTACAGAAATATGCAGGACAAAGCATTCTGCTGATGCAAGAATATGAAAACACCATTTCAGATGTATGGCAAATTGAAAATGGGAAGGTTCTTGAAGAAGCCTGTATATATGTTTACGCTAACAAAATTATATATGAAGAACTTACTTACATAAAAAATCTTCCTTCAATCACTAAAGAGTGAATCGAAATACCGCACAAAATACTTTTTAAGAACACAAGGCATAAATATCAGTCATTTATGAAAAAGCTCCTTTGTAGTTGTCAGTTTTATGCAACATTACCTATAGATTGATTTCTTAGTTATCACATGGATCTACACTCCAAAATTGAGAGCAGTATAGATTAGGTAGAGAGATGATGCATAATGAATTAATAAACTGCGAAATTACAATCTCATTACCATTTTGCTATTCTCTTCCCACACTGCATAGGATTGCTCTGACAGCAATGTGGACTTCTACCCAAGGAACCAAGAGCCTGGCACTATGGGTGCGGTGAGGTTTCTTGGTATATGAGTGAAATAACAAACTAGTGGCTGGACTTCCAAAACATTTCTTTTCCCATAAAACATCTGATGAAGCTGTCTCTAGGAGAAGACTTTGCTAATAAAATTATAAATCATCCTCCTGGCTCCAACAGAGGTCACTTGAAAGGTTCTCAGCATCTTTCAGAAAAGCCTTACTTCTACAAAAACCATGTCATGTGTGACAAAGTGATGCTAAGAAGCATGAATAAAACAAGCAAGTCAGGATTTGAAGTGAGAGATAGGCATCATTTATTAGACCACCTGATAAATTATTAGCAGCAACAATAATAGTTTCTGGAGTATAATAATAATAGAATCTGGGGTACATAAACCTTTCCCCACGTGTGAAGCAAAACCCAGGTTTTTAATAGAGTGTAGAACATTGCATAAGCATGAAAAATCCTCACTTTTCATTTTAAATTTCTATATAGAATAAAGTAGGGATTTTTTTTCCATTAGGTAAATTTCATCATGTAACACTTCATTAGCGAAAATAATGAACACGTTATGCAAGAGTGCACAAGAAAGCTTACAGAACAAGGAAAACTTTTCCTGAAGATTCTCTGCTTTTACACACCAAAAAGAACCAATACGGGATTTTTCCTGCCTTGGCACAGTAACGCGCGTTCGCTGTGTTTATGCAGAGGCAGGAAGCAGTTCTCCACCACAACTGTTTCACGTCTGTGCCGAGGTCCAATGGCCATTCTCTCCACAGTTTGCAGAGCTCTTGGACATAATTACACCTCGTAGGAAAAATGATCTTAGAAATCACATTTCAAGTCCTCTCTTACTTGCCTTGCTCTGACTCACTATAGATGGCAAGCAAGATAGGATTAACCAAAGAAGCTTAACTATATCTTGCCGTTAGGAGATAATCACCAATTATTGCTTCAGACAAATCTGATTTAGACTTACTGCAAAAGGAGAATTCTATGATGGGGAGAGAAAGGGGGAAAGGGACCTTAAGAGTTTGATAAAGCAAACTGATTTTCCTCTAAGAAAATCAAATTTTATACTTGAAGCATTCTCTCCTGATTAATACCACCGTATTTTCTAAAGAAATTCTAAACTAAATCAAGTTATTGATCAGTAGGGCTTTTTTATTCAATTCACTGCTGGCATCTATGAAAGCAACTGATTTTTCTTTATCTATATATTTATATAATAAAAATAAGAATAAATGGTCATCACCATGAAACCTGAGTGCCTTACAAATTCTAAGAGGCATGTAATAAATGACTTCCTGCTTTCATTGAAAGCCTTGTCTGAAGTGAATTTGTCTGTACCTAGAAGTATACACCATAAATAAGAAATATAAGAAATAAGAGATACCTTGTTTCATAGTATAATTAATTTCTAACAAAAATCATTACACCGTTAGTTCTACTTATCTATAACATTAACTTTTATTGCATATCTTCATATTATGAAGAATAGAAGGAAAATCAAGCAATATTTGGGTATTTGAATGTCTGTTCTTCGTAAGATTTAAATTTAAATAAATCGATGAATGTTTAGAAGAAGAACTTACAGGTCACTATTACAAGTCATTTGGTCCAGATCACTTTCCAAGCAGTCACACTTACTTTGCTTTATCACGACAGGTTTTAAACTTCTACAACAGCAAGAGCCTTTCAAAACCACCAGTTGTTGAGAATGATCATGGAAGGCTATCAATCCGCTGACAGAAAGAACGGCTCAATACTATCCATTTACACTCCAGGGCAGCAATTTGGGAAATGTGTGTCAGGAAATAAAAATAACAGCACATGTTAAAATATTAATACAAATACATAAAATTTCCATTATCCACAAAGATGTTCACTTTGTCTGCTCCATGTTTACAAAGGTGTCTTCCAATGGTGGAGTTGGCTACACATAAATGATCCTCCCAGACACAACCTTTAGATACATTCATCGCCAATCAATCATTAGACTAAAATTCCCTCAGAAATCACAAACAGTATTATAGTCTTAACTGCTTCCTCAAAACCAAGAAAAAATAATAGGATGCTGTAAAGGTGAGCATATAATAAATAATGAGATTCCACAGGTGTACCCTTAATTTTACGCTGTTCTGATGCAATGCATACTTATCGAATTAGAGGAAAAACTAGTAAATAGCAGCAGATTGACTAAGCGAATGAGCTGAGAAGATCTATATGTGGGCAAAATTATCTCCAGATTCTAAAATAGGCTTTAATATAGTACAAAATATACTAATATACATACACGGTACAAAAACCCATTATCATTTTCACCAGACACATAATTCCTATTTATGATACACAATGTTGTGTATCATCTGTAATCACCAATTTAGATTATAAAAACCCTCAAGCAGTGGATCCAATAAATCATAGAATAGCTTAGAGCTATTAGAAAACATTAATTCTATTCTCAAAGCTAAATTACATTTCACAATTTCTATCAATGGGTTTGAATGGAACCTTGAAATGATTAATGTTTTATCAGAGATAGCACAGACAGTGAACACAGAGGCTGCCATTTAGAATTTAATGCTGGTAGTGTGTTACTGACCAAGTAAAAACTGATAGACTTATCACCAGTACCAGCACCGCCGAGCATTACATATTGCAAAAGTAAAGCATGTATTTGTAATTAAGTCTGCAAGCTAGCAGACACAATATTAGGTGGTGGACGCAAATATTACCAACCACACCATAAGAGTGCCACTGCACTGGTAATTGATAGCAGCATAATTGAAATGTGTGCATTTAATGCAGGTGTCTGAACCAAGGCTCCCTCTGCTGTCAGATGAACTTTTGGAAAAGGTGACTCAGAGCACTCCTGGACGGTGCTCTCCGTTCAGTATGTACTCGTACTCCCAATGGAAGAACAAAAACTGAAGTCAGATAGTGTGAATATTCCTGTTAAAGCTTCCCATTTAAGGCTGCACAGAAAGGAATGACAGACATTTGTGTCCAAGCACCTGCTACAACCAGGTAAAAAAGCAGCACTTTAATACATAAGAAGTGAGGTATGGATACCACAGGTCTGGAGACCATTATAGTCATGGTAACTGTCTGAAAAAGGCACTAATGTGAAGACCAGAAAAATATCTACATCTTCTCATCTATAATATCTTCACCCAACCTTTCCTAAAAGTTGTATTTAAATAGAGTGAATAAGCTCTTCAGTGGATCATAACGTGACTGGCACAGAGTACAACAGTCAGATGTCACAGAAAGTGGAGTTTACTTGGAGGAAAAGAGACAAAATACATGCAAAACTAGGAAGATAAATGATCCTGCACCACAAAATAAAAAAAAAAAAAAAAAGATCTATCAACTGTGAAGTAAGCCATCTGAAGATGAACAAGACATTTCCAAAGAGCTAAACATCATTTGCTACAAGCTTCAGTAAAGCATCTAACATCAACACAAGTGGTGGTTGCTTCCCAAAATTCAGAATATGCTATGGAAGATCCATCTTTATAACTAAACAGACTTCCAATCAGTTTATTCAAGGCAAATATAAGTATATATATTACATATGTATATACACACACATAATGCATATAAAGAGCAAACGTGATACCGTGATGGATAAGACTATTGCTAGGAATGAAAAAGTGGATTTTGTTTAAAAAAAAATAAAAAATAAAAATGCTTTCTTCCTTCTCTGCTTCAAAAAGAAAACCGAATTTTCTATAGCAATAAAGCGTTATCCCAAAATCACCTGTCAATAATTTTTCTGAAGAAAAAGAAACAAAAATAAAACCACATCTAGAAGATTTCTATATTGAATTTCTCACATATAAGCAACTTGTGTTTCTATTACCTGTGTAAAAATATCTCTTCAAAACCAGTAGCAAATTTTCACATTCATTTTCTCTCCCCACATAAGGATTTCTTTACGTGTAAGTACAGAATGGGCTTTGTTTAGTTTTGTGTTCACCTAACACTCCCATTATTTTTAGTTGTGCTGTGTTCTCAGTAAAATTTCTATTAACTTTTCCTCCCCTTAATGGAATTAGAGATTAAATCTTGTCACTTCGGTAAAGTAAAAAGTGAATTGTTCTCAACAAAAGGATTTCATATATATAGTGCAAAAGACCTTGTTAGAAAAGAAGATTCAATTAGGAGAGAATAATCACGGAAAAAATCTTCCTCTTTAAAACAACACTACAGCCGAGTTGATCTTACTTCTAAAATTCTTTCTCTAAAGGACTACTTCAGAAAGTTACAGGGGAGATGGGTAGAGGAAATAGTACCAATAAAATTAGGTGTGATTGTGTTAACTAACAGCCACTTTCATTAATTGTTATCACAAAGTGATGACAAAAGTTGGGTTTTCATTTCTTTGCATTTTCAAATCTGAGATGTATCTGGTTGAAATGCTTTAGCCAGCTGTAAATTATGTTTTAGTCAAAGAAGTGCTGGTGTTTCACTACAAGACAGCTTGTTAAAAAAGTTGAAGACCTCTATTAAACATGGAAGGAACCATGTATTTTGCTCCTGTAAAGTGCCAGCACTACAGGTCAGAACTCAAAAAAATAAACTTAACAGGCATGAAATCAGCTTCCTTCTGAACACCAACCCCCAACCCAGATCAAGAATGCCATTTCTGAAATGCTCTTGATGTAACTGCATATTTCTTTTTAATCACACCTTTGTTAAAAATGTACTGATAAAAGATTATTAGTAAAAACCCTTTGTGATTCACTACACCATCCACAGACAATTTGGCTAACAGCCATCACCTTATAAATGATTTAGATAAGAAGAAAGTCCACCATTTTCTATACTTTCAGAGGGCTTAGAAGATCTGCAGCCGCAGGAGTCAGGGAGTTTTGTCTGTGTGTTTTCCATTACAGGAAAATTAATAGCTAAGTCAAAGATTCATAAATGATAATTTTCTTCCCCATTTGCTAGTTTGAATAAGGTTTCCTCTGAATAAGGAAAGGGGGAGAAAAAAAATTAACACTTTTTGCAAATGAAGGCTTTTGTGAAACTACAGTATTGCTGCTCTACCTTGGGGATCTGTGATAAAGCCAAGAAACATTTCTTACAACTTTGTGTTATCATTTGCTTCCACTGTTCCCCTTCCTCATGCCTATTTTTTCTTTCAGTACCCAGTTTTCTATAAATACACATTCAGACTGCCAGCAGACTTTCCTTCCTATCCTCACCCCCACGTACCCATTGATTCAGAGCCACTCCATGGGAACAGGAGCTCTGAGTCCGTGCGTCTCAGCCCCGACACAGCACTTCCAGTGCACACTGTCCCCAGCTCACATCCTGTATTGCTACAACAGGCCAGTTGTCTCCAGCCCAAACAAATATACGAACAATAGAGTTGTTAAAACCTGACCTCCTGTAATCCCATTTGGCAAGCTGTTATACAGAAATTCCAATTGTTTAAGCTTAATTCAACAGGAACGATTCCCACAAAGCATTGTTGTTATGAAAAACACATTTTTTTCTGCTAATCTGTAATTCTGTGGATTTGACCTCGAAGATTAGATGAAAGCACTTGTTGCAGGTTACCTCTTTAAACTACAGCTTCTTTACTTACAAAGTTTCTTCACCTATTCCCTTAGCCCATTCTCCATACCAGAAGGATTGATTCACTCAAATACAGCAAGTTGCAGAGCATCTCTGAAGGGAACAGTAAAAACCAAGTAGCTACTGAAGTAGAGACCCCCTGCCAGATCACATACGAGTTTTCTAAATCAATTACAGCCATCTCTGAGGACCAGAATATCTCTTCTGATCACAAAAATCAAAGCCTAATCAAGAGATAACACAGACTTTGGTTTCAGCATTATGACTACTTTTGTAAAATGTCTTGTTGCCATTTGTTCCAGTATGTCTCATCTCAGTATGATTTTAAATAGCTGCACTGCATTTGGCATACTAAGCCCTTCTGATTTACACTAGTCACATTAATTTTAAAGTAATAAACCCAAGCAGAAAAAGTCACGTTTCTTTTGTTCAGGAAATAAATTTGCCCTCAGCTATAGTCAATCCATATAGATTACATAGTGGAAATCTAACTGTAATCTTATTTTACTGTATCTCCTAGAAAGACTTCATCTTTAAGAGAAAATCAGCTCTCAGGGAACAATAAGACTGACAGTTTATATAAGAATTTAAGAGACAATAGCATAACTTAGAACACATAAGTCCATGTGTGTGTATATATATATGTACCTGTTACACAAGCACGACTTGCGCCTATTTAAAGATGGAAGACAGAATCTGTATAAAATATAGAGGAACAGAATGACGTAAGAAGTTGTTTCATTGTACACACACTTGTACAGCTCATTTAGTTCTTGCAGTTATAATGATTTCCGTAGAGTTTCAAAAGCCCAGTGGGAAACAGACAATGTAAGTTCAAATAAAAGGCAAAATTATCAATTCAAAAGAAAATTTCATAAAATATATTTAGAGATAGGGAACAAGGAAAAGATAAGTTCTTTTCCATCCAATTTTATAAAAAAGAAGTGGAATAAAGATATCTGTAATGCCAAATAGTTAAATAGACTTATGAAAACATCAGCAACTCAAAGATTATAAGGTGATCATAACAGGAAGCTGGAAAACAGTTTTATTTATTTTTTCTTCTCCACAATTAGGATTCAGCAACAACATGTAATGAGTCCCAGGTCAAATTACTATTTTGACTAGTAATATTGTAACTTCCTGACAATCCAAAATTTACCTGAGGTAGAGCTAAGAAGGGTTTGAGACACATCCCCAACTATCTGGTATTCTTCAGTGAGGCGAAAATGGAAAAAAAAAAAAAAAACTCTTCTCTTCTGATATGGTGGATTTACTTCCTGCCTTTCCAAAATGCACAACTACTATCCACACAAACTAGCAACACCTTTACAAGCATGGAAGCCTGGGAAAGTGCCAAGAGGTATCCATTTCCCGTTGCAATCATCGCATCCCACTCAAACCCAGACTCAGCAAAGCATTTAATACTTGAGGTTAAATTTCAGTTTAAATAGTCACAATGAAATGAATGTAACTGTTCACTGTCCGAGTTCTTACTGAAATGTGTCTACAGGAAGGAAACCACCTATTTTAGGGATACAGAAAAGTGGGGAGGTCTTCTTTAAAAAACAGAAGAGAGCAGGAGTGTGCATGAGCACACGGATTGCCCATCGTTCAGTGGGTACCCTCCAAAAGCACTCACTGTTTCACAAGAAATAGAAGCCATAACAGGACCTAAGTGCCATATAGTAATACTAAACTCTAGTTATAAAGTCCACACACACAGTCATTAATCTTGGCAAAACTGAAGCTGCTAAAGCTTAATAACATTTCTTTAATTATATTTAGTTGGAAAATCAACAGTGCCTCACTTGTCACGGTTGGATAAATAATATTCATTACATGTTTGCTTAGAACAGACAATTTTTCTGACACTGTGTGGTTGCAGGTTGAACAAATGATGTTTTCAATCACAGCAATGATTTTTTCATTGTCATCTTTTACTGCATGCTGTCCTTCAGCAGGATCCACCACAAAAACCTCCTCCTGTCCCATGACAAACACCTCTGATTCATGGCCGCTCTGCCAGGAATGGGAAGGGTATGAGGGAAACAGCAAAAACTTGCCCCTGGTTACAGCTCTACTACTGACACTGCAGCGAGTGAGACACGAGCAATCCAGAGTGGCTCTTCTCCTTCAAAGTCAATCACAAAACTCTTCTGACCATTTCCAGAGGCCACGTGAAGCTACTCAGGGAGAAGAGCTGGGACTCGTGGCAGGCACTGTCCTTCCTGACCCACACCATGGTATTTATGTTTTCATACGGACATCAAGTAAATGAAAATGACCAATTTAAAAAACATTTCTGCTACCAGCTTCCAGCCCTCAGAAAGACAGAAACACATAGTCTTTCTTAATTTCACTAACTGTTTAAAAAAATTCCATGCTTTGTACATTTTAATTATGACAATAAATTTGTAAAAAGAATAGTATTTCCTGAGATAAATTATTTAGAAAATATATTTTCATTGTCTAGACTCAAAAGACACTGTAAAAGGTTTTTCCTATGACCTTACCTGAGGCTCAAAGAAGAAAATATTGCAGAGGGCTCCGGGAGTCCTTCTGCATGCACACCTGCGCGCAGCCCGCCCAGGGTGGCAGCACCGTGAAGAACTATCAAGAATCGGGCTCAGAAGTGCTAAAGAAAACAATCTGGATGACACCACATTAAACAGACATCTTTGATGTTCTCAAGCTAGTCTGCAAAATCAAAAACAGACTAAGAAGCGAAACTGGCTTTGCTGTCCTGTCGTCAAGTGTTGATGCTCCCTGGAACGGTTTGAGCGCCCCTGCAGTTCTGACAGGAATTTAAACACTTAATATCTGTGTGTGTGTAAACTGGGTGCAGCTTGTTTACAACAAGGCCAGGAAAGTAAGCACTGAACAATAATTTCCAATCGTTCTTAAAAACAGAAAGAAATCAAGAAATTCCAAATTCCATCTGGACAGCAGCCGATAGTCCTTAGAGGCCAAATTTAACAGCAAACCTCCTACCGGTTAGAAGCTTGCATGGTGTCCTCAGGCCAGACCCGCCAGGCCTCGCAGCAGCAGCACAGGACTCACCCTGCAGGCCTCGCGCGCACCCGCCTGCAGCCCGTGATGGACGGGGAAAGGCAAGCGAGACTGCTAGCTAGAACTTCCTTGCTTTTATCCACTTATTTTCTTGACTCAATATAATCTGAAAGCACGTTTGAATTTAATTTCCTTCGGTTCTAACATGCACATCTTTTAAAAGAAAATCACATTTACAAAAAGCCCACCGCGTCTGGTGCTCACAGCACAGCCATGGAACTGATAAAATCTCAGCCAAGTGCCCAAGACAGCTCGATTCGTGACACCATGGCTTCTTTCCAGCATCGATATGATCTCCCTGCAGGTGTTTGATACACTCCCAACACAAGCATGGCTCCCGCCAAACCAACACACGGTCAAGAACCGTGTTTCTCTAACAGCCAGTGCAACAGCCGGCATGGGCAGCTGCCCTTGTTCGGCCAGCATCCACCGGCTAGAAAAGCCAAAGATCTTCGGAGGCGCACTCGATTATCCCCAAGAGGGGTGAGAATGGAAGTTCAGGCACCCAAGAAAGTGCTATCTAGGAAAAGGACAGTGAAGAGGTGAAAACAGCATCAGCTGAGAGAAATGTCACCAAAAAAGCCACTTTGCACATGGGAAGAAATCCACTCACATGCTTAAGTTTTTAATACTTTTGTATGGTTGCCTAGGACATGCCCCTTTTCCCTGATCAACAGAAGGCATATTTAAGCTTACTACATTTCTAGGTGTCAGAATATAGAATAGAATATTCTGGAAACTAGATTTAGAACCCACATAAAAAAAAAAAAAAACTGAGTATACATACCCCACAAATGTTTTGATTCATTAAGCCTCAAAATGGAGTACTTGTACTACCCTTTCTAGTTAAAAATTCAAAGCTATCACGTGAAAGAAGTCATGTTAAGACCTGTCAGCTCACTCTGAGAAAGCTGAAATAGAGGTGATTCTCTTATTTTGCACCATATTAAATACAGTTGTAAAGACGTGTCAAAGCAATTTTTTTGTTAGCAATGTCCTACTATAAATTACCTACCACATATTAAACATATACACACACACACTTACTAGGTTTTTCATAAATCTCTAGCATTTCAGATTTTTTAATTTTAGTGTCTCACACAATAAACAGATGCACGAACCATTTTTCTGTTGCAGTACAACCTCAAATATAATAAGTCTTTATGGCCTGAAACATGAGCTTTTAACAACATCTGTGCAGTTAGAAAATATAACTCTGCTTCCTAATCACTGTAGGGAATAAGAGTCTTTTCAAAAGTACTACCTATTGTAAATACATATTAGTGGCACAATGTTAAAATGATTATATTTTTATTTAATTACAATCCACTCTACATGGCATTTCACGTAGCCTACATCACAATTAATCTTGATTAGAGAAACCTGCAGCATAGTACTGTTCAGAGTAATCAGGATGATTACACAACATATGATCTTTATGTTTCTGTTTTGTCTCCACAGCGGTTATCAGATACTTATCAATTTTCTAGCCCGGAAGAAAGTTTAGACAGGAAGGCAACATGGGAACAAGCTAACCTGAATGTATTTGACTTCAGCTGAAGAAAGGCCATAAAAACAAAGCAGATTTATCTTGCCAGGTTCTCAGTTTTTACATTTTTTTCAAAAAAAAAATTCAAAACAGTTAAATATTTCATAATAAATCCTCTGCCAAAATGAACAGAAACAGAAGAACTATTATCATTGAGCTGCCATAAATAAGCATCACAGAGGAAACCTAGAGAAACCGATGCTTTATAGAGACCAGTAAGTCTTAGTACCTTAATTTAGACTATCAACTTTTCCCTAAGGATGATCACTTTGTTAGGGGCACGCTCATTTTATTTACCTCTTATGCCATGCACAGCAGACACTTTTACTAATAAGAGATCAAATTGGTTCCCACAACATCAGGGCAGGAAAAAGAAGGAAATCCTTTCGAAGAAGCAGAGGGGAGGACATCGACCAGGACTGGGTAATAAATGGTCCTGGGCAAGAAGGATGAGAAACTGGCTCTATCCACGTAAAAGAACTGAGACAGAAGCAAGGCAAGATGGAAGAGGCTGGAAGGGAGCAAGTGAAATATATGCAATTCAGTAGAAAGGGGCAGAAAAGTCTTCATCAGCCACCGCTCAGCTCTCCCGCAGTCAATAATTGAAAGCATTCCTCCGAAGTACTGCATTGGTTAAATACGTGGATTATCTACGGGTTACCACATGCAAAGTGAGATTGAGGAAAACACCCTATTCTACCCGTTACAGTATTTGCAGAGGTTTGGGCAGTGGAACTAAACTCTCAATAACCAGCATAGCATGGTGATGGATGTTGAAGCTCAATGTGGTTTCCAGTTTGCATTTCACAGCCACAAGAAATTACACCCAAGGAGGGAAAGACTTATAAACTACTATATGGAAATTAAAAATACAAAGATAGAGCTTTAATTCTAGCATTGCTTCCTGGGGAGTGCTTCATTTGGTTACTTAATTATTATTTTAATCATACTTTGCAATTATTAACATTCTACACAAGCAGCTATGGATTATTTACACATGCAGATAGAGACTTTTGAGACTGTGTGAAGGAGTCAAATCAGCAGTGAAATTTCAATAGTGAAAGACTAATTTTGCTGAAGGCTGAAGTTTTCAGGTGTATATACATATCTAACTAAATATGCCAGGTATTATGAAAGAAAGATAAGTAAAAATACCAGTTCTTAAAATCAGAGAATACTAAACAATCTATATTAATTTGTGCCTGTATTCCAAATTATCTTTGTGAGCAGTATTTTTCCTAAGAATAATTTATATCCTAGAGGTGAAGCACATCAACAGAATTCTGTATTACTTTTGAATATGGCTTGACAATAAAACCATATTAAAAGCATCTTCTTTCCTGCCCTTAGCTGAACCTCAGAACTTCCAGTAGGACATTTCTCCATTTACGATCTAATCAGTGGGGTCAACAAGAGCCACTGACCATGAAATGGAAAGAAACATTTCAGTGGTTATATAATGACACCTTAACGCAGCTTCTCGTTAATCAACGACTGCCATTAGCAAAGCTCTGAAGAAGAAAGATATGCAATGACTCTGTAATTAGGCAGCTAACTGCAACTGTCAATATGCAGGAAAGAAAAAAAAAAAACACCATAAGGAAATAGGGAAAGAATTAAAAATCACAGAAAAACAATTACTCCACAGATGTTCAATATAGCCAGAATCAAGTCCCAAGCAGCCTGGTAACTTAAAGTTGTGTAACTGTGTTAGCAATTTCAAGTTCCTTGAGAAACTACTGTAGTTGTGTCACTGCCAGTAATATAAAACAGATGTTAAACGTTTTTTACCAATACATGCATTACAATATTATGTGCCTTCCCTGAAATTTTATTTTTATAAATTTATCCGATCACAGTGTGTCATTTTGCTTTGTTTCATTTTAAGAACTTTTTGGACTAGCATACTTCCAAAAAGAACGGTTTCATCCACCCAGGAAAGTCTGTGTGTAAATACATGTTCTTGCAGTGAAACAACTGTTCTATTAAATGAAATAGTCAGGTTTGTGCATACAAAAAAAAGAAACCACAGCATAGAAGAGTCTAACAGATTTTTCTCTTTTTAGCACTTTGCTAATCCTTATTTACCTGCAAGTTAATAAATAATACGTGTTAATTACAAAATTAGAAGGAAAACTCCTCTGAATGGGAACTTTATTTCTGTAAAGCACTGACCTCGATGACTGTGCCCTTGAGCTTGAGTATGAACAGTGAAATTAGAGTGTCGAATATTGCACTCTTGTGGAAATATAAATATCACAGCCAGCACATTCCATCTTAAATATTGCAAAAATATACCCTCCAGAATTCAGCCATTCCATACATTTTACAAACCTCAGTGGCCTCTGTAACAACACAAGAGGTTTCTTTTTCCTACCAGTCACGCTACCATTTCTCAACCTCTGCTGCACTTACTGGCATTGCCCACTAGTGCAGCCTACACAATCTCCAATCAATAAACTAGCCACCAATGTAGAAATTACTGTTCAAGTACGCGATGTTGTCAGAGACAGCACGACAGCAGTTCTCCTCACTATCTGTTCGGTAGCTACACAGGCAGCACAGACACTCAGCTTTTCAATGCACAGGTACTCAGGACTAATACAACTACTACTATAGCTCTCAGTTTTCTAGACTAAGAAATTTCACAATGGATGTTTTGAAAGAAAAACAGTGGCTTTCTTCAGACCAAATTTGAATTCAAGACCTACAAATACCCACAGACAAGACCTCCTTGTCTTACATGCTTTGTAAAAGAGTGCAGCCAAACAGAAACTTTGCAACAGAAGCACAAACTTTAATATTATTTGATCCACACTGCTAAAAAAAAACATATTAGCTCCAGAACACAGCATGCAAAACTACTGCTCATATTCCTCATATGCTACTCTCTGTGTTACTCTCCTGCTGCTGCCCACCTTGCCACAAACTCCATTTCTGTTCCTACTGAGTGGCAGCAAATTATCCCTCGGGACCCCCCAGCTGCCAGAGCAGACCTGCAGCCCTTCTCTCTGGGACAGCGGGTCAGGAGGAACAGCAACTGGCAGGACACGGGCACACCTGTCAATCTGGTGACCTACTCATGCTCTGCTGCTTGCATGGCAGCCAGCGACAGCCTTAGTCCTGGTAGCTCTTCTATCCCCAAGATACCGAACCAGCTACTTTAATTGGTGTCATTGTGCAAATACCTGTATAGTCTTTAAGGGGTTAAGAGTATAGTAATGAACGCTGAAAACTATGTAGTGTTTTGGGACATCAGCCTGGGTCTGTAAAAAGTGTTGAGAAATCACAGACAAAACAAAGGAGACATTCAGATCATGTATCTGGTGCTGACTACCATCAAGCACTGGTTAATGGCATAAATCACTGCGCTCCCTGATCTGCACTGAAACTTCTCTGATCCTTCGTATTTGAATCATTTATACTTTTCTGTTTATTCTTGAATACAAAACTAGAAAGCTGTTCCAACACAAGTTGTTTATATGCCTTCTCATTTATATACAGCACTGATTAATAATTTTTCAATTTAAACTATAATGGATTGAAATATTTTTTCTTAGTAATGTCAGTGCTTCTGAACAAAGATAATAAAGACAAAAAAATGACTTTAAGAAAACGAGAAACATCGTCCAGTACCAGCTACAAAACTCTAGGTGAATATATACAGGGAATATCCGAAATGCCCCAAATCCTTCGTAAAGAAAAGCTGGTATTCTTGCCAAGTAGTAGCACTTTTCTGTACATCTTCCCATGTGTTCTCTGTGTTTTTCCATGTGTTAATGAAAGATTCTGTGCAAAGATATCAATTTTCACCCTGGTACCTTAAGGCAAAGCCTGCTGCTTTTCTCACATTCTTAAAAGAATATCAAAATTTTTCCCAAGGGTGGAATTGTGCTGCTCCATTATTTTTGCCAACTTCTGAATAGGAAGATGCTCCCTCTTGTTCATGTGGCTGGGTGGGAAAGGCAAGCAGCCAAGCGAAATGAAAGTATATCCACACCCTGTTCAGAATACACAAGCCATGACATGGAGGCAAAAAAAAAAAAAAAAACCCACACACACAGAAAACTGATATTTTTTATGTTAAATTAAGATTCTGTTACATTCAATTTAATGTTTTCTAAAAATGGAAGCTATAAAGCAGAAAGTTTTAATATATCTTATAGCTGAAAAAAGGATGGCCCAACACTCAGGAAGCTAAACTGGCACTTGAGAGTGCAGTCAGGTCATTTCGGAGCACGATTTGCAGAGCTGGCCCTTAGAGTTCAGATTAGTTCAAACACCCACGGCCAGCTGACTTCACATGGAAGCAAGGAAGTCGTGACACAATTTCGCCTGCTAGCCAGGGGATTAAGGGAGGTAGTCATTTCCCAGACGGTGGGAATAACACAAATGACAGGAGTTTCTACAGTGCTGTTTCTACAGCTAACCTTTTATTAGCTCTACAATTGTAAACCTGTAACAAAAATATTTTATTACCCAATTGGGTTACTCTAAAAATGCATATCATATAAGGCCAGAAGGCACCAAATAAGGGTACTGGAGGAATGAAATACTTGCAGATCCCTAACAACAAGAAGAAAAAGCTTTAAGCCTGTGTTTACCATTCAGCATCTCAGGTAACCCACAAATCTTAGTATTGAAGCCATCTGCTCATCTCTCATCTCCACTAATGCAGTCCTTATGCTGAATTATGCTCCTTAGTTGTTTTTGTAAACACCTCCAAAATGTCATATCATTCCTAGTGTATGTTTTTCCCAGCCTGGAGCAGATGCTATAGGACAAGCAGATACCGCTGCACCTTGGCAGAATCAAAGGAAGAACATTAATCTCCACTTTCTGTTGAAGTTTCATGGACGTTGGTCCCATCAAGACCACAGTAGATAGCCTATTACATTAATGTAAGTAACAGCTGCAAGACCCTAGGTGTACGGTAGTCAGCTCATTACCATCAGAAAGGTTATGATGCTGTACAGTCACACTAATGACGTTTGATTACAGGAGCCAGCAGGAGGAAATGAATCTGACCGCAAATATGCTACCTTATTTAAAAGCAAATTTATTTACTATGATCAAACATACAGACAGTACGTCTGTTCTGTAGTGTGACAGACTCTTACACATTGTCCAGCCTTCGCAGAGGAAGTGTGCTTACTCCCACCATAAAGTACCAATTCTTTGTTAAAGAGGATTTTGTTGTTCTTTTTTCAGTAGTTGGTATACTACCATGGCCCAAGCCATCCTAGATGCTGAGCTATTTGTTATCTTCAGTTTAATTGCACATTAGTCACTCACTACCACCAGACTGGTGTGTTTTTGTTGCTGTTATTTTGTTGTTGTTTTTCTCTTGTTGTTTTGCTAGAATGAGGTTTTCAGGAAAAAACTCCACTTTTCCTTTAAGATGCTTCAAGCTGTATGCAGTAATGTAGCAAACCTCAGAAGAGAAAGTGAGAGAACAGATACAAAGAAATACAGAAAACTGCTGCCTTCCTCACTGAGAAAATAAATTCAGCAGATACAGCCTCTGCTCTGCCCAAAGACATTCCTTCTCTGCCCAGCTTAGCTGATTCCAAATTTTCCCAGTGACCTTGCTAGATTAAATTTGCAGTCAAGCAATCATATCTTTTAAATCAACAAATTGGATTAGTGACACTGAGCTGGGAAGCAGAGTTTTCAGACACCCAACTTGACCAAAAAAAAATTTCCCAATCCTGTACAAATTAGCTAACTACTTGCTATGTCCAAAACTTCTTTTGGAATACTTTTTCAGGAAGGGTCATAACTGGCTGCAAAACACAAGCTGAAGCATTGTTTGCAAACTGCTAGAAAATCCTTGTATACACATACAAACACACAAAGACACACTCCCAAAACAAGAGCAACCAAAGCAGTACTTGGTTGTCAAAGGTATACATGTATGCAATTGTTGAACTTGCTCACCATCTTGATATGTGCACTACACATGGTGTAGAAAGCACTCAGTGGTATCACCAACTCACAAAGAACTGAAAATCAGCTAACCTAAGGTATGGGACCAGGTCTCCAGAGGAGCTGTTGTCCTAAGAACCTGCCAGTATTTCTCCTTAGACAAGTTTTCTGCTATGACAAAACTTGAAGGCTTGCAGAGCCCTCACGTACCCTAGCCTTTCAGATATTAAATATTAACATGTGGAGTTTTACAAAGAGCCAAAATGTCAGTAACTGACCAAAGCAGAAATAAAATGAAAGATCTGTTTCACTGCTCATCACCATTTCAATAGTTTGCATATCACAGGCCTCTAAATAAGCT
Organism: Anseranas semipalmata; assembly: GCA_013399115.1. NCBI lineage: Eukaryota > Metazoa > Chordata > Aves > Anseriformes > Anseranatidae > Anseranas > Anseranas semipalmata. The sequence goes on along the minus strand of VXAA01004639.1, from coordinate 908,741 downwards.
AGGCTGAAGAGTGACCAAGCGCTCCTCTGAAAGAAACGTTCAGTTTCTTGAAGGGCAGGATTTAACAAGCAAGCACACCAATCAAGTCTCCATCCTTTGAAACCGCCTGATCATCTTTTCCACTTGCATTTCTGTTGAACCCTGGGCAGCCCCTGGACACTGACTCCTTAGGCTGGTGGGGCTTTCTCTTTGGTTTTTATTTTTACCCTTCGTAATCCATTTTTAAGCAAAGGGAGAATAAACAAATAATAATAATGAATGACTCTCTGCAAGGAGATGGAGAGGAGGGGAAGACGGGGGTTAGGACCAGCTTTTCATGTACCAGCAGGAGCAGCAACAGCTGGAAGCCACTGGACATCTCCCTGTGAAGCCTGCCAACAAGGTGAATTTTGACAATGTATAAGGAGAGACTCTGAAGCTACTCTCTGTCTTACCTGTGTTAGAAGGCTGCAAGCAACAACACTGAGGATAATAAAGTCCTTGTATTTAACCTGTGGGACCACAGCTTTGGAACAGGATTCCCCTGTCTGGATAATCAATCACAGGACTGTGTTTTGAAGCACACAGCTACTGCTGAATTTCAGTTTTTCTTGCATTGTTATTTACACATTTATCTTAAAACTAAGGACGGTGACTGAGAAGACTGCAGAATGCCACCAGAGCATTAATAGTTATAAAATATATATTTGAATAAGGTAGTAGTGAAACTGTTTTCCTGTAAGATACACGTAGCATATGAATGTGTTTAGTACATACACAATGAGTATTAGTTCTAACAAGCAGAATGCTATTTATCACCAGTGTCACATATTAAACAATTTCAATTTATTTTCCCAACAGTAGGTGTTAAAATTATATTCCTAACACAACTGTCTCATCCACACCTTAGCACAGAAAGGTTAAATTAATATGATCTCTCATCAACCTCACTGGGGAAAACCCAACACCACAGCCACCTTCCACAAACACAGCACAACAGTGGGGGGTTCTCCTTTGTTTACCAAATTCGGGGATCAGCCCAGAAAACCAATACAAGAAGCTTTTATCACCAAGTTGAGGATGAGTTGGCAATTTCTGCTTTACTATTTGAAAATGTTCTGATAACTGGTAAAGGCTGAAAGGAAATGACTGAAAGAAGCATCCCCTCTGCATGAGCATCTCGCACCATGCAGGTGAGCATCACAACCGAATGTACAGAGTACGGGATGTGTCAGAGCTGCTGCCTGTTTCCCATCCTTACACACATTTATTTCAGTTTTAAACAGAGTACTGATGTTTTTTAATCAAAAGAGCCTTAATTGTATCCACCACACATGTATGCTTTTCTCAACAACACAAAACCACTCTTGGAGAGTGGCTTTTGTTTTGTTTTTAATTTTTTTTTTTTTTTTTGGGGGGGGGGGGGTTTTGGCTCTTTTTTTTTTTGTTTTTGTTTTTCTGTTACACAACAGCCAGACCAAAATCTTTCCATTCTGAAGACAGCACCACAGCCCAGCAGGCACCAAGTTCTCACAGAAAGAAGCCCTAACTGCCAATTTTGGTGAGTTCACTGTCAGGAAGATAAGCTGTTCAGGACTAGAAGCAACATGCCCAGGAGCAGCCATTTACTTCAGAAATACCTACCTCAGGAACCCCAAACTGCATCTGCACAGCAACACCCAAAACATCATGAACTGAAGAACATCTGAGGACAGGCACACCACAGAATGAAACTTTCTGGACGTACCAACGTGTTAAAGAGAACAAACCTTCATATGCAATCAGTGCAGTGCATAAAGTCTTCCTCTACCCATGCAGGCACATCCATAAACATGTTGCCTCAGTCATATCATCTTTACAGAAACGATCACAAATATTTCAAGCTGACAACTCAAAAAGGATATTTTGACTCCAATTAAAGGGAATTTTGTGATAAGCTGCAGTCTAGCAGCAAAAATCTGCTTTTTCTGACTTATGGGTGATCTTAATGGTAGCCTAATCAGTACAGTTCATTTGCAGAAAACCCCGTTAGATTGGAGCATGAACTGTTCATACAGGATGTAACACTTTATAGAACTTACTGCTGCAGAGAAGAAACATTGGGGAAAAAAAATAAAGCCTGCTGCATATTTTTGATATTCTAACTACAAATTTTACACACAGCTTTAACACAGTGCTTCTATTGCACGTTGGCTTCTTTAACTTTGCCTTATTATCCTGCACAGAAAGGAACAAAGACAACATCAACTTCACACCAAGCATGCCACTTTCAAAAACCATATTTTGAAGTGTCAGTACTCCTGCTCTGCCCGCAGCCGTACACATGAGCTGTTCAGAACCATTTCCTTGAAGAAGGCAGGGAGCTCGAGACTTGTGTCTCCATTTTTGCTGGCTCCAACATCCCATCAGGGCCCCCTGCAAGCAGGTTGCTTGTACCTGCACGTTGTGCCTGGATTCTTGAGTCTTTGCCAAAGCTGGAGCCACAATTCTTCTTCCTGTGGGCAGACCGACTTCAGGGGTCAATGGGGAGCAAATGAAGGGAGCTGGTGACCAGTGAGGTGTGTGGAGCAGGAGAAAAAGGGACAGAGAAAAAGACAGACAGGGATGGCACTGAAGTGGGTACCCGAGGCTTGAAAGTAGAAAGGCTTTTGAGAAAGGACATGGGACTGAGGAATAGGATATTGCACTGGGTCAGAGACAAAGCTAAGAAGAAAGGAGAGATGGTGAAAAGGGGGACTGGGTTGGTGAGGAACTCTGGTTTTCCTCGGAAAGAGCTGTGCAGGATAGGAGTTATGGGATGGAAGGAGCAGTGGGCATGAGAGAGAGGGACTGGGTGGTTTGAGCTGTATGCTGGAGGTAGAAGCAGCCACAGAAGAATGGAGCCTGAGCCACAGAAACCCCTTCTCCCCCAGCTTTGACCGGGAGCAAGGCATGCTCAAAAGACTTCACCATGGGGCAAAGGAGGAACACAAACGCACACATGCCATTCACCGCTACATATCCTTCCAACCCCAGTGCACACTTTTGGGAGATGTTTTGCCTTTATAAAGAAGGGTTGTGTGAATCATGGCTACGCCAGAATATAACTGAAACGCTACAGGACCGCAGAGGCACTTAACTGACCATACAGTTCCCGTTTCTGGCAACTGCAAGAAATCAGCGGTTTCTGAGGGCACAAATACACATGATCTATTGCAAGGTTCATCGTGCTGGGTTTCCAGTTTACTTCACCTCAGTGCAACCACAAAAACCAATGCAAACTGACAAAGGGAGGGCACAAAAAGAGAATATATGTTTGGGCGAGGCTGCGTTTGCTAATCTAACAAAAGACTCCCCCTAGTGTAGCAGACTTCACAAACAGCACTTCCCCCGTGCAACGCCCTTACTAAAGCAAACTCCTCCTTCCTCTGTTTTCTTGAATGAAATCTGAGCTCCTCATTGTTCCTTCCCAACACCTATTAGCAACCTAACTCCACCTGCTTCTCTCCACTAATCAACTTCCACAGTCCCCTGTGCTTATGCAGTGATAGATCTGCAGCCGACGCAAAATTGCAAACATCTGTTGGCACTATTTCCACAATAAGATTAGACAAGCCCTTGAAGAACTAAGATCAAGTAAAAGATCCTAAAGACTTGAAAGCTTCATTAACTTCCTGGTTAATCAAAATGGGAAGTTGTCCTTAGAAGACGGGTGACTTTTGAGATTCCTCCCAAGGACTACTTCTCATGGCTATGATCAGTAATTGGAAAACAAAAAGCTTTAAAACAACATTTCCCAGAAGCTCTACAGCTGTTTTAGTTTGAAAATGGATAAACATTCTCAAACAGCAGACGATCAGGACTGCTACTAATACCCCCTGTCACAATGGCAAAGTAACAGGTACACTGTCGGGGGGGGGGGGGTTTTGGCTCTTTTTTCCTGCTGCCATAGAGCTTAAAAAGCCTACTGTGACAGTGAAGGGAACGAGACAAAATGTACAGAGTTTGGAAAGCAGATGGGGATCTCGGCTGTCTTTTTGGTTAGAAGATACATGGCTTGTGGCAAATATAAGCAGCACCATGAGGGATCCAAGTTGTCTAAATGGTTGGGATAAGACAGTAACAACAGAAAACTGAAGCTCTCGCACCAGGTTCAGTTATCAGATAACAGCACTGGTGTCGATGGGGAGAAACGTGCCCTGTCCATTCGCAACTGTCCTTTACTGGAGGGATCACGGTTGCACATCCAGGAGCACCCATTACCTCTCAGCAAGATGACTGCTATGGTGATATTCCAGTACATGGATTCTTAATCATCTGTGGAAAAACAACCTTTGGTTTCATCCAAAAAGTAGTTGCAGAAGATCAAAATTGCTTTTGGAATCGCAAATGCAATACATTTAAAAACTAATTCAGTCACTGAATTATGAAAGAGAAAGATTTCAAGGCCACTTTAGCAATGCACAAAGCAAACAAGCAAGCCACACTCCTTTTTGACTTCGTTTTGTAGCCTTTCGATGTAGGACAAGTGGAGTCCGGGAAGGTACGAGCATCTGTGCTGGGAAGAGCACTGACACACCCGGCTTTTTGGGGAAGGGAGGCATGACACATTTTGGAAGGAGGAGGAGATACTGCTACAGGAGTAATCATTTGGATAAGAGTTGATAAGTAATGCTAAATATGATGAAATTCTAGGTATATGTCACACTTCTTAAGGCTATTCAAGTTTCCTTGAAATCTTAAATAATTCCCTCCTTTCTACTTCCACAAAAAAAGATCTTTCTTAAAATTCATACCATTTCATCTCTAAGTTAATGCAGGCACAAGGATTTCCTAGTCATAATATTAATGTTTTCAGTAGTACATTTTAATAAGTATCACTAAAATGCCTCAACTACAAACTTACAGTGACCTCTACTGAACAGTTAGTGCATCTCCCATACACACTGAAAATGCAGCTACGCTGCCAAACCCGCCACTTGCAAATCAGTTGCACAAGCAAGATTTTGAAAAGAATGTCACGATTTCAGCTCCAAAACACAAAGCTCTATTTGATATTAGACAGATAAAATTTTATGCAGAACTATCAGAAGGAATCTTCTTATAACCCAAAACAAACAGATAAGCTTTGGAACAAAGCTTTATACGTGACTTTGTGAGCTATTTAATGCTTTTGGCTACCCCTAGCAATTTCTACTATCCACTAAAGAATTACATTTATTCCAGTAAATTAAACAACAACACGCTGCTTGTGCTCCCAGGGTCTAACTAATGGCTTTGATGAGAGCAGCACTGGCTGCAGTGCAACCAAGAACACTTGGTTCTTAGAAATGAGAAAATTCAGGAATCTCTGTCTGGCAGACTTTTAAGACTGGAGTGAGTATTTCCATTGCTCAAGATCCTTTTCCTAGGCTAGGCACAGAGGTGCAGACCAGCCTCGTCTCTGCCAGGCCGCTGCTTGTCCCCAGCTGTGCCCTGCAGCAGCCGCCCAGGAGGAGCAGAGGCTGCCCGGGGCTCCCTGCCCCACGGCGGGGCCGCAGCGAGGGGCATCGCCTCTCCCACCTTCTCCCTGCCCATCTCCCATGCCATGCATTACATGGGGGAAGCCCAACCACAGCTCCGAGCCACAGCTCTGTCTGCCCGGGTGGAATGGATAAAAGGAACAAGTCCAAAGAAATGAAGTGCTCTTCAAATTCCTCTCGGTCTCCATTTCTGAGTTTGGGTAGGGGTACTGTCACTTCAGCCCTTGTTCCCTCTGTAGCTCCAGTTTTCTTCCTGTCACTGGGCACAGCATCTATCTTCTCCTGCTGGCATTCTCCTTTTTCTACGCAGATCCAAGTCCATCATCTTTCTTGGGCTGTGGTGAGGAAAACAGCTGAGACTCTCTGGCCAAATCCACAATATCCTTGAGCATTTTCTCCAGGACTCAGAAAGAACACAGGAGGTGTCTAAGTGCCCTCACCCCACACAGGAGTACAGAAAAAGTAGCTCCTGTTTGCTTGAAGTTAAATATAGAGAGAGAGAGATTTTTTTTTTTTTTTCCATGAAGATACTGGGACTCACTCCTAAATAGGGGGATCATTATTAAAACTTACAGACCTCAGAGAGGTCTAGAATCAGGCAACTACCTTCATCCCTAACGCACACAGCTGAGCTATGGCTCAGATATTTTGGTTTGAAGAAACAGCAGCCTTGTTACTACCACCTCTTTTTTATGAAATACGGAGAAGATACGTACTCAGAGACAGGATACACTTTATTCAAAGCCAGCCAAACTAACTGCATTAAAAAATATTCCTCTAGCTTAAATCATCTTTAATAATTTTAGATGTCTACAGACTTACAATCTTTTAAATTGCAATGTGTTTTTCAAATTGACAATATCCTCCTGTAGAAATCTGAGTCTGGCTCACTGATGGATTTAGATCCTTGGATAGTGCAAGGGTGTGAAGACATGGCAGAGCAACAGAATTTAAGTAAGGCTAGAATGCACATGAACACAGAGCAGCTCTGTACTAGTGACTACATTGCAAATGTCTCTGTCTATTTGGATATGTAAAACATATACATACACACACACACATACATACATACATATATACATTTAACTGCCGGTGTATTCACAGAGCATTACTAAATGGTAACTGAGGCTTTTATTTGACAAACTGTTACAATATGACAAAGCAAACTTGATAGCATTCCTATAAACCATTAATGAAGGAACACACAGCATGCACAGCAATTTTGCCGTCAGTTTCTGGTTATCAGCCAAACAGTACTTTGCACTTCGTGCTCATCCCAGCTCAGAACCTTCCTTGTGCCTTTACAGAACACCAAAACCTCCAGCACGCCCCGCCAGGGAATGTTTCCAACAGAGCATGGGCCAGCGGCTGGTAATGAAAAAAGGCTCACACCTCCCTCCCTGCTACAGCACGGCAGCTGGTTACACCTCTTCTGAATGCAGAACAAGGACTAACTCGCTGCCTGGCTTCTGCCACAAGAAAACACCACAAATGTTGGATTTATCAATGTTTATCAACATCAAGTTTTTAATCAGTGCTTGCAAGAGTCATTTACTCCAACTGGGCACATCCATACAACATGGTGATTTTATTTAAACAATATCCAGGGAAATATACAATATTAAATTCAGACCAACATAAAATGCTTAAATATTGAGACTTCATATTATTTTTAAGTTTATATGCATGAAACTGGAGCAGTTAAAACTCCATCCCAAATTGCATTACACACCACGTTACTGAGCAAGGAATTTGCACATTGTGCCACCAAACACTAATCCTTCCCTGGGAGGCTTTCGCATCGCTCAGCTCATTTAGACAAACTGCTCCCAAGGCCATGCTACCGTATCAGAGCCACCAGGCACCACCTCTCCTGTGCCCTACAGCTCTAAGCCATGCAGACTCACGGGGATCGAGATTTTGTTATCTGACACACTTGAACAAAGTTACTTTTTATGACTATAAGAAAACTTTTTTATTTTACTCTTAAATACCAAAGTAATTTTGAATTAAGCAAGAAGTGTAATGTTGAATTAAGCAGTAAGAGTGATGGCTGGAGTAGTACCAAGTTATGGAAGAGCCACAAACTGGCACTTTTCAAAACACAGCAAAAAGGGATACACATCAAATTGGAGATGAACCAGGGCTCATTCAAGTCCTAACTAAAAATTCAGTCATTTCAGTCTTTAAAATTTCACCCAACTCTTGTGATTTTAATCCAGTTTCATGATATGGGTTTGTGCTTAAACTCATATGGGTTGATACTTCAATTTTTCAAGACACGTTCTCATGCAGTACCACTATGATACTCTCCTGACCAACAAGCACTTGAAAGAAATCCCAGGGTTTTCAAAAGGTAACCTTTTGAATTTTCAGCACTCAAATCAGGATCTTTGAACATTATGGGATAACAGAACTTAAGCTTCGATAATATAGTACAGAATTAGCTCACAAAGTTTAATTAAAGAATAGATTTCATTTTTATATCTTTAAGGGGAACCAAGTCTCTAAGTTTATGGATAGCACATTCTTCCCATTATTTGTAGGTAGACCTATCGCAAGCTTTGCAACTCTGACACTTCCACATCTGACATTAAATACAGGGTCATGGCTGCAAAACAATTCTTCCTGTATTCTACTGTGCCCATTTCACAATACTTGTATCGTATAAAAAGATACCACATACAACTAGTAGGCATATCACATGCAATGCCTCAATTGCTGACTCAACAGCAAGATGGTAACTTACAAATATTTTAGGTAATTTTACAGTTACTATGAAACCACAATATGATTTCCATATTTTTATGGCTCTACATAAAACTGAGGTTTGTTGTGAACAAATGGAAGTGATGTTTCAACTGGAAAATGCATCTTTAGTTTTTACAACATTCCGTAACATACAATATGTACAGAAGGCTTATTTAGCTTCAGAGACATATTTTGACATCGTAAGATACCCTGTCTTTGGCAGTTCTGAGTGACTGGAATGAACTTATTTACTTGGAATTAACATAATAACTTAATCAGATGGTATGAGAGTTACAGTTGATTAGATCAATGACAGTGAGGCCACCGAGTCTGAGCATCTGACCTTGGCAAAACAAATATTGCAATATTTACAGACAAATCTGCTAAGAATGGCTGTTGGTAAATTGTTGTGTTAACACAGAGCTTCTCATGAAAAGAATATATTACTAGGGAAACTGACTGTTAGCTTGTCACCTATTCTATAAAGATGCCTCCATTCTGAGAAATATTTTTAATGGGTACTTCCAGCCATCATGCATTTCCGTACCTGTACTAATTTTCTCTTTTACTGGTTCATTTCTAGATTTAACAGACACTTAGATAATTGAAACTTTATATAGCACACTAAGCAGAATGTAGGTCGTGCACTGATTTTAACATTTTTATAAACCAAAATTACAACCAGGTAATATACATGCACCTTTTTATTTATTGCAAATAGTTAAAAAAAATGTACTTCATTAATATATTTCTGCCCTAAAGCTTTTTAAATGCCCAAATAATTTCCCAATTGCATCTCAAAATTAAACTCTCTAGTTTTCATCTCTGTACCCCTGGGCTTTACTGCATAACGCAACATATTTTAATATGGTTAAATGCTACTGATGTTGCAAAATGTTATTCCTTATTGAAAATGGTCATTAATATCGCTTCATACCTCAGAGAGTATGGTAGTAATTTGGTAATAAAACACACTATTATCATCGTCTTCTAATAACCTGAAAGTGTTGTAATCCTAGGGCCCTAAATGTGTTATGGAATATTATTAGAACAAGCACATTCTGGTCATTATTTAGATGGGAACATTTCCCATGTCTCTCATACCTCATTCAGTAATTGCACACTCCTGCTATAATTAAATTTGCCCATTTTAAATTGTCCATAATATTGTAAGGTTCATTTTCTGGTCCTGTGGGACACATCATTGACTCCTTTTTGGGCACAATATACTTGTTAATGATGTATTTTAAATTGTTTATTTTTATTTAAGTGACTGTCTAGAATAATAACTTGAAATATCCCGAATTAGATAAAACAGTTTAAAGCGAGGGAAGGGAGAAAAGAAGCAGTAGCTACCTAAACACATAAAACAAGGGTGTTTTTCCCCCCTTGAAGTGACTACGTACTTGCCCAGCAGTAAAAGCACCATCTTCCAGGCAAAGACACTGCTTTGAGATGAGCAGCATTTGTTGGAGACAGCCAGGTTCACAGGGGCATAAATCCAGCATCAGACACCTGCGTGTGTCCAAGCACAGGCTGCAGCAGGAACCTTCCCATCAGTGCTACGTGCACACCGCAGCCACTGCCTTAGGTTCAGAGCAAAATAAACCCGGAGTAAATTTCTTAAACGAAGACCAAGGCTGCAACGCAGTGTGTTTAAACAAACACCTAGCCATGTCCGTGTGTAAACTGTTCACTGTGAATAAAAATTTGGGAGGCTCACTGCTTCCAGGCTCCAACAGGAAAGAAGCATTAACCTGCTGTCTTCTCATCTAAATCAACACCTACACACAAGTCTCACAAGGGACCTGCACTGGATTTTGCGCACAAATAAACTGCTAAATTCGCGCACAATGGACATATCATGGGAAACCCATAAGCAAACTGCATCCTGACAAACCTAATGAAGGAGACACTCAGCCGCTGGGCACCCCAAGCGTAGCTGTGGAACATGAGCCACAGACACCAACCACCAGAAGGCCAGAACTCCCAGAGACTGGCACCTCGGGTCAGTAGCTGTTGTGGTAACACGAGGGAGAACAGTGCATCTGTATTTAGAAAAATAATAATGCCTAAAGCATATTCCAAGACAACGCAAAATACATACGGGTCTGCACGACAGTATAGCTCTGGTAAAACATATAAAATGCTGTAAGAAATAAAGCTCTAGAAAAGAAATCCCTCAAAAGTAAATACTGTGCTTCAGGAAACACTAGTTATTGAAACGGGAAACAAACTATTCCTTGTGTCTCTCTACAATCATCTCTGGTGTTTTAAGATGCACATAAAAAAAAAAAATCCAGAAAAAACATCTTGCACTACATTTCTATTACACCATAGATAAGAAAAAAAAGAAGACATTTCAGGGCTCAGTTAAACTTCTAGGAGAATGAAAAGTCTTCTTCAGCTATCTGTCAATACCAAGAGAGCAAAAGTATCCACGAACAAAAAGAAATTCCAGGAGAAAGAGGAAACAAAAAGATTCAAGTGATTGATAAAGGACAGCTTTTATGCTCTAAGAAGTCCATGTTGTACACAAACAGGAATTGCCAATTTTAAATATTAAAATGTTATGGAGAACACTGTAGGCAAGCACTCAGGAGCCACTGTATTTATGACACTTCCCGAACATTGTTAATACATTGCATGCCCACTTACAGTTGACACTCGATACCCATGGAAAAAACTATGGGTTAGAGAGCACATCTCATGATTACAGACACATGGATGAACAAAGCTGAACAGAAATCACCAAACAACACCAATGCAAACATCAGAAAGTTTCCCTCTTTCTGTGATGGTGCTACTGTATAGTTATGGGGGAAGTACCATGTAACAACACCATACCCATATATAAATATTTTTAAGCCTTCACAACTGCAGTTTTACTGGCTTGCAGTAGTACAATACTGGAATTTAAGCACGAAACTTGCACTTGATGCCAGTCATGCTCCTGTACCTCAGTGTTCTGCAGACAACTAATTTAGAAATAAAGCAGTATTTTTTCTTTTTCAGCTGGCTGATTAATGAGATAAACATGCTACAGAATTACCTTTGCAATTATACTGTTATCTATCTAAATCACTCAGAATTAGTAGTCTTTGCTTTCCAACACTTATTAAAAAAATATTTTTTTTTAATTTCAGATTCAAAACAGATAAAATACATCTGTTCTGCCTCCAATGGTTGAAATAGGTGGAGATTCAAAATTTAATAAAGGGTACTTAACCTCCATTAGAAAAAGTTTAGGAGTTCACAAACCAAGAAGGTTGAAGAGCCCTACTCTGTAACAGCTTCATCCTAAAGAGAAAATAGAAGAAACTGGAATTTTCAAGTAATGATCTGATTTCAATAGTTTAGATCATAACATAATATTTTGTAAAACCTTGCAGCATTGTAATACGTGTTCATTCTTCAAAAGTTAATCATATTTGAATCCTTTAAGACAAAATAAATAAACAAGAAATAAAAACTAGCAGGCTGGATTCCCCTAAACATAGCTTAGCTTAAATATAAAAGAAAGATTTCCCAAATGCTTAGAAAAGAAGCATCTAACAGACAAAGTCATTTGATTGCATTTGCAATATATTTTTATTGGGTAATGAGCAAACATTGAAAAATACATATTACATAATCGTGCTGATTTTATCCATCTTCATTTATAGAACATATACATATCTCCAGACATGAACATATCTCCAAATAAACTACAGATTTTGAAACACTGTAATATAAAGTAAAAATGAAGGTTAATGAATTCAGATGTTCTTTTATTTCCTTAACAGATTCTAGTTTTCATTAATGCAAAATAAAACCGGCTTTTCCGTAACTAGGTCTTAAAAATATATTTATCTTATTAAAAGTGATACAGGTAGGAATATTGATTCATCTACCTTTCTGCACAACAGCAAATCACTGCAGCTACCAATCATACTATTTCAGAAAATTGTCAGAAACACTAATAACAAAAACAAGCAGCTACTCAGTCTTCTTGGAAAAAAAAAAAAAATCAGAAAAAGCTCATGAGTGTAATTAAAGAGATTGAACACAAGAGGTAGCTAGTGTCTCCATGTTCTCACATACTACTCCCAAACACGAGAGGACAGAATGGCAAGTGAGTTGCCACACGGAATGATTTGCTTTTGAAGATGAGGTGGAAAAATGAAAGTTTTCCGGGCTCAGAAGGTTCAGAGAGAACAATGAGCGGATTATTCTGGCTTCACCCCTGCGGGAAGCACCTTGTTCACTCTGAGTCATTTCATAACTAAGCCCTGAGTCCACACAGAAAAGTTTCAGTCAGCTGCTCCCCCCCCGATGAAAATGAATGCCATCTGCTTCACGTGTAACCCCAGCGTCTTCTTGAGGTTGATTATGACTGACCCTAATTCTAAGCATTTTCTGTACGATAAATATACCTCTTTGAAAGCACAATAATGTTGTTACTGAGGATACAATTATAAATGCACAAGTTTTCATACTGTTCAAGTATGTTAATTAAACTCCGGCACAATTGCAGAAAAATCAGCTAAAAAGAGTATGATGTGCATAACATATTAAGTAGACTATAATTATTACCTCTTCTTGATAAAGATGTTCAGAAAATTAATGCTTCAACATCGTGCATCTAATCATTTTAATCATCATTTAATACAATGGACAAATCCATCAGAATCCAAAGGGATTCAGTTACTGTTATGTTTCCAAAAGCACACACCAGGAACTCCCAAATGCTTCCTAATGACAATAATTAAACATCTGGCTGTGATGACCTGTACCTGCCTGTGGTTCGTTCTCAAATAGTTCCTCCCATTAATTACACACACGCTGAGAACTGGAAGAGAACATTCATTACGAAGAGTAGCACAGGGCCACGACGAGCGGCCTGGTGCCCACAGCAAGGCCTGCTAGCTCCGGTAAGCCTGCATGGCCCCAAACCAGATGCTGCCGGACACTTGGGCGAGCACCGAGCTTGTGCTCACGTGCCTGACATACATATGCTGGAAAAAAAAGGGGGTTTTATAAGAATTTTTAGGCTTGCCTAAAAATATAAACCACCCAAATATCCATACGTAATTTGTACGTGGTATCTGTTGTTTAAATCACAAAGCATCTGAAAGTAATGCTCAAGATCTTGGAAAAAAAAAAAGATATTTTATGATATTTTGACTTTTGCAATATTCATGAAAAAAACTAAGTATGTAAACGTCACAGGTACAGCTCCTAACTCAGCCTACATACAACTGCAATGAATTTTGGACGTGCAACCTCTCAAAAGCACTACCAGAACTAAAGCTCTCTCTATGCAAATGATATGCAACATTCTCCTATCTGCGTATACGCACATACACAAACATACATATACAAATTTCAGATTAAGATCTGTTCTTAGGGATGGGTTTATTAGAGCAGACATGCCTCTGCAATGGCAGGTTTCCAGTCTTAGCTAACATTCCTCAAATGAATGAATGCACTAAACATAAGAGATCAAATTATAACTAACCAGTTAATATTTACCACAAAACCAATGCTAAGAACTGTGTGAAACTGTGTACTTTGAATGAAAGCTTTTTTTTTTCAATTTTCATTTCCTTTCAGTTCTCATTGACTCCACACAAAAATATGTCACTATTAAAATTTTACAAGGCAAAGAATAAGATAAACTGATAGCCCTTTCATAATTTATAGATTTGTTTTATTCTCCATTTGACTTTTTCACATACCCATTTGAGTTGTTGTGAAAATCATTTGGAACAATGATTTATTTGAATCACGCTTATTTTAAAAATTTTTACAGAGTTAGTGAAATATTTAACGTAGGCAGCTGAACACACTCAAGTTTCGACATAGCTGTACCCACTCGTTGGAAAATAGAATTTTCCCAGTTTATCAGAGCGGCACCAGCAACAGCTTCAATACTAACATAGACTGTCTTGCTGTTAAAATGGAGAAGCAGGTAATTCAGCTAATACTCTTACCAGCTAACCTCATTAAATACTGACGTTCATTTGACAAGACAAACCAGAGGAATCCGATCCTGGAACATACATACATTAAAGCACCAAAGGAGATTAAATATCAGCTCAGGTAGCTGGATACCATTTTCTTTTGGCCTGAACTCAAGCAAAACAAAATCTACACAACCTGACTGGAGAACTGACACAAAAGGCTGAGAGCGACAGAAGCCCTAATCCAGGACCTGCATCATCCCCCACTTAATTGCATGCTTTTAATGAAAACTGCTTTATTCCAACCCCCAGTTTTGCATAGGCTCCTTTGCAAATGGGAACGAGGACGAGCGGGAGGAGCAGCCAGGAAGAGCATGCCGAGGGCAGGCTCGCTATCAGGAAGGAGTGTGAGAGGGAATCAGCAATACAGATAACAAGCATTCTCCTGCAGTTTAACCATTTCTGAGAAATGTGTTTACAGCACTGGGTAAGATCTCTGGACTCTGTCAAAGTCAAGGGATTTAGGCAGTTAGGCACCCAAGATGCTTCTTTAAATGGGACCTTCGAGGGCATCTGGAAACAAGACCACAGAGGCTTTCATAAAAGCCAACTTCGGCACCACCCCACGGCTCAGAGAGGCCGAATTATGGCTGCCCCTCCAGGAGGATTCAGACCCAAACACCAACTAGGGAGCCGGGCAAATTAGCCTCACATTCACTAAAGTTAGCCTTCAAGGAAGGACCTTGCAGCGTGATGTGGTACCATATGGTGTGGGAGTGCCCAAACAAGGCAAAACAGACCACCTGAAAAGGTTGTAATAGATGAATATTAAAAATTGTTGTGACTACCACTGACAAGGTATATTACGAATGCCAGATTCAAAACAGAGAGCAAGAACAGGGATGCGCTTGTCACTGCATCTACAATGCAATTACTCCAATAACATTCACTGGCCTATTTCAGATTTTATTGTCTTTTAAGGAAATAAAATCAAAGTACAGTAGTTCTCTTATTGTTCATCTAGTCCTCACTGTAAATATCCTAGATAAGGAAGTATTCCAGCTGTCAGGTTGTAGACAGAAAACAAAGCGCCTATATTTACGCTCAGTGAATACGTTTCCACACTGCTACACTGCTAAACAGTAGGATATCTCTCCATCTTATCGATAATAATTACAACTGCAATACAAATAGCAATAATTATTTAAAATTGCTATGACAAAGTTCACACAGCTGTATACATATATGAATAAAATTAAAAAACTATTATATAAACTAGTCACTTAATAAAAGTATGATGAAAATTTTCCTATGCTGTAAATCCATAAATAGCATCATTTCTCTAGCATTATTAAAACCCTAGTTATAGCCAGTTCAGAAGTACAGTCTTAGAAAACTAGAACAGTAAAAGTTACATTTTTAAAGGTAAGCATAGAATTTATATATTCATCTATCGATGTTGATACTGGAAGTTAAGTACATCTGATAGGCCATTATCAAATGAAAATATTTTTTCTAAATAAAACCTATAAAACAAGAAGTCAGTATTGCAAAGTGACAAACTTTGAGGTACAAAATCTATACCACCCTATGCAGTTGGTTTTCCTTTTGTTTAGTTTGGGTTGGGTTTGGAGGGTTTTGTTTTGGTTAAGCTAGCAACTGTAAGCACAAGAAAGTGCACAAGACGTAAGAAATACCAAATGGATCGTCATTAGCCCATAACCAAGAGATATGTGAAACATGACTTAGGATTTTAAGTGCTCAGAAGTCATGAATTGGCTGCCCCCTTCCCCTGGGAGAAGAAAGAGAGATGGATTTTAAACAGTTATGAGGCTTAAACCACCAAAAAAAGGGGGGTGGGGGGTCTTTTAGTCATATACTACAGGTAAACCACCAGATTTTAATTAGATTAGTTTTTCAAGCTCTTATCTGTAATCATGAAGGTTAAAATCTTAGTTGTATTGTAATCAATAGGAGCTCTGTCATTCATTTCAATATTACAACTTTTCTAAAAATGAAACTTAGGATGCATGTTTATACATAATTCCAAAGCTTATATTCTCAGTAAAATCCAACCAAAAACACTAGATCTGCTATAACGTTAATAAATAAACTATCCTGATGTTTCTCATAACTACTTAATGCTCCCCCTGCTGCAAAAAGTTTGTTCCCATCTACCAATTGACACCTCCTCTTTTCTACACACCATCAAACCTAATGCAGTGCCAAAATATGAGCATTGAAGGGCTTACAACTAATGCATGTGGAAAGAGAGAGGAAAAAAATGTCTGCTATACACTGTGTGCAGCTAGGCTTCATTTCGATTCATAAAAAAAAACAACACATAAGAAGAGCAATCAATTGGTAAAGTCCTTCAGCTTGTTCCTAGCAAACTCGGGCCCCACTTCCTGCTTACAAGCAGTTTTATTGTGTAACACAATCAGAGCTGGCCTTACCGCATTCCTTCTCCTCATTACCGATGCGTGTCAGACCAACCATTTCTCCCAAGCAGACCTGCCCACAGCCATACGGGATGCTTGTGACGGAGCCAAAACACAACCAGCCACAAAAGGGGTGAAACATCTCTTTTTCCCAGAAGTCCTCAGGCTGTTCCGCTTACTTCCAGGAGAGAAACCTTTCTATTAGCTCAGCTTCGTGATCCTTCGCATCAGCCTTATTCATGCTTCATTCTTAAAATTGTTCTGTTTTCTTTTTTGAAACTGTATTTATTGAACAAACTGGGCTGCTATATGCTATGGGCTCTCATGCTTAACAGTGGTGTGCTGCTCTTCGAAACGACAGTCCTGTTTGTGATCTCAGTAAATGTGAGGTTTAATTTACTCATTTTCTTCTACACAATGTCCACTTCTGTTAATCAGAATATCATAATTAGATGCAACTGCTTGTCCATAGATGAGACTTGCAAAGTACGTACAGTTTACCACAGTTAGGTCTCTGGGAATTCTGTAAATTATGCTTATATCCTTCACTGGAATTCTCTAAAATAGAAACCTTGAAATTATCTCTTAATTTCTTTGATCATCTATCATCTTAAAAGGTTTTATTATTAAAAAATTTTGAAAGGTACTGTCTCAACTCTGTCTACACTGAAGCTTATTGCCATGTCACTAATTTACTACTCCCAGATTTCTTCCATTAAATTAATTCACCGTTACAGATGTTGATATTGGTTTATCTACTAAACACATAATGAAGCAGAAGGTAAAACCAACAACAACAAAAAAACCCTACTGCTCTACTTTTTCCCCCACTAATTTTGTCACGGTTCCAAGAAAAATTCCCCCAAGAGCAATAAAAAGCCATATGCCTTTTCACTTCAGTTTCTCAGTAAAACTAGTGTTTCTAGCAGTAGAATTAAGAAAATAAGTAGTGACAGAAAAATAAACTTGAAAACAAATTAAAAGAAAAAAATACTTAAAAATACAAGCTCCATTTTAGAAATTAATATAAAGGAATTAATATAAAGAAAATAATAATAAAAATGGAGGGTTCTATTCTTAAGATTATGATACCTATGGTTCAATTTTAGGCTTATAACAGAGAAACAAAATAAAATCCATATATCTACAAAAAAAAAAAATTGGCTGATCAAAGCATCAAATACAGCTGCTATATTTTATGAATCCAACCAATATGCTGATCTGAACAGTATGAGTGCTGGGACAAACCAAGTCCAAATCTGCAACAGGTTTTCAATTGCAGGGTATGAGAATAATGAAACGTTTACTAAAACACAGCAAAAGATTAATGTGTTAATCTCTGCAAAGTCACCAACACATAAATTCACAAAGTACATCAATTCATACCTACCAACTTCAGGAACAATTTAAAAGTAGCCTACCTATGCTCCATATCACCAGGCCATTACATCTGGAAACAATTACGAACAGGTAAAAGCCATTCCAAATATTTGCTTAACCTGGATTCAATATCCATATGGCATCTGAGAGGTCCTATAGAACTCTAGAAGGAACTCTATAGAAGGAAACACTGACCTTTCTGTACTATATATGCAATACATTCAGAGTGGCTAGTCAGCAGTTTTCCTCCCAGTAAACGTAAAGTGAGTGTATACATAACAACCTATTTTTTTATTTGGCAGATAAAAACATACTTGTTTTTTTGGCAGCCATAAAAAGGAAAGGGGTGGGGAAAGGGAAGAAAGGGTACATCAGGATGTTCATCCTGATCCTTGCGCTACTACACATCATACATCAGCTCTGTAACATCTCTGCAGGCTAATCCTTTAATTATTAGCAAATACCCCCAGCTGTCGCACTTGATGGCTACTCGAAAGACTGAGTATCTGAATGGAGGCCAGAGAGCCAAGAGGCAAAGGGCTAGATAGCAATGCCCTAAAGACCTACTTTGCCCTGGCTGGACCGCTGCTGTATACAATCACAACCTGAAAGCTATACAAATGACAAGGAATAGCTATATATGCAAGGAATAAAACACTTTACTATTGAGTTTATTTGCTCAGTAAACCACACTGTGTCATCTGGAAGGACTCAAGTCTTGTCGTTTATTTTTTTTTAAACCACTTAGCAGATGTTAGCTATTGTTCTTTTAAGATGCATGATAAAATTTAAAAAAAAAAAAAAGTTGAATACCTTGTTCTGTAATCCAAATGTAGCTGTTCAGGTATCTAAATACTAAAAAGTCATCTGACACCATGATGTTAAAGCCACCGGCAGCGCTCAAGTTATTTCATTCAATATATAGTGACTACATCAGACTAAGTGTTTATATTCAGCCCACCTAGCTTCTGACAGAGCATGGAACAAAGAAGGAAAAGGAATTAAATACTCATAAAAGCATGAACATATTTTCACATGCACAATACTAAATAGCTCAATGAATTGTTTTAGAACAGCAAGCATTAACATTTTTAAAGATTCAGGAAATCACTGTCATTCCAAGAAGACAACAAACTACTGCAACACCATCCTGCAACTGTTTCCCTCAATGCAAATCTATCAACGTCCACAAGCAAGTGCCAGCGTCAGTACTCCAGCGCTTTCCTGCGAATCAAACAGGTGCAGCAGGCTGATAGGAAAAAGATGGATGTCTCAGTCTTGCATCTGCAACGCTGTTATTGTACTCAACTAACGTAATAAAGTGTAACACCAGTGCCTGGTGTCATTCATCAATGCTGTATGGCGGTGTCAAGAAAAGAAGTATGTTCTCCACTGACAACTTGTTCTAATGAAAACGTATTGCAATATTCAAAAAGTTTTCAAAGCTGACTTCTACTTATGACAGGTGACGTATTTATGATTGCTATTTTTGATGAAAAATGTGCAACAAGAATGACTTAATATTCAAAACAAAGACAGCAATGTAGTATGCCTTAACAAGTATTAATAGAGTAAGAGCAGGCTATTCAGGTACTTAAATACTAAATATCAGAAAGCAAGGATTGTACAAAACAACCTAATCAAGCTTAGTAAGAATGTTTCAGGTTTACAATATTGAAAAATTGGAACAGCCCTTAATGAACAAATTGACTTCAAGAGTGACAGACTGTGGGACACTGTGGTCCTCAAAAGCACAAAGTTATGACATCCCATGTTTGATCTTGCTCTCAATAAAACCAGAATGAAAGCAATGACAGCCAAATACATGGTAGAGTCATCACTACCACAGTGTGTTCTTGAGCGTTCTTTTCAGGAAATGGGAAACAACTGAGTGAGGTTTCTTTGGGGGTATTTCTTTGGGGGGGT
>VXAA01004639.1:821306-888801 GCA_013399115.1 Anseranas semipalmata | reverse complement strand
TGGGAGGGGTTGCTGTGCATTTTTAAAGCATTAACAGATAAAGTAGAAAACTGTATTATGAAAACTTCCCCTAACTCATCTTAAAGATGACTGACACAAAAATAAATAAATATTGCTTAAGTTTATGGTAAGCTTTCTAGCGATTTACATATGGCTGACGTGAGATCAAACTGGTGTAAAATCTTTCTGAGCAGTAAGAACTCTAACCACCATGCTGTTCTGAATTTCTTTTCCTTCTTTCGAGCTTCTGGTCACAAATTCTACATTGTGCTTCGGAAACCTCTTGAGGAAAGATTTTTGAAACCATCATATTCCTACAGAAAGCTCTGTCTCTGAATATAAATCTATAATATACTACTTTGTTATTTTCTCAACTTTATTAATCATTGTTTGATTACATCCATTTCATTTGAAAGGTGGTTTTCATAAAATTCACAAGAAAAATAAAGTAAGATTTTTCACTTCTAAATTCACACCACATGAAACGTCTCACTATTTCTGACCATACTGAAAACTGAAAAGACGGCGGGAGGGAAAAAAAAAGAAAATTAAAACAACATTGAGTTTTCCCAAAGAAATTACCTAAGAATGGCTGTCAGTCACAAAAGTTGATAGTATCATAACAGATGACAAGAAGCTAGTTACAGCAGAATTGTGAAATGTGACCATCACTCTCTCACTACTTTCTATTTATTTTAAATAACAGATGAACAGTCATTAATATTTACTGTATCTCAAATCAGTTAGATAATGCCATCAGCAGACTGAAGTCAGATTAGGCAGCAGCTGGTTAGATGGATATCATCTGTCAGTGGCTGTTCTTCTAAAAGCTGCTAATACTGTCAGTGAAAATTACAGTCCACAAATCAAAAGAATGTAAGTGCTCGAACGGAAACACATGAAATCAGACAGCTCCCTCTGGATTTTCCCCATGTTCTATTACCTCCATGATCAATTCACGGTTCAAGTGACAGAAATTGCTGAGAAAGCAAAACACTGCTTTCTTTCTACCTGAGAACTATACTTTGAGCCAGGGGACATATTTTTAGGTAATTAAAATTAATTTTCCTTCCCTTTTGTCAAGAAACATTAAAGTCAACCTCCTGTAAAGGAAAATGCTCACCCACTCTCACATGGAGTAATGGAGGGCAAAGTTCGTTGCTTTTACAAAAGTGACAAACTTGTAGTTGGAACTGTGATAAAATTATTTTCAATCAGCAAATTCTGTAACATTAAACCATGGCTTTTTCTAATAGTATGAAAATGAGGGGAAAGACCATGCAGTCAGAACTTCAGTAACTATTCAAAATATATGTCAAAATATTGCTTATACAGCACAAAATAATGCAAGTTTTAACCCACACAAGTGTCAAAGTGTTCCACAAAAATACTAACTGTGGCAGAACACTTAAAAAGTACTTTCAAGTACTGAAAGATACTAAAACATTTGGATTTTGTTTCTGCATCGGAAATATAAGCATTCTGAAATGGAGTGGTACCAGTAGGTGTGCACAGAAATCATTCCTCCTCCCTTTTTTTTTTTTCTTCTTCTTTTTTCCATCCAGTTTGTACTTGGGTCTTTCACCCTTTAACTGGAACAGCATGGATAAACCTAGAACGGGAACCTCTTACTGGAATTACTTCAGCTGACAACACTGTGTTTTGAAACTCATTATCCTCACTTTGAGGATGTAATAATCCTACACAAACAGCAAATAAGTAGCAAAATAAACATATAGTATCATAGAATCGTTTAGGTTGGAAAAGACCTCTAAGATCATCCAGTCCAACTGTTAACCTAACACTACCAAGTCCACCATTAAACCATATCACTAAGTTCTACATCTACATGTTTTCTGAAGACCTCCAGGGATGGTGACTCAACCACTTCCCCGGGCAGCCTGTTCCAATGCCTCACAACCCTTTCAGTGAAGAAAGTTTTCCTAATATCCAACCTAAACCTCCCCTGGCGCAACTTAAGCCCACTTCCTCTCATCCTATCAATTGCTTCCCCTGCTCAGCACTTGTGGGAGCACATCTGGAGCTCTGCATCTGCTTTGGGGCTGCCCACCAACAGGCAGCAGCGAGTCTGGTGATGGCCACCAGCATGGCCAGGGACTGGAGCACCAGGAGACGCCAAAAGAGCTGTGCTTGTTCAGTTTTAAGAGAAGACTAAAAGAGGAGATTGTTGTTGTCTTCAACTGCCTCATGGGAGGGCCGAGAGAAAAGAAAGCCGGAGGTGAAGGGTGGTGGGAGGAGAGGCACCACACACACTAATTGCAACCCCAGGAATTCAGTTTAAAGAATGCATTTTCCTCCAAAGAAGCAAACACTAAAACAGGTGCCCAGGGAGGCTGTGCAACCTCCATCCTTGGAGATGCTCAGACACAGACTGCACAGGCCCTGGGCAAACCAGCGCAGTCTGGAGCAGGGCTTGGCCTGGATGACTCCAGAGGTCCTTTCCAGCCTGAATCCTTTTGCAATTCTGCGACTGTTTTGTTTCTCACTCTCCCTGGCTTGTGCCTACATTTCAACATCAGATCAAAAGCCTCAACCACAGCAAGGTGCACACTTTCAGCCGTAACGAGTTCAGTGAATCCACACGTAATCTATCAGCTCAGCACGCTGCATTCGGCCACACTTAACCCAGCCCTCTGTGAGTCACCACCTGCCCGCTGTGGGCTGCAGGACTGAGGACCTGCCCTCCTCAGAGCTCCCTTCGCTCTGCGTTCGGTGCCGCTCTATGCTGCCAGCCCAGAGCCCCGGCCCGCCGTTGTGCTCCCTCGGCTGGCAGGGGCCGGAGCGGCGAAGACGGTGCCCACCCGGCCTTGCTGAGGGAGAGTCGGGCCCTGCAGCAACGCCCGCTGGAGACAGCAAAGCCACTCCCAGCCTCCAGACTGCACCCTGCAGCAAGAGCTGTCTCTCTACCCCTTCTGCCCCCTCCTGCTCCCCAAGCAGCCAGCAATATATCCCTGCGGCTTCCCACCACCACCAGCCTTTTTTCTGGCAGGGCGAGCTTTCAGCCAGACTGGCAGGCTGGGCCCGTTGGGCTCAATTGACAGTTCCTACCACCAGCGCCATGGAGAGGCGGGAAGCACGGCCATGGCCTGTGGAGGGCAAGCAGCACCCCCCGTGCAGCACCACAGCCTTGGATGTGCTGAAATCCATCAGGAAGCCACACCTTTTGGAATCCAAAGCTGTGGTTAATCGAACTAACTCGTACATGAGTTATAACAACAATTATTCAGAGAGAATTAAAAAATAGTAGCTCAGTTTAGACCAAGTGAACTTGTAAAATTGTCAAAATAAAATCTAATAGTTAGCTTGCTTTGAGGAAATCACCAATTACATCTGAAAAGCTGCTGGCAATATGCCATTACTTCAACACCACAACAAAATATTTTCTGAGGTTGTATGACCATATGTGATGCCATGTTAACCACCAGAACAAGCTGTCGAGGGAGAGAATTTGCTGCCCCTAACAGCAGCCACGTCTCCCTCAGAGCACTGGAAGCCAGTGCAGTGGAGGGCATGAACGTTGCCAAGGCACAGTGATTTATGCTGCTATATATGTATCTTTTTCCTTATCCCAGGAAGTATTCTAATGCAGACATTTACCACAATCTCCACAAACAAGCCTCAGTAAGAGAAGGAATGCAAGAGCTCAGGGCTTGACATCGCCAAGCCTCTCACTGCTATTCCTCTTTGCTCTGATTTTGCTCTGCATTTCACTCGAGATGGGCCTGCTCAGCCAGCTACAACAAACCATGCCTTGCTACAATCACACATTTAATAACAGCTAACCACCATGGTTCATATCTGGCTATGTTCCAGAGTGACAGAGTATTGATAGTCTACATTTCCTCTAACAACCAAACTGCCAGAGGAACCAGCATGCTGTTATCTCCTGGTACTCTGTTACGCACGTTTTTTTCTCTTTCACATGCTTGTCTGGTTTCATTTCAAAAGAAACAGGATCAGATTTTCACAACAAATCCTGAGAGCTCACACCTGAAGATGACTTCCTGCTCCCTGGAGAGAACATTTAAGATTCCCAAGGAACTTCAAAACAAGCTCTTGCAAAAAATAGTAAGTAAAGCAGTGGAAGAAAAACAATCATATATTATGGCTTTCAAAAATAATGTGTGAAAATTAATTATTAGAGACATCCCTTTCATTCCTAACTTTTCTTTACTACTTAGGTATCTTAACAGATTACAAATAATTTGACTTGCTGGTGTTGGTTCTATGGGATGTGCTCACCAGCCTTGTCACACACCAGTAACACTGCACCTGGCACTCTGCTATATATAGTTATACTACAAACATTCCCCACAACAGAGTTCAACATGATAAACATTTGCCCTCTATCCATGGCCCCCTTCCCTCACATCCCTAACCTTCCCAATGCCTTTTTTCCACCCAGTGTTTCCTTCTAATAAGACAGCAAAGACTGTAATCCATAGGCCTTAGCCTACTCAGATGCTCCTAACATTGAATCTGGAGCACTCCCATTAACTGAGTCATATTTAAACACAGCGATTTGGAGATTTTCTAACAACACCCTCTTTGTACGTATTGTTCTGCATCTGGGATAGCGGATGGCACATCCCACATGGTTCCGGGATTACATAGCTTAAAAGAAAAAAAAAAAAAAAAAGAAGTTATTAAGCTCAATTCCACAGAACTCCATAGGAAAAATAGGACTATATGGAAACAAACCTAATCTGCAGTACCATGCAAGTTCTCTATATTCTTGTACAGGTTATAAACCCCACCAAGTTCCAAAAACTTGCATCCAAAACATAAGCAGTTATCAGGAAAAGTCTCATATCATAATTAATCCACTGAGGCCCCAGTCCATGTCACAGTAACCAGCCAGCTGGTGATGACAGAAAGAAATAGGACTTCAGAGGTTCTCACAAAACAGCTCAAAATAGCACTGCATCTCTTTTTTATGTTCTCTTGTATGTTCTCGATCTTCAATTTTCTTAAAAATTATTTATAGATTTTACATCATATAACTGAATTTGTTCTTCATTCAAAATGTAAAAATAGGCAATTTTTTTTCTCCTAAAACTATCAAACATTTCATAGATTATGTTGCATAATACTCATGTGGCTGAGAAGTCACCTCCAACATTTGTGCAATGTGGTTTTACATTCAGATCAACTAATATGACAGTATCAGCAGCCAGTGAAAGCATCATATATAGCCATAATTATAATTGAGCACCATATATACCATAATTAGCATCATATTTTCTATTTTAGAACACACAAGCCTTGTTTCATTTTTTTTTCCACCAAAATAACACCAGCAGTAGTGGAAAGCAAGTAAGCAAGGACCGGGCACAGAAATCTCATAAGCCAGGAGGGCACAGATATGCCCTTCTATTTGAAAGAGTAGGGGTGCCTCAGTGCCTGCCACAAACCACACTGAAAGAGGCCATGAAAAGATTTTCACTGCAAATTAACCATGCTAATTTGAGCAGAAAATGAAAAATTTGAACAATTTAAAAATGGCTTCATTCCTGAGATTTGCAGCAAAGCAAGAACAATCTGTTTTAATAAATAACTTGATGGGATGATCCTCTAGGAAGAGGTTGGCTCCTTTTTACATTAGATGAGATATTTGAAATTGTTGGTTTAGAACAATTTATGATTTTCATTTTATAATAAATTAGCTAACAACAACAAAAAAAAGCAACAGTGCAGCAATTTGCTTTAAACATAGCCACATCACTGTGATACAGAAACTGTGACAAATGCCTTT
Source organism: Anseranas semipalmata (assembly GCA_013399115.1). NCBI lineage: Eukaryota > Metazoa > Chordata > Aves > Anseriformes > Anseranatidae > Anseranas > Anseranas semipalmata. Next base: position 883,025 of record VXAA01004639.1, on the reverse strand, counting down.
TTAAAATGTTCTCAGATTCTCATTAATATTTTATTAGTGCTGTAAGAGTCTTAATGTGTTATGAAAAAAGATCAAAATGGAAATTTTACCACCACAAAAAAGAGGAAAAAGAAAATCAAACTCCGCAAAAAGAGAGGTCAGCGATACAAAGGCAGAGGAAGCAGAAAATGTTTTTGCAGAGTGTTACAATTTTAATGGACTGGAATTGATATCAATCCTCCAAAATGTTTAGAAAACTAATTTTAGCTTGCCTGTCTGCATAAGCGGAGGCACAGTCTTGTTCCTCCAGGAAATGACCCATGTAAAACCTCTTAAATTGTCAGCAGCAAAGTCTACTATTGTGTCCCACAACAGCAAAGAAAAAAGAACAGTTTTAAATATTCTCAGGTGCCAAACATGCATCAGCAAAATGTTAAAAAAAAAAAAAAAAGGAAAAAAGACTAAAGCAACAAAAAAGGCACTTTTAAGAAATACTTCTCCTGTTGCAATAATTGAACTACTGCTCTTTTGACAGCTCAGGCCAGGAACAGGCCTGCATAATCGCTGAAGTTACACTGTACTGAATGGAGTTAGTTAAACACTGACCAAATTCTGATAAATGCAAACCCATAACTTTCTTCAATATTTTAAAAGTTTGATAATAACAAAAGCAGTCATGTTTTGTGTTCAATAGCATTTCCAATGCATGTGTCAATAGTTGCCATTGCAGGGTGGGACAGAGCAGGGAGGAGGTGAGTATGGTTTTGCCTCAATTACAATTATCTAAAGATTGAAACAAGACCAAGCTCGTAGGAAAAATTAACATCGTTTTTAGAGTTAATTGGAGCATTTACAGGGGAAAAAAATACATTCTTGAGGCAGAAAAGCCCTTCCGCAGCTCTACCCAAAACACAAGTTGATCAAAACAGGGCTTCACCTAGAGTGCTTCATTTCAGTAATTTCATCCTCTAACATATGTTCACCAAGCCAAAATAGTAAAAGGTTTTTAATACTAGTCTTATAATTCCACATCTACCAGTACTGCTCTTCAGACACACATCCATGTGTATAATGATTTTAGCAGAACACTTTTTCTGGAAGTGACACCATAAAAGATTAACTTAAAGCATATGACGTTTTTTTTCTTTTCAGTAATAATAGAATTTAGAGGATCAAATAATTAAACCAACAAGTGTACATTTTAGGGACTTTTTCAAGCATCAGATTGAACTCAGTAATTGAGCATATTTTTCATTAACCACTAGAGGTCACACAGTAACCATGGCAGTTATCCAAAAGATGAGAGGCTACAAAAACCTTAAGGTCTGGGAAAATTAGAATACTGGGGTACTCACTAATTTGCACTTATAAACAAAAATTTTAAATAAATTTGAGTAGTCTTTCAATTTCCTGGAAAGATCCAGTGAACTTGAATGCTCACATACCTCTGTAAAAGTTAGAATTATGACTGAACTTCTCAAATTACATCTGATAACAGAGCAAAACAAAATCAGAGCTTGGTGCCCTTTTGAAGGTATTCCTAATTTCTTCAAATATTTCTTCACCTAAAAACTTTTATTCAGATAAAGGGGCTTCACCTATGACTATAACTAACATTAAAGAAGCACACTAAAGCTGGAATATCGTAAGGTTCTAATAGTATTTTTGCAATTTAAATGGACATTCTAAGCTTTCAAGAACAACAGAAGTAGTAATAAAACAAATATGAACCCAAATACATTAAATAGATTGTGTTTTTAAGCTAATACCAAGGCTCACACTGGGCACAATAACTTAAACACTCTTAAATCTGACTGGGTATACTGTCCTCAAAATTTAGGAAAAATTTAGGAAAATTTAGATGTAGTGGTCAGGTCATGAAAATTACTTGCATGTGAGAAATTCACTTTTACTGCTAATGGCAATCTAGTTTATTTTAAAGCGTTTGTAGAAGCGCTATTTGCAAAGTATTAAAAACTTCTATGTTCTACAGTTAATTAAAAATTCCCCTGAATTTTATTTTAAACCTTCCAAAAGGTGCACACAAATTCAGAGTAGAAGTGCTGTAAAGTCCAACATCCTGAGCTCCTTTCACATTAGATTAAATTGTAGATCAGTATACAAAGACATTTCATGAACTGACTCACTTGTTGTTATTCCATTTACTACAGCGCACAGTACATTTGCTCTTTGGAGAAATTTCATTTAATTATATTCCAACTATAAAAGATAAAGACCTGTGTATGAGTCTTTTACTATTGAAGTGCAATAATGCCGAGGCATTAAGCTGCCCTCTAACCCTAGGAACTGGTCCCACCAGAACAGGTGCTGCCGCTGACTTGCATTACCTGTTCTGGAATAAGTAAAATATTTCACTCCCTAAAGCTCTCAGTCTGGTACATTTCAACATTAAAGAAATAATACAAAAATAAAAATAAAAATAAAAAAGCACAATAATAATGAAGAGCAGTGAAACAGTTGTAACCTGAGTAATAATTTCCGAAGTTTCAGTACCCATCACGTTTTTCAGCACAAACACTACCAAAAGCTCACAGGGTGCATGTTACACTACAGAAGCAACTCCCTGCAACAAAACAGAAAACTCAAAAGCAAAGAAGAAGCAGACTTCTCTTACAGTCAAATTCACACCACAAGTTTCACTAGCTCATAAGAAATACTATAGGAAAAAAAAAAAGCCACCAGAGCTTTACCTGCCTACAAGTTTGTATATGTACACATAAACACTCACACACAGGTTGCAAATCAGCAGAGACTGTTTTCCGCTTCATATTAACACAGCAAGTTTTACAGTCTTTATAGGAATTTGGGAAGTAAAGACATTTTTTAGGGAATATCCAGACACAAACCTGCTTTTTCTTTGCCTGTCTTTTCTGAGCATCCAATGTAGCTGACTTAAAGCTAAGAGACTTGGACTGTCTCCTAACTTTCACCGAATCTCTCCGACGATCATACGAAAAAGACGACGACTTCTTTGTAATTTTCCTCTTAGGTGTGTCTGCCATTTCATCCACCAAAATGTGGTTATCTTCAAGCAAACAGTGTCCCAAGAAAAGAAAACCTCAGTACCATCAAGCCTCCACCAAGCTTACAGGGAACAGTCTTCAATCCTATAGGAAGCAAAGCAACCTACAAGGAGCGGAGCCCACCTCAGAACAATTTCAGTTTTCCCAGCAGGTTGTACGGATGAAAAAAGGCGATGGTCCTGCAATGCCTGCGTGTCACTGAAGAGCAGGCAGAACTCCTTCTTGCTGTATAAACTCAAACAGGCTTCAGCAGTGATGCTAATCTGAAAAATGTAGTGACTATCCTGCTGAGCATGCTAAAGGTGAACGGAAGGTAGTTCCCTACACACCAGGAGGGTGTGGAAGTACACCAACAGGGTGTGGGGATGAAGCAGAAGACTTTGGGTTCAAAGCATCTTCTTAACTCCTTCCTTTCTAGGCTACTGCTGACAACGTATCTGAAAAGTCAGGCTGGTGAAAGTTCCCCCAAAAAGACAGAGTTATTTTCTTATCCTTGGATCCAAAGCACTTGTTGAAGAAACCTTTAGCATGAGATAGCTGCCCCATTCATTATAGGCCCCGTTTTAACCTGATTCAAATCTTCCCCTTCGTCAGAAAGGCTATTCACGCTATACGCTTAGGAGGCACTTTATCTGCTAAGCCTTCTGGAAAATGAAGTCCAAGCCTACGTATGAATCTTACTGTCTTTTCTGGGAAATAACTATGAAGTTATAGCACTCTCTTAAGACCTATTAGTACCGATGGATGAGGGCAACGTTAATAAATTCTCAACCTAGTGACAGTGTGGGAATCTTATCAGACAGCTGAGATTGCAACTTTTGTATCAGGCCTGTGTTTAGGTAGGAATGCTTCCCTTGCATAACATATTAGTCAAGGAACACTACAAGGGTGTAGAAGCCCAAGACTCCCTGCTGTTGATTTCGATTAAGCAAAACATCTCCAAAGCACAAAGTTGCACATATGGGAACGCTCTTGCAAACCTAACACTGCCAGATTTAAATCTGGGTTAAAAGACAAAAAGGAAAACTTTCTTTTGACAACTTATGCCACTGTGCAGGGTCTTTTCCAGAAACTTTTCCTTAATTTATTCATGACGCTACTTCACATACAAAGCAACCGTGAATAATTTATACTTGGAGGATTATCCATCACATAATTAAGCTTTAATATGGGTCAGTCCTCTCGTGTACGAGTCTCACCATCTCTATTAGGAAATATCTGTGAAGTTCTAACAGCATTTCTTTTAAGACCTGCTGATATCAGTGAGTAAGAAGATAATGTTAATGAATTCCCACAACCAACCTTTACTGCAGTTTTCACTTTTGTTGTGGGATGAATAATATACCTCTAGGACAAAGTGATTTTGCTAAAATTAATGAAAATGTATCAGTATATCATGCATTTATTAGCTATAATGGCCTAATTTCTAGATTCACTGCAGATTTCTGTGGAGATTTACACCATGAAGAATTATAAAACACTTCCTCATATTATCTACAACTCCATCTAAGTAGTGAATCTTGTAATTATTACAAGATATAGAAAGAAAAAAAATGAATCATTAAATAGTTTTTGTACAAAATGTCTCTTAATTGTGATGGGTTTGTAATACTGTAGCAGCCATCATCCACAGCCACATATTGACCTTCAGCATTAGCAATATTAGATGCTGTGAGACCATCACCATTTCCACATACTGCGGTTTTCACTGAGATTTAAAGAGATTCCTACTTACAAACTGAGGCCCTATTTAAATTACCACTTCCCATGATTTACCAGCATCATCTTTCTGAAGAGTAAAAATTTAGCAGACAGCATAATGTGTGCTTTTAAACAGTGACATCTCAAGAACAAGTACATCCCTTCAAAAGCATCTGCACTGTCTGCTAAAAATCACAGATATTCTGATATACCATCAAAATTAAGGTCAAGGAAAGCCTGAAAGCCTTTCACAGGTAGCTAGTCTTATAAGTTACACCAATCATGCTTATTTATACAAAAAATAAACAGCAGCAACTAAGACTGACAAAGGTCCAAATAAATTTTGATAATCCATTAAAATGCATTGTACTCCACTGCAGTTTGACTGAATCCACAATTGACTTGGTATCACATACCAGATACAATCCTGCTCATTTCACTTCAATAAAAAACACATTAGATCTCAAACAGTTGCAGAAAATGTAACAAGAATGATCAGGAATCTGCAAGGATTTCCATATGAGAGAAAATAATGAGGACAGAAATGGAAGGGGGCAGAGGTCCTTAAAAATTCTAACGATACAGAAGATGGTCTGGATTCTACTTATTGACAGTTCCCCTAGATACAAGAATCTGCAGCACTCAAAAAAAAAAATCAAATTTGAAAACAAAAGGTAGTATTTTATACATGAACTGTATCTATCTCATTTGCTTTGCTAATGAAAACTTTGGCTTCACCTGATGCCCCCAGATCTTGCACTGAAAAAGACAACAATTGCTCAACATCAAACGCTGGTGTAAAATCACCGGTGATTTTACAGTTGTTTACAGTTTGCCTCTTCCATCTTCTTTTCAAGGCTGACAGTCCTGGTCCATTTAGGCACTGCTGGTAGAGAAGCCTTTAATCTACACTTAGAATCCATGTTAGCATCTCCTCTGTGCTTTTGCTATTTGTACAAAACCTCTTTTGGTTGGTTGGGTGGTTGGTGGATGGAGGCAGCAGAACGTCCCACCACCAGCATGTACAGCAGCAGGTGCCTCTTCCCTTCTCTACCTCTGCTTCACCACAGGGACCACTCTGGTGGCTCCACGGCCACCAGCAGCCTCACTGCACTGACAGGGAAGGTCTCACCCCGCTCTTCCTCCTGCTCACATTCCCACCCTTCCTCCTCTCGCTTCTTCCTTCACATCTCAACCGCTCCCAGCTGCGACGTCCTCTCCCTTTCCTCCACCAGCTTGCCAGATCCTTCAGGAACAGCAGAAAAGTATCCTGTTGTTTTTGTAAGGATGAGTCCTCTGACATTTTGGTGAATACAGTGGCTGAGAGACAGTGCCAGAGCCCGCGCAAGGTAAGTGGCAAGAGAAGGTGACAGCATGGGGGAGAGGCGGGCACAAGGGCAAGCTGCTGGAAGCTTTATTTTCTCCTCTTTTATCTCACAGAGCCGTCCCTTGCAGCATAAGTCGATGTTTCCAGAGATCTATTATAAAATTAAGAACTTTTTCCCAAATCTAACAGCTAGCTCCGATTTTTTAGCTCATTATTTTGTGCATTCAGTTAAAGCAGTCTTTCTCTGAAAGCACATCGCATTTGCCAAAATCTTACTTAATGAAGCACGTTATTGTGTACTCCCTCTGTATCACAGGATACTTCCACAACTCTCCGTAACCAAGTGTTTTACTACAACATTCGGCCTCACACACAGCAATGGAGTTTGTCACTCCAGGATTCAAAGCTGCTCTTCCCTTTCTGCCAGGGCAACTGCAAATACGCTCAACAACAGATGTTCTGCTTCCCATCTTCCCATCATGTACTTATCCATAAGACCTTTTTTCTCATCCTGTGGCAGGGTTGTGGGTTTTTTGGTTATACTAACCAAGTCACTATTGCTGAGGTCTTTCGTTCTGCAGAGAATTCCGGCAGATTTGTCAGGCATGACTTTCTTTCACAACACTGTTGTGGTGTTCCCCAGTACATCACGTTTATGCATGCACCCGCTTATTATCTAAAGAATAGTTTTTACCAAATTATTTAATTTCCAGAAGTCAGCCTTACTTGCAGCTCTTCAGATCTCCATGGAAACTAACTTACAAATAATAATACTGTCTCAGCTTTATTCCCCTCTAACCTGGGAGTTGTCAGTGTATTGATATTACAACTTCAGTAATTCAGCAAGGGAATTTGGATATTGCAGTTTATGCCCAAAACAAACAGTGAATCATGAATAGAGATACTGTCTTTACAGAGCTAGAAAACGTAAATGAGATTAAATGAGAGTAAATTTGGAGAACAGCACTGAACGGGATATAGAACTCAGATCTACAGATGGGATAAAATCTTTAGTTAGCTCTAATATCTCTTAGTGATTGGAAAATCCACACTTTGCGGTATTACTATATTATGCCCTGTATTTCCTCACTTCCACAGGATTTGGTCTTATCCATAAACATTATGAAGTTAAAACTTATTGTATTAGAAATATTACAAGCATCTTAATTTAATTCTTTGAGAGAAGACAATGTTTATATTTGGAGTATGTTATTTCCAAATATGTCTTCGTTAAATACCAGCTGAGAATAGACTGTCTAAAGGACTTTGATTTTTCCTTGGTTTAAATCCATCAGCAAGATGAACCTAAAAATCATGTAGCCACCCCACTCATAACAAGTCAATAGTATTAAAGCTAGAAAACCTGGTTAAAACAGACGTTGTGTTTTTACCAATTTGTCAGTTAAAACCAAATCATCCATTCTCTCAAAATTTATTTAAAACAAAACATGCTGTAGAATACTAGATGATATCAAGAGCTCATTGTTAAACTAAATTCTTTAAATTTTACTACAGAAAAGAATCATGGAACTGCTGTATGAAAGGTTTCTTTCCCAATATCAATACTTTCCCAAGCTCAGCAGCACAAGTAGTTATTTTAAGCTGTTACAAGAAAAGAATGCCTTATGCTCAAAATGTGTTTTGCCAAGTCACTTATGAGTAACAACAAATTGTTTCAAGGTCATTCTGTTTTCCTGGGATACAGCAAAGGAAGTCACAGAACAAAATGAGAGAAGCTGCACACTGCAGCAGAGAGAAACACGGCAGTAGTTGAAAATTAATTCTATGGCAAAGTTTTGAAGAAAAAGGAAACAGAAGGGTATACTAAGTGTATCTTTGAGTAATATTTTGGCATTTTCAGGTTCTGCTAGCAGATTTGCTGCACTGGATCTAGATGTTCTTTAGTTCACTCTAGTGTTTTAATCTGCAAAAGGCAGAAACAAACTTTAGAAGTACAATAAAACAATGTTGTTCTTCTCTGTTTACACTCGCAGGGTTAAATTCTTAAGTTGCCAAGTCAAAGAAAATTCAAATGTAAATGCAGCTGTAAGTTTGCTTAAATGAGGTAGAGGGACCCAAATTTAGAACAAACAACATTATTTTGAGTATTCTGATTATGTGCTGATGGAAATCTAAAGACAACAGATAACACAAGTTTATCTATGCAACTTCCATCAAGTTCGAAAGCTCTTTAACATTTTAGAGAATAAACAGACACTGAGTTACCAGAATCTCATTCTTTCTATGAGCGTCATGTTGCCACTGGTCTACCCAGAATTTACTATAAAACTGGGGTCTTGCATAACTCTCCCCCCCAAAAAAAGAGTGACAGAACAAAAATCAATAGCAGCTAGATATTGCAATCACAGCTTTCCAGTCCCAAGCTAGCCTTTAACCTTAAGACCCTAATGCATTTGCTCAAAATAGAGTTATTTTTGTGTTGATTTCAACTTAACATTTGTTACAAACAAATACAGTCATCCTTTCCAAAGCCACATTTTGTATATCACATGCCTCTCTAACTCAGTAGTGCTTTCCAAGAGGAAGTAAACAAAACAACAGTATTATTTAGAATTGACCATATGTTTAACACAAAAACCAAAAGTTCATTTCCTTTCCACTGTGCTGGGAAAAGTTCCTAATATGCCTTCATACTATGTGAAGAAACTGCTCAGACTTTCTCCTATCATGACAGAAACAAGCAAGCATTAAATTTCATAGTAATTCAAATAGAGTCTTCGTAGCTCTCTAAAAGGGGATGCAAATGAACTGCAATTGATCTCACTAATTTCAGCTGCAATTTGATTACTTAACATAGCTAACTCTCGATTATGAATGTTTATGAACTTTATTTCAACACAGATCTATTAAATTAATGTTAATATTAAATGAATGAATGTTCATATTAAATGAATATTCATCCCATTTTCACCAGCAGCGTTTCACTCGATGAGCAATTTTCTTTTTTTTCCAGTGTCCTTCTAGGAATTTCAAAGTATGCCCAGCCAGCACGAAGCACCAACATCACCTTGATCTTACCCTGACCCGGATACTACCAACACGCACACAAACACTGTGGTAAGCACGGAAGTTGACTCCGGACACTACCAAACAATATTGCTCCATTTTGTACATCTGCACTCAGGGGCCATAAATATGAATTATGCAGGGTGCAGACCTGACTAAATATTTGAAAATGGTAAATCCAGCAGAGAAAGCCCATTTTTCAGTTTAGAGAACATTACTCAGACTGTAACTCAAGTACACACCAAAAATATAGCAAATTAACAGTGGTTATTTTTGAGAACTAGAGTGTTGAATTTATTAGGACACTGATGAGTGAAATCATAAGATGCCAGTGTTTTTACAGCTACAGTTTGCTAATCACAAGCTAAAAAAAACCTAATCCATTGGGGTAAATGAATTTATGAATAATTATCATTAGCTTCATACCCTACAACGTTTCAAACAAGCTCTATTTGTCCAGCTGCTTACCAAAAACAGCGGCTGTTAATGGCAGATCCTCATTGCTTTCTCGGTAAGGAAAGCCTCGAATTTCTCAGAAATGTTGTAGCTACACCAAGTACAGACTTTGTGGTCTCTAAAGCTTTTCACTGAGCAACAGCCTGAGCATTACTATGAAGGAAAGAATTACATATAATTGCACATGTAATATTTTTTTTTAAATTGTCCAAAATACAAGCGACATTTTCAGTGAGAATTCAATTGGGAGAAAGTAATATCTGTACACACACTTTTAAAATACAAGATTACACAACAACTTCTTGAATATTTTTTTCCACAGACAAAGAAGAGCCTATGGGATCCCTGAATAAGTACTTCCATATTACACACAAAGTATGAGGATCACTGAAGTGTCTATGGGCTTTGGTCTGCCAGGAAAAGACATCGTTAAGGACAGTTGTTGGCTTTTGTTTAGTTGGTAGGGAGTTTTTTTGCTGCTGAGAATGTCTACCTACTAAGAACTGAACTGAAGTCATTGAGTATGTTATCACCAAGCTGGAAACCTGACAAGTTGATGTATGTTTTTTTTGAAAACATTCAAATGAAAGGCTACTTCTACAAGTAACAGAAATCCAAACAAAACAGTTTGTTGACCTAACTTAAAAAATATTATTCTAATCACTAAATGCACAACAAGAACTATGTATTTTTAAAATACTTGAAATAGGTTATGCAGTTCACTAAAAGCAAATTGAAGGGAATTATTTCTCCTTTTGTTCTGGTATGGAAACATTCATTTGTCCAAGCATTTCAAGGAGCTTCCTTAAACAGTGAAAAAAAAAAAAAAATCATATTTAATAGTGGAATGGATAGCGCTAGTCCTGGTTCTTGTAGTAAAATATTTTTCAAAACAAACAAACAAAACCACACAAGACTACCCCACTTGTATTCATGGAGCGGTGAGAGGGAAGGAGGGAAAATATTAATATATTTCCATTGGAAACTATCTTCCCTAATAAAACCAGGACAAAATTTTCATATCAATTATAAAAAAGGTTTCCATGAAAAAACTATCCAAGTGAGCATTTATTAATTTTTGCTTTAATACTGTTACTACAAATAACTGCATTAACCAAGTTTTCATCCCCAACTTCATGTGCAGTGACATTGTGTAATATGAATGTTGAAGTTACACGCCAGCTAAGTTAGAAGGCATTATGCTCTTTCTCAATGAACTATGCTAAAAGGCTGAAGAAAAGCTGTTTCACAAAGGAACAAACAGCTTAGCAAAATCAATTTTTTCCATGTTGTTTGTTTCATTTTTTTCTCCTTTTTTTAAGGGGGAAACAACACTGAACATCGCAAATTATTCCAGAGAGCAACTGGTTAGCCCTTACTCATCTGTTCTGTTTTACTAAGTGACAAAAGAATACCAAAATACAGGGACAGAAAAAGCTAAATAAAGTCACCCTATCATGCTGCATGTTAATGGGAATGACACTGTCACAAAGATACTTCTCTTATTCCATTCAGAACAGCTGCTGTCTCTAAGGATCTTTGTATTTGTTATAGGATAGAACACTTTCTCCATGGAGACAGTGGAATAGGAGTAAATATATTCTTCACATTACGTAGAGTTTTATTTTACTAATATAGTTGACTATAAAGAGCAAAAAGTTTATCAAGAAGATAGGCTGGTCCTTGGATGCTTCATATTCTATATTGTGCTTATAGGACATTGCACAAACAATCGTGGCAAAGAAGCAACATAAAAAAGACAAACTGTGGGAACAATGCTTACATCTAAAGAATCACGATAACAGCAAACTGATTTTCAGAAGTAGAGATGACAGGCAGTAAATAGCACAGCCACCATTGTCATCAGGAATGTAAATATCTTCCTTGTGAAAATGAAATGAAAATGAAAACTAAGATATTAAGCGTTCAGTTTTGCAATATCCAGGCTATTTTTGTCCCAATTAAAAAATATATTTATAGGCTTATGTTTAACTTTGAACATAACTAATCATGCAGACTCCAGTGATAATTTAAATGTTTAGACAAAATCTGTTTATAAACAAAATGTGTTGAAGTGTGTATATATATATATATATATAAAATATTAGTAACTGGAGTTATACTCAGGACCTTGCAGTAAGGAGACCTATATCAGGTTCTGCTAACACAGAACTAGTTGATACACTCAGTATGGAGGAAGCATAAAATGCAAAGCTAACAATCCAAAACTACAGGGAACCAGGAAGGTCAGCTCTAAAATGTAAGATAGGAAACTGAAAAACAATGACTAATTTACTGAAATGCTTGAAGAGAATCAAATGTGAAGGTCAAGCGAGCATGATTAATTCAAGGATATAAACCAATATAACACAGTGCATGTTTATATTGCACCTTCCTAATCACTGCTACAAGGTCTTTTAAAAAAAAGAAATTTAACTGATAAATGTCTCCACCAGCAGAGACATGCCAGATTCACAGAATCAGAGGAAATGAGCTTGGCAAACACAGAAATAAATATTACTAGCTATTAGGTATCTTGTCCATCTGTATACAAAAACAATATTGCAATAATGACTTTGCTTGTTTCAGTTGCAGTCAAGAGTTTTTCAGCTATTAGTCACACACATATAAACACCCACAGAGTTTCACTGGGAGGAATTGCCCCACTTGAAGGCAGCAAGCTAAGGTAACAGCCAACGAATGAGGTCTTGAAGTCACCAGAATTTAAACTTCTCCTTCTGAAGGGAGGAGCACATGAGGAGCGAAGAAGTGCATGATTCAAGTAAGTCATAAGTCATAAATATATGTGTGCGTGTGCACGTGTAAATATATATATATATATATATATACATACATATTTACATAGCTAGTGACAGCTTCTACCAGTCTCCTTGAGGCCTGTAAGCAAAAGCTAAACTAATCATACAACTTCAGGCCTTGAATATGAGATAACTAACTGGAGGTTTTAATTAGCTTTTCATGAAATCTTAGCTGGGCACTATTTTTATTGAAGAAGTTCCTGAAAACTCAGCACTGTTACTCTATACAGCTTGAGTAATCCCAATATTTCAGACAGCGAGGAGTCTTCATGTCCCAAGACTCCTCACATAATTTTTATTTATAAAGTCCTGGTTGAAATAACCAAAACAATTAAGTTTTGTCACAAGAAATGACTGCAGGCACAGTATTTATTTCTGAAAAATTAACTGAAGAGTCATCATTTGGCCTCTTTTCAAGGAGTATTCAGAGTGCCTGTTGCTTCCAACAGAGGCAGTTAAGGATCCTGTCCATGAAGGGAGCAGGGTCCTAAAGCACATTTCTAGACTGAAGTCTGCATTAGGCTCAGGCACTCTCGAGAGCTTCAGCAAACACATGCAGCTTTGCAAAGAAAGTGGCATATTTCCATAAGCCTTTACAATTTGCCACAGTGTTTCTTACCTTACCCTTTTTGAACATGTAATTCAAAGACACAAGTACCTATAACCTCCATCAACCAACCAATACCGAAAAATGGCAGATGACAGCTCTTACATGACAGTGGTCTAAATCTCTACTTAAAAAGAAGGAAAAGCACATGCAAGGCCCAACAAACAGTGTATAACTATTTTCTGAAGTTCTGTGTATCCAGCAATTCCACCCAAACAGATTTACAAAAATCAAGCAATCAACCCTCCACAGTTTAAAAACAGCAGAAACTGTTTGACCCCCACTTTTAGACATGGGAGCACAGAATACTGTCCTGACCATGTACAGTGCACACTGAGCTTCTTCCGTAGCTATTGTACTTACGCGGTCTTTGTCATCGGCTACATCACAGAGAATGTCATCCAGATCTAAGATCCCACCATCCCCGTGCTCCAGTCGATGTACTTGTATCCAGTAGTTTGGATCCTGCATAAAAGGAGGAAAGAAAAAAGAAATACATCATATATATATAAAGAAAAAAAGGAAAAAGGTTATTCACCCATATAGTTAACATCACAATCCTATGAACGCTCAACATTTAAAACATCCATTTAGGTCATATTCCCATAAAGAAATGTAAATTGAAACATAAAGCCAAAGGTTTTTTTTAATCACCCTACATATGTACGTACACTTCCCACTTTCATCGGAGAGGCGTGATTCACAGTCCCATCACTGACAGATAGGAGAAACACGTTCCCAGTGTTACTGAATTTATGTGCTATATAAAAGCAAAATACATTCTCCTCAAAACGAACTATCTCAGACAGTGGTCAGCAGGCACAAAACTGTACAAGAAAGCTGTAAGGTGTGTTTGTTTATTTTGTGTTTTTTTTTTTACATGACAGCTGCAAAGGTTTAACAGCTTATCTTATGGGTACAAATCAATACTGCAGTGGTATCAGAGGGCTTTCTGCCTGTGTTTTGGTAGAGTTGGTAGATGGGATATCTGAATCTTATACAAAGAACACTCCATATTTTAATTTAGAAAAGATACATACACACAGACACACATATATTACAAAAATATTCCACATGTGTGTGTTTGTGCATATATATATGTATGTCTACCAGTAACTGGGAAGATTGGCTTTATAGTCTTCACTATTACTTTTGATACAGAAGGAAACCGTAACTGATAGAATAACATTGCATCCACAAAGTGTCTGCTGCATATTACTGTATCACCTGATTGCTGTCTGCTACTCAACCTGCTACTCTTAAAAGGTTTGTTTTCCAACAGGGAAAAGTTGTACTATAAACACACAACTTGAACTTGATAATCTTTTCTTGCTTCTCAAATATTCTCCCTTAACACAGCCAATGCCCTGGGCTGTTGTTATGTGTGGAATAGTAACAGAGCTTTGCTGATTCTCACAGAACAGGCAGGACTGCAGAAAGGGGCTAATTTGAGGACCTTCACACTTGCGACATCTTGCAAAGTGTGCCTCATTTCCTAGAAAAACAGTAACTAGCATCAACATCTTGTCAAGTATCAGTGTCTAGAAAGAAAAAAAAAAAAAAAAACACCTTTGAAAATAATTTGATTTATTAAAGAATAGAACAGGACAAGAAATGGGACAACCAGAATTCCTCTAAATCCATACATATATTTAAATTTTGAGAGGACAGGCTGCATGAAATTTTGGACAACATGCTTCATGGAAGAACATAAGTTGATGTTCATTTTGTTTGTAGTATCCTAGAATGCTATTTCCAAAGTCTGAAAACCAACTTTGCATATGATATGTATGCGCAGGTCAATGATTTTGGAGAAATTTGATAACCATGAAACTTGTCTCATTTTTGTCTAAGTACATCCAGCTTAAATCAGCTTAAATACTGCTGTAAATTATCACCATCAGATGATCAGATTTCAGAGTTACATTTTACAGTCATTAGCCTAGTCATTTCAGAAATTCAATTAGTGATGTTTTTCTCTTATTTCTTTAACTATTAAAGATCATTACCTTACATTTCTTCTAAGCAAGTATTTATCATACAACTAACTGATTTTCCTAATATATGGTTTTTCCCCAAACTGCAATTAGCATTGTAGCACATCATTGGAAATAACTCAGCATCCATTTTTGTAAAGTAAAAATTCAGAAATAATTAAAAGCAGCATTACATTATTCACATTATCATGCATACAGAGGAACTTCAAGATGCTAAGGAACTTCAAAGACCCTTAACAAACAAGTTCTAAAGCGAAGTCCCCTGAAGACGTGCTTTTGTAAATTCTGCTCCCAAGCGAAAAGGAAAAACACCTCTCTTCATCCTCTAGCCCCTTACAAAATACTCCTCTGTCTTTGGTACCTAGACTAGACACTGAAACACAGTTATGAAGACCCAGGCTTTGAAGACACAAGAGAACTTACAAGCTAGGAAGCCTCTTACACTCCTCAAGGACTTGATTCGTGTTTCCACTGCTAATTACTCCAGCTCAAAAGCTAGTCAGAACTGAACCATGAGCCAGACTTCACTGCAAAAACAGAAATGGAAAAACTAATCTGGGCTTTAAGAGAGAGTCTGATCCTTCGTATTTCACACCCTTTACAATTTGTGTGTGCATCACTTAATTTTCTTAGTGAAAAATGAAACATTAGAAACAGACAACTGCAATACTGGCTCAGCGACTTGACTAAATCCATCAAAACAAACAGCACCCAAACGGAAACTGGAACTTCAGTATTCCTGTATGCTTTTTTTTTCTCTCCCTACTGCAAGTATTTCCCACCTCCAAGGCAAATATAAGGAAACATGCTAGATTACAGAATCAAGAATCAATAATAGAAACACCCACTTCTAATGCACTACTGTGCTATGTCAGTATGTTCAATCTACATTAAAAATAGCTTTGATATATGCTGCATCACTTTTGCTAATTAGTTCCTTTAAAA
Organism: Anseranas semipalmata; assembly: GCA_013399115.1. Classification (NCBI taxonomy): domain Eukaryota; kingdom Metazoa; phylum Chordata; class Aves; order Anseriformes; family Anseranatidae; genus Anseranas; species Anseranas semipalmata. The sequence goes on along the minus strand of VXAA01004639.1, from coordinate 867,123 downwards.
GTTTCTCAATATTGCATAAGAATTTTTAGATAGACTTCTTTTTTCCTGCATTACCTATTTGTTGTGCCATAACCTGAACTATTCCGGTCGCTCTTCCTGTTTGACAAGGTCCTGATACAAAACAATAAGTTAGCAAGACCAGACAAGAAATATATAAAACTAGTTTGGCAAGAATTTACTCTGGCAGGATTTGGTAAGTAAATATGAAATAACAATGAAACTTTTCATTAAAGCCTTTTCCAAACTTCACAGAGCAGTCCTTCTCTTGAGGCCCTTTTGCTCTATTAACATTTTCCCATATATCAAGGATTCAGTGGGGGAGGCTTGGGAAGGAAGAGAGGTCTAATGAGGAGTCACATTTTATAGAGATTCGTTATATCATACCCCCTACCCCCCAAAAAAAGTGATTTTAGAGCATTAACAAAATCCATAGCAATAATATGGCCCCAAAGTGTAACAATTAATTCTATATAACAACTAAACAAACAAGATGAAAACATTTAAATTGCATAAATGCTCAAATTTAAACTCCTGTTCTGTATTCTGTCTACAATAAACACATGTTGTGTAAGAATCGGTTTATATGCTCTGTTTGCTCAATGCAAAAGAAACTGAACCAGGCTTAGCACTGACTTGAATCCAAGTACATTGACTTTACAAGGATATCTGTATTCACAGCTTGGTCAAGTTGTACTTCTCCATTGCAGCCATTAAACAGACATCATATTGTCCTATGCAATAGTAGTAACAAAGCCTTCAAACATTTTCTGAAGCAGTCAAAAATACTGTTTTGGCTTAGAACAGTTAGTGATTTATAATGTGGAAATCGGCAATTAAGAGTTGACTAGAGTTTACACAACAAAAAAATCTGTGGGGTAAACTGGTCTGATCATTCCTTCAGGACACCTCAAAGACCTTCAGGGTCACTGTCTCCTGGTGTCAGAGGAGAGCCCACAAGTGAGGTCTCACACATGAAGGACTTGCTCCAACAATAACCCTTGGAGATGCTGTCTGCTCACAGCATATGGAAAGGCGTGCTTACAGGGTTGAGAAGGAAGATGTCTGCTTGTTGCAAAATATAAAAAGTGCAAAGGACATCAAGACTAGAAGGTGGAGAAGTCAATTTCTGAAAAGATGAAAAAAAATACTAAACAAAATTTAAAATTAAAAAAAAAAACACTGAATATTTTCAAGAAACCTGCTTCAGAATTGTTCTGGTTTAAGAAAGCAACATCCCAGACTCAGATTTTTCCTGTAGTTTCAAAATTTGAATTTGTAAATTATAATTAGATCTGCACATTTTGTCAACAAAACAAAGCCATGTTTATTATCTTTCTCACTCTTGCTTGTGATTGCTCAAAAGGGTACTGTACTCTCCAAATCTGCAATGCAGTTAGGGGTATCAAAACACACTTTGACAGAAAACTCATTAGCTACACTGCTCTACCAATGTGAAAATTAGCAATGCATAATTATTTCATAAAAGCTATATAGATGCCTTTGTCACTAGTGCATGCAGAAGAACTAGCAAGTTCACTTCATTGAATACAAGGACAGAAGTAATGCCAAACCTGATTTATAACATCTTCATTTAAATATTGCATCACTCAGCTCAAGTCTAAGCAAGTCAGATCTCCTATTTCCTGTGTACACCCATTTAACTATTCTACTTGACAACGATTATAAAGGTACTTATAATTTAAACTCATGAGCACCACATTTTCTGCTCCAAAGTCCTCCATAATGGAAGACAAATATTTGCTAAGTGAACACTAACACTGACAGTGGAAGCAAAAACAGTTTAGCAAAGCCAGTAAGAATGCAGTCATTCATATTCTGTTTATTCCATATGACATGACTTGTAAAAAGCACAAAGGAAAAACTGAGAAAACCATTAGTTTAAGTAATATCACTCAATATTCTGTAGCTAACAATTTTATGTTCCCACATAATGGAAACAAGGACCATATGTGGAAAACAATACCTAGAAACAGGAATGGAAACTACAATGTGTTTTTATTAATGGCACAGAAAAATTTCTTACCCCTTTATTTCTAAATATGTGTCTTGGTTTTTGCAAGTGTACTCTTTCCAAAAATGTATAAAAGTGTTTAACATCAAAAGTTACAATAAAGAAGCTTGCCCTTTGAAATATTTTGTCCATATTGTACAAGAAGGGAACACCATAAACTTTGTAAGAAGAAGCCATTTATTTAACAGAAAGCAGAAAACCAGCCTCCTACAATGTCCCGTCCGCCTGACGATGCGCAGTGTTTCTACACCCACACGCCACCAGATGATGCCCATTGCTGTGACTTCACCTCACTTGCCGCACCAGGCGGGTGTCCCAGAGCACCGCATAGCTGCGTGGCTACAGCTACGCAGCCGGGGCTGGGCCGGGGGGATAATTTTGTCTGTTTTGTTCGATGCCCATCCAGCAGAGAGCAGCGCAGGAGCAGGGCAGCGAGCACTCCCCGGTGCCTGCCTTCACACCCCCCTGTGCCTGCCTTCACACCCCCCTGAGGCTGCAAGCCCAGGTGGCCACGATCCCGACTTCAGCTTTCACCTGGGCGCACGCCAATTGCACTTGTCACAACACCTTGTTACACAGCTGGAAGTCGGGGAAACCAGGCTTTTTCCACACACACCTATATTCTGTCATCTGCTAAGGCCGAAATGGCAGGAGTATCGCCTACCACGGAGAAGTACCTCGGGAAGTGGGTCATCTTTGTCACGCCGAGCTCACCGCGGCTCCCCGAGCCCAAGAGCATCTTTCTAAAACTGGAGTGATTTAAACTTGGATATCATTTATAGCTTTTTCCCTTAAGACCTTTCTCATTACACAGATCCTCAGAGGATTTTTAAAAAACAGTCAAGTAGACAGTTGTGCCCCAATATCGTAGTGTAAATCTCAATGGAAAAGAGATTCTCCACAAAGAAGAGTGAAGCTGCGTGAGCAGCTCCGAAAGTTTCAATACGACTTCTTGTTTACAAATGAAGAGATAAAGGGAAAGGAAGCACAAATTTATAGTTTCTGTTTAAAATCATCGGGAATTTAAGAGTACATCACAATGTGTGCGGCTATCTTCACTGTTTTGAGTATTCTGAGAACAGATAAAGATTTGTGGCAAGAGACTACGCACGGATCACAACTAACACAATAACCTGGCCGGGTGCGGCCTGGACTTGTCTGTTCGGCAGCATATGGCACTTGGGCGTGTTAACACAGGCTGAAAGGAAAATAATGGTTAATAAAAAACTAATGTATCTGAAAATTTGCCAACGAATTCATTCATTTCCCTGTCTAGCTCTGTACTGCAGGAGGGAACCGTCAAAACAAGCTGTCAGGTGCCAAGGAAAAGCCACGAAGGCTCTGAATGCGAGCTGGGCTCCAGTCACGTTGCACGGCCCCACAGCCGGGTAAGGAGGACAAATACCGCGGTTTGCATCGCATCTCGTCCCGGCCTCAGGCCTACTGGAATTTCAGACACAAAGACCTGCGCAGCACACCACAGCAACAAAGAGGGGGGAAAAGCAGCTTTAAAGACAACTGCTTCCTCTCAGGTATGCTGACATTGCCCCACGGGCAGTTAGCCTTGATTTTCAACGTAAGGACATTCACCATCTCTGCAAGGGCATATACCTGCAAAATACGTAACATTAATGCAAGTACTGCAGTATGCATCAGAAAGCAACCGATACCTACGATAACTCTCATGTTACGTTACCGGGCCCTGAGCTGAAGGGACAGTCACCTCTTCCTTTTCTGCTGGCACCCCCCCTCCCACCAGTTCTGGAGCATGTTTACGCTACCTTGCCCTGTGCCCCGTGAAGTGAAGAAAAACAGGGCTTTTCGTTCCTTAACCCATAAAATTGCTCTTTGGACTAGGTACCATGCTAAAGTAAATTTATTAGTATTTTGTACAACCGAGAAAGAGAGATACACACTTGGGAAGTTGCATATCATACATTTAGAAGAGGGTTTGGTCAGGGACTCATTGTTTTCAAACATACAAGTATACATACAATGTCTTCAGCCAAGAGTTACATAACTGATCCCAGATATGAACCAGTTACGAAAAAGAGAAAAACATGCAAGTCTGATCACTGAAGCATCTTGTTCCATTTTTACATTCACCAATACTTTTCCAGCCTCGCTAAAAGGCCTTTAACTGAGGAAAAATCCATTCAAGATAACTTATGAACATCTGGCCAGTATCACTTTTCCTGAGACAATGAAATGTTGGAAAGGGTGTTTATGAAGTGAAAAGCAATGTTAGCTTTTGCATGCATCCTACATGTCCACTTTCAATAATAACAGTGATTTACTTAAAAATTTATCACATTACACTATCAAGTTTCAGTCCTCAGTATAGAAGTCTGATAGCCAAAAAAGTATAGGCCAACTATTAGACCCCTTTAGAAATTAAATGTCTCCAAAAACCCACTACATTGAAGCAATATGGTCAGTAAACCACTGGAACCACTACTACACGTTAAGTTTTGTTGCATTACTACTGGAGTACAAAAAGCATCGAAGAACTACTGGCTCTTGCTTTACACAGCAAAAGGTTCCTACTAGAAACAGAGAAATTTGTCTGTTAACCACGGTGAAGTTTGCGTAAACTTTCAAATACATACGAATCTCCTGCTTTTCTGAAATAGAAGTCCTTGTACATAATGATTTCCTAAATACACCAGCAAAATAGTCTGAGATTTACTCTAGAAGTACCCTAGACGTACTCCTCATTTCCCTACCCTACACCTTTCTGTACAAAACACTGCATCCTAGGATATGTAATTTCTTCCTTTTAATGTCTTACCTCCACGCATCGCAGAAGTCTTGATTTTATTTTATTTTTTAACTCCTCCAGTTTACCTAGAAGCAATCTATACCAATCCACAAGAAATCACATCACTAATTTAAATCAACTTTCCACCGCGCTGCCGATTTCCAATGCCTGTTAAATATCACGTCGTCAGCACACCCCGATAATCTAACACCATGGAACGACTCGGGCTGGCAGGGACCTCGGGAGGCCCCGCAGCTGGACGCAGGATCTAGAGAGGGCCCAACGCAGGCGGAACAGAGGGGCACGGTCCCTGCCTCCCGCTCTGGCCGTGCCCCGCTCCCCCAGCCCCAGCCGGGGCCACCTCCTTCCCCTCTGCGGGACTGGGGTCGGGCCCTACGGCTGCTGCTGGCCCACTGCAAGGCTGTTGCAGAAGGCAGCGTTGGAAGGGTTGCTGGTGCCAAGGCAAACGGCTCCGGTGACAGCTCCCCACCGCGCACCCTCTGACCACTAGGAGGTGCCGCTGTCGAAGGGCAGGGGCTGGCTCCCGGCCTCCGGCTGCCACCTCCCGGCCTCCGGCTGCCACCTTTACATACAGGATACAGCTTTACACTGGCCTGTGAAAGATTGCACTTTTTTTTTTTTTAACTTTACCATCACTACTGTTTGTTTATGCTGTGCGAGATCATGTTTGCTAGGGGAAAATATATATATATATGAGAAAAATGTATTGAGTGGGTCTATAAACTCCTTCACATCCCTGTTGTGAGCACTGAATAACACTATCCTGCTTAAACTGAAAAATAACTTCTACATCGGATTTATTCCTCCACAGGAAAATCCTAGACCTCTATCCCAGCACTGCCACAGCCTCCATGTGTGCTAAATCCACAAGGGAGGTAAGAAAAAATTGTCCTTTTCAGAGTATTTTGCTGTAATGCAGAGATTGATCCATAAATCTGCATAGGAAATACACCAAGTAATGCAACAAAACAGCTTATCAAATACAATTTATAATTATTAGTATTAGCTTTGGATTAGAAATATGAATCACAGCAATCAAGTCCAGAGTTCACACATATGTAATAAAATCTACTGACTATAATGATGCACAATCTTCTATGCAGAGACATCGGAATTTGGACAACAATGGTGAAAAAATGCAGAACATCTTTGGCTTGCAGCTTGACAATTGACCCATGAGTGAATTTGATTAGAGAGAGAGAGAGAGAGGTGTTTTCTATTTCTTCTAAGAGCTTCTCTCTTATGTCCATCCATCATTACAGAACGGCTTGGATTTAAGCTTTCATTGGATTTTCAGCCACAGTGACAGCTCTTCGAACTCAGTACTAGATTTAGACTGGAATAATGTATTTTACTGGAATAAACAGCCACACGTATATGTCTTTATATACAGAAATAGATGTTGTCAGACTGACAAGTACGATTGACCTATGTCCATTAAAAACTTAAAAAAACATTGTAAGTCTGACAAAATGCTTCAAGGGAAGATTTAGAAGGGCAGAAATAAAGCTGTCTACCCTAGTGACATCCAGAATGAGATGAGGAGCCTCATTTATTTCAGAAATGTACTGGAAATAAGATTTTCATATGGGGGCTATTAATATCAAATGCCATGAAAGATGGAAACAACAAATTCTGATACATGCTCCCACGTGGGCAGCGTCCATTAATCTTGTAATATGTGAACTCTAAACTATGATTAATACACAGAGAGAATTGCAAAAACATTACTACAAACAGAGCCTTACATTTCCAACACCCTGTAAACTATGAAGTTAGTAAAAAATATGAAATGTCCTTCTCTGTGCTGATGACTACTCTTCTTCTGGAAGCTTCAAAGTCAAAGTGTGGTGGGTAGGACTCTGCAATATAAACAGCTTTGCTGAACCATGTGGAAGGAATGCGCAAGTTACGTGAATCACAGGAAAGTTTATCGCTATTTAGGTCAGCTATGGTATCTTATGTTTCTGACAGGATCTAGAGTTCTATTAACTGCTCAAGCAGAAAGGATTTCTTTTCCTGAGAGCAGAACCACAACTAGACAATAGACAGTTATGAAAATGATGTAGACAGGTAAAGCACTCATACAGTGCTGTGTGTTCAATAATGTGGATAAATGTGTTCTAGGAAGGCATCAACCAATGCATCATCTCTACAGACCAGTATGGGAAAGCACCTGCCCTTGCTCTGCCAGGTGCCCCAACCTCTGCACTTGCTGCTATAAGTAAGGGGGGACTGAAGGCTTCAGGAGCTTCCACTGTGCCTTCAGAACTGCTCCCAAGACTACTACGACCTTGCCACCATCTGCAGGAGAAACAAATGGCAATGCTCTCCCTTCCTTTGTCCTCCACACCTCTGTGGAGATTGCAGCTTACACAATAACCTGCTTCTGCGTGTCCTAAGGAGGCTGCCATGAGGACAGAGGACCCCTGCAGCAGCACCCCACCATCGCATCTGCAAGGATCGGGCACCAGAGGAACAGTATCGCCGTTTCATGCATGCCTGTGCACAGCCACCTGAGTGCCTGTGGGTCAGACCCACCAGGGGAGATTTATTTCCAGTTAGCAGTCTGCAAAACCAATGTGGAAATAATCATAGTAGCGCGTTAATTTATCTGTTAAATACTTTTCAAGACATTTTAACCAAAACAGGACTTATTTTCATCTCTGGGGTAAAGTTTTAGCAACAATATTTAGCTATTACTTTTCCAAACTGCCCCATTTTGAAGCAGTGTAACTTCAACACCGTCTTGTGGCACTGACTGAAGTGCACAGTCATTCATTTCTAGACACTCCTAGCATTTGTCAGAAACTTTGAGAACAATCACTACATAAATACAACTATTACAATCATCATTATTTTTATAAGATTAAATAAAACAAATTTGCCAATCTTTGAATTCAGGCTTCTGAACGCTGCCAATTCAAAGCAGGAACTGCAAGGTATCTGTTGCTCTAGGTATGGGCGAAGGAGGGAAAACACCTTACCTCTAAACTTCTAAAAATAATCATCTCAAGGAGTATTTGCTTTGTTTTCAAATCTGTTCATAACTTCTAAAGATAAAGATTTAAAAAAAAAATTAACCTAAGGTAGCCTTAGGTTTAGTATGGCTGTATTATAACTGTCTGACCATGCTGCAGGGTATTACCATTCTTTTATGATTAAGCATAATTAACACCATAGCAGGTTGAAGACTTCACGGGGCAAATAAAGACAGAACAAATGCTGAGTGCTACCAGCTCCGCATTTTACCTTTCCTGCTGTTTCAGTTTATGTCCATGCTTAGGTCAAAGGTCACCAGTTACAGTTCCTCCTCACAAATCTGCTGTAATCCTCTTTTTCAAATCAATAACTAAGCTCATGTCTGGTCCAAGCTTGAGGCCAGCCCCATTTAATCAGAAGAAGCCAGCGTCTCCCCCTCTGAGTGGTGAAGACAGCCCATAACAGGAGAACCCCTACTCCTCTTCCTGCCCTGAGCCCCCGTCTCATCAGTGACTCTACCCTTACTCTCCTCATTTTCAAAGTTCTCTCACTTCCCTCAACCTTATTTATGGTTCCAGAATGCCAATTATACCAAAAATCACCTGGCCCCTGAGGCTGCCGGGTACACCACAACCTCCCCGTTCTTCCTTGCCCTTCTCAAAACCTACTCTTCTCCTTCATCATCCTTATTTATTTATGGCTCACCATCACCTCCATAGCTGGCCAGCAGCAGCAACAGAGAGCACTTCCAAGATATTAAAGCAAACACATATGACACTTACTGGGAAAAAAAAAAAAAAAAAAAAAAGATTTAAAAGCATTAGCCTTCCATTTACTACACCGCAATCACTACGCTGGTATTCCTTCCAACTTTACCTTGCGATACCCTTGCAGACCTAGCTGCATTAGCGCCCAGCAACACGAGCAAAGCTTGCAAAGTTAAGCCCCGAAAATGAACCCACTAATGTAGGAAGTTGGGGGCTAGCATTAAAAGCCTCGTTTTACTTCCGTAGTTATCTTCTCCCTTGTCACCTACAGCGATAGGGAGCAGCTAACAGCAGGGCACTGAACTCTAACCCATTACACATCTTCCAAAATTGCTTAAATCTCTAACAGCATGTCTGCACTCGTCAAAATTAAAGCAGAAGTCTTGATTAAGAGAGAAGCAAAACCAGCTAGTCTTCTTGACCTGAAAGGAAAGCAAGAAAAAAAAAAAATAACCTTTAAAACCAGTGAAGCAATGCCAAGCCCTATTTTGAACACAAGGTAAACCTTTAAGTCTTCTCAACTGAGCTGTGAGTATATCATACAGGAAATGGTAAAAGCAGCTTAATTTTTCCAGCTCAGGACACCGTAATCTGTGTCTCCAGACACTCTGGTGCTTTCAGTCCTAACTTTGGACTTAGTGTGGTCTAAGTTAGAAATGCCCATCTTCACAGCAAAATCAACCTCGACAGAAGACAGAGGTAAGTAACTGAAATGTATGCAGGGTAACAATGTTAGAAACGTACTCCACCTTCAATTACACCTTCCGGCCCTGTAAAAAACAAGTAATTATCTTTCCTCTTCTGGTAGAAAACTGTTTGTTACTTGGTCAAACCTGGGTTTGAATCCTCCCATTTCTACATCCTTACATGCTTTGAGAAAGTAACTTTATAAAAATGTTTTCAGTAAAACCGTATACTTATCTCTGAGAATTCTTCTTAATGCCAAAAATAAGTTTCACACAGGACTGATTAAAGACAAAAACAATTCAAAAAAAAAAAACATATTCGGTTACATGTAGCTCATACATTCACAGAAAACTTGTTTTTTGTTGGTTTTTTTTTTTAAGTACCACAAGTTTAATTTTCTGTAAGTCCTTTAAAATAAATACAGTACATTTGAGAGTTAGAAGAACAAGTAGCAAACCCTGCATAATGAGCCCTAGAAAAAACAGGTTCTTAGAGACTACACAAGTCTTTTTTTTGAAAACCTGTCTATATTATTCATCTGGGATCTCTCCAAATGGTGCCACACCAAAAGGCAGAGATAGGAAGGTGCCAACATCTCTTGCTAACTTTGAACGATCAGTGTATAACCACTACTGTTGTTACTTGCATCAAGATAGTGTCTTATGTTCCACTAAAGAAAAAAACTGCTTGCTGTTCTGTAACCATATAGAATAGCAAAAAGAAAAGAGCTTGCTGAATGGAAATAGATTAAAATATGGCATCTTTTTGACAGTTGCAGCATATGTTTTAGATGGCATACACTAACAGCTCCCAAGCCAGTACTACATCAAGCTCAGCAAAGTTTTAAACCATTTCATCTAACCACAGCCTCCGTCCATGTGTTTTTGCAAAACACTTCAAATGAATTAATTTAACTCTGCAAGTTATCCCCTAGCAACCAATGGTCCTTTGTTGTGTCTCTTCTCTTCTCCATTAATAGCAACAGCACTGCTAAAAATACAATGAAGTTTCAATAACTGGGATAAGATATATTAAAAAAAATCCCATATACTTTTTTAAACAGTGAGATGTCTGGAGTGACAGAAGCTTGCAAGCAACAAAATAACCTCCTTGCATATATAAAACCCACTCTCCAATTTTTAAAACTAAGAATATTGTTCTTAAAGAGGAAATCCGCCACAAAAAGTTTTTTGTATTGGGATTCTCAGACTTCTCTCTCATGCTCTGTTTTGATTCAGTAGGGGAAAAAGAAAAAAAAAAAAAACTTTGATGTACACTTAAACAACTGAAAACACTAAGAAAAAGGAAAGCATTTTCAAAAGCCTGAACACACATTTCCACTTCCCAGGTACTGAGGGCTTGCTTTCTAGCAGAGGATTCCTCAGTTCAGCTGCAAGTCTTACGGCTGCTTTGACGTGCTTTCTGCTACAGGCAAGTAAGCAACTCGCAGCTGCGCACGGGGCAAAGCCCCAGGGCCCTGTGGAGGGGCCAGCCCCACGCAGAGGTCAGCTACACCGATACCTCCCCCAGCGGTACCAGCGGATTCAGCTTCTCCATCGCTTTACGAGACATGCTGCTGAGAGAATTCCCAAAAAAGCCCCCAGTCTATATTTAGTGAACTTTTTCAGATATGGGAGAGGTCATGAACTTCCTTACTTTGGTGAGACAAGAGCAAGATCTACAGGCTGCAAGCTAAAGATAAAGTTGGCTGGGGGCCGTTGCTATCTTGCAGGCAGAAAGCATTTCCAACCCAGAGCCCCACGCCCCTTCAAAATGAAGCAGGAAGGGGAAGAAATCAAAGTTTTGCTGCATTTTTATGCATCGGTGCTGAACAAAAGGGAGAGGCAAGAAACCTCCTCTTCATTTAGTCCTCAATTTAAAAAGCAGACTGTTTATACAAGCACATGTAAGAGATTGCATGACCATAAAGTAGGTGGGGGGACGAGCGCTGCACACACACTAGGTAATGGAGGAAGAGGGATTATATTCTCCCGGCTGTCATGAATCAGACGCTGACTCACAGCGATACTCTGGGCCAGGCCAAACTTCTGTTCCAAGTTCGCGTGCATGGATTTCATCAGGAGGTTTGCACTGAACAGTAAAATTTAGCCCTAGTAACATTTTATTTTGCTGGATGACTTGTAGCTCTTCTAGCCTTTCTATTTGGTGGGTGTTTTCATTTCCTTCTACTCTTAAATAGTGTGCACATTTTCACACTAGGAGTGTTCTCATCCTGTCTACAAATACAAAATATAACACAAAAATTAACAATAAACTAAAATTTTGCAACTTCAGAGAAGAGAAATATTTTAGACGGCTTAGAGTGATGGGGAATAGAATCATGGAATCACCTAGGTTGGAAAAGACCTTCAAGATCATCAAGGCCATCAACCTGACCTACCGAGTCCCATCACTAAACCGCATCCCCTAGTGCCGCGTCCACACGTCTCTCAAATACTTCCAGGGATGGGGACTCCACCACTCCCCTGGGCAGCCTGCTCCAGTGCTTCAATCCAAGCTCCTTGAAAACACAACTTGAAGTAGAAACGCCAATTTTGACAAAGTTTTCCTTTGAGAGGAACAGGCTCGGGTGTCAGTGACGACGACACCTGACACCCGGGCTGCAGGAGACGCAGGCCTCGCTGCCCGGCCTCTGAAACATTTCTTGTAGGCATCGTAGGAAATACTTTTTACAAAAGCTGCCACTTCCATTGAAATGCCAAATAAAAATTAAAACCTTATTTTTTCACACAACAGAAAGCTTGTTCACTAGCTAGTTTTATTGAAAACTTGGTTGTTTGAAAACTTACTAAGCTTTAGTGGTTCAGAAACGCATTTTTTAAATTGTCTTGGACTCGAATCTTTCAGCCCTCTCAAGCTCAAACAATACATCCTTTTCAGACAGAGTTTTGACATCAGATGAGATCAAACTTAACACTGTGATAGTCAAATACTCTACAAAATTATAAAGACAGAAAGAAAAAAAAATAAGTCTCGAACTCTGGAATTTCTCATGCTTGCTATGGGAAGTACAGTCCTGTTGCACAATACAATGCAACACTAAGTCTATACGAGCTGTTCTCTGCACTGGTCTGTAAAGTAAGAGCAAAAGCAGATGTCTTTATGCTGTTAATTCAGAACATGGCATGTTTTGTAAAATGAAACAAATCAATTAGAATGTAGCACACTGCTGTCTTAAAGTGATAGCTTTATTCGAATGCATCACCAATAAGCGGGGCCTATGGGCAATTAGTGAACGTGCTCAAGGGAGGCAGAGCGCGGTGCCAGGCAGGGAGAAGCGAGCAGCCGGGGGGAGCGGGCGGGCTGTGTGCAGCGAGATGCCCTCCTCCTCTTCATCCTCCTCATCCTCCCCACATTACTTATCACAGCAGCTAGAGATTTCAGCAGGAATCAGGCTCCTGCTTACGAGAAATGGAGCATTGGTCCCAGAAAAATTAGTTCATAGTTGATCCACTTGCAATCAGAATGACCTGCTTAGCTGAATTTCCTAAAACTCACTGTCTTTTCTCCAGAGAAGCTGGTGTGTGGATAGGGGTGTCCCACAAGTGAGACGTGCCCAGAGCCATAACCTGTGAACGCAAATCTGGCTGTTAACTCTGCAGCAGGCTTATCCACAGCGGAATTTGGTGCCAGCTCGGTGAAGCGAGAACGCTTTTCACTTCTGCGATGGGCTGGAGCCTGGCCCCCACGCCAGCTGCGCTGCTGTCCTTGCATGGGCTCCAGCCCGTGCCCCTCACCCCTCTGCCCTCCTGGCCGCCTCTGCAGGCAAAACAAGAAAATGAGAGAGAGCTTCAGACCAGAAGTAAACATCAGTGTGCTCTAACCAGCAGCAAAAGAGTCTGGGGAAACGACACAAACCACTGCCACTGCAATCACTTCAGAGGCTTGGGGTTTTTGTCCCACACCGAGAGGCTTTAAGAGTCTAAATTATAGGGATGGGGACTGGGTTAGCCGAGGCAAGCAGGAGGGAGGGCAGACACAGCCGCTCGGTACCAAGGTGATGCTCAGAAGTGCCACGGGGACGGGACGGGACAGGACAAAAACAAAAACAAAAAAAAGCATAATTTGTCATTACTAATAGATCTCCATCCTTTAAAAGAAAAACTCATCATTTCTGCTGAACTCTGAAAAACACAGTTTGTCTTCAGACTAGAGCTCACAGCCCTGATTTTCACAACACGGATCAGTCACCACGACATAAGCGCAGCTTTTTGTGCAATTAACTTAAATTTAGCTTTAGGATATTGCTGTCTACATAAGTCTTTCCTGTTTCGAATCTTACAGGCGAAACAAAATCAGGGAAGGGTTATTTGAGACTTCTGTTTCATGCATTCCCTTTTGATTACAGACTAAATCCAAAAGAGACTACTCAAAGGCCAAGATAAACGTGCAATCACATAATTGGTTCTGGCTCAAACGGCCCTGGAGCCAGCAGAAAGTGCCCCCCACCTCCAGAGAGGCTTGGCCTGTGCTCGAACGCAGCATTAAACCCTACTTACTATGTGTCTGAAAAGCCATGCACATACGCTACAGAAACGTTTTGCCAAGCTCAGGCAGTGATGGTGGACACACGACGAAGAGCCCTTGTCTCCTGCCAATCCATCTGCACGGCACGCCTGCACTGGATTTCTTGCTCCAACTCACTTTCAGCAAGCATTTCAACCTGGCAGAGAAGGCCATGTTCTGATCTTGGGAGATTCTTGCACGCTCTGTCTTTACAATGGATCAATGCTAACAAACATTTGCCAAATTTTAAACCCACGAACCACTTAGGAAGCAAAGCAAATGATCGAAGTCCAGAAATACATTTAACGCACAACCCATGGGACGAGTCAAGAAGAAAACAGTCATTTTGCTATAAAACAGGTACTGTGCTGTGACACAGGGCAGTTGGCACATATGAATAAATTATGAAAGTGTGTCATTATACATAAAATGTCTATATAATAGCTAGCACATGAGTTTATATGACTCCCCTCTTCACCAGATGAGAACAGACTCAATGCACATAGAGGACTTAACTGCAAACAACTAAAAGGAAACTCTCAGACTTGGAAATGACTTTGGGGGTGGCAGAATAAGGAATTTCAGTGTAATTACTACCAGAAGTTTTGGCCAGCTATGGCATGCAGGACAGAAGCAACTGGAGGTCATATATGATGATCTCCAGAATAAATGCACTGCCTGCCCCTGGGAAAAGATCACTGCAAAGGTCTGAGCCCTCCCAGTCGACTTTTCTATGTCCATTTTTGTTGCATATTTTGTTCCCCTTTATGCTGATAAAACTGTTCTGATTGCTGCACCTCAATCGATACTGGAAAATGTTTAGTTTAAAAAAAAAAAAAATCAAGACTAAAATCATTTAGTAGTTCAGGACAAAACAGGATGCAGGGTTTGTCCAGCTGCTTTTAGACAGCAGAAGGGAGAACCGAGGTGCCTGGGGAACGTGGCATTCAACTGGTGTGCACTTTGGCCGACAGCACCGACAGCCCCGGATGGCCACGTGGTAACTGCTGCTCCTTGCTGTCAGGGCCAGCAGCCTGGGACCGAAGATGAACCCAAACCACGAGGCGCGAAGGCCTCTTCAGCTGTGCCACAGAGCACCACAGTATGCAAGTAAGGGAGGACGGGAGGCCCAGTGGACAAATTCACTTCAGGCTGGCAAGTGGCAGCACGATGCCTCCCAACTTCCCCCATTTCCTATTTAAAAAAAAAGGTCTAAGTGATAGAGGGTTTTCCAAGCGATGAGTACAAACACACAGACCAAGGACAAGACACCATGACAGAAATCATGAATGCATACTACGTATCTCTGGGGGGGAATAACATATGCCCCAGCCACCATAAACCAGGTGACCTTAGATAATCAGCCCACAAATGGGTCTTCATAACATTTTTAAAAGCCCCAGCAATATACAGTCCAAATAGTGTACTGCTGCCGAGCAGTCACGTATACACGCAGCATTCCCGCTGTCTGTTAGAGAACAATGAGCAATTCCCAGCAAAAGGCTTGGAGCATAAATCCATGGCTATGACCAGCTCCACAGATTTAATTTCTGGAAGGTAAGAAATGCAGAGGGGGGTTCAGTGTTCCTGCAGACTGAAGTTCATGGAGCAATCAGGTGTGTTCCCCAGTCACCTGAGCTTCAGCTCGCTGCCACCAGCGGGCTGCCACCAAGGCCTCCTGCCCAAGCCCGTCACACCTGCAGGAGCCTTTTGGCGTTCACCACACAGACCCCAGAGCAGCTCCAGCAATTTGTGTCATTTCACGCAGAGCTCTTCAAGTGCTCTGCCTGGTTCTCACGAAGCCTTGATCATATGTCAAACGGTCCTTAAAAAATATATATAAATACCCATTTTGCAAAAGATCTTGCAGGAGAACGTGAAGTTGCTCTTTTAACAACATGCTTTGTTGATATTGCAATATCTTAAACATTAAAATAAATAAATAGATCAGAAATAACAGGCACTTCTGGAAAACTACACGTTTGTCTCCCCAAAAAACAGAGGGGTTTGTAGCACACATAACTGGAGGGAATTTTTTTTTCAAAAGCTGTCAGCAGCAAAATCAACAGTGAAAAGACAGGCTCCACCAAATTAAGATTTCAGAGGGAATTAAGCAAGTTCCCCACAATGACAGGAAGTGAATCTGTGGACAAAGCAAATAAAATACTTTGTCTGCTTTGCTCCAAATCTTAGAGTATTATTAAAGTGGCTTTTGCTGTGTACACAAGTTTTAAAGCTAATTACATTCATAAAATGCAAACAAAAAGAAATCTGATTTACTGGTGCCTTTAAAATACCACGGGATAGCTGGAGAAACATAGCTATGGGTGCACTAAAATGCAGTTATTGCTGCACAGTGTAGAAAGCAGTTCCATACCCAAGCATTTAGCTGGCAAATCATGCAATATGGAATGCATGACAAAAATGACAAAAAACAAGTTAGCTTCCTCTGTTACCTGAGTTCACTGCATAAGACAAAGAAAATCACATTTTATAGCAAATGAGGTTTTACCATTCTCAGTATTTCACAGCACTCTGTTCATGATGCTGAACACTTTGCCCTGGTCCAGCAACTCAGAAGCAAAAAGGGGTATGAGAAAAAGCAAACAAACCCAAGAGCTCTCCAGATGA
Source organism: Anseranas semipalmata (assembly GCA_013399115.1). Taxonomy (NCBI): domain Eukaryota; kingdom Metazoa; phylum Chordata; class Aves; order Anseriformes; family Anseranatidae; genus Anseranas; species Anseranas semipalmata. Next base: position 850,715 of record VXAA01004639.1, on the reverse strand, counting down.
TTCACTTTATTTGAAACTAAAACACAAATTCACCCTTTCCCCACAAGAAGCTTTTCTCTTTAATTCTGCTGGCAAAGGCGCCCTTGCTAGATGCACTACACGCGCTCCAGCAAGCACCAGCAAGCTCCAGTAACTCCAGGACCCTGCAGGTTTATCCTATACAAAGTCTATTTGTATATATCCAGCACGGCTATCTGTACATATCCAGGTCATTTCAAATTGTATCTCATTCTGATTCCAGTACCCAGAACGAACACACCAGAAACAAACAGGACCGACTCCCGAAGCAGGTAGAACGCCAGTAAACGCGCACGCCCGGAGCCGCTGGGCTGGGAGCGTAAACGCCTCGTGCACGCACGGCTCGACACGCTGCCGTAAGGAGCCTCAAGGAAACACGGAGACGGGCCACAGCAGTGCCTCTGTTCTTCCCATGTCCTTCTGTCTGCCACTGATAGAATTATTCCTTTGACTACATGTCTGTTGCACTGACGTATCGTATAGTCACGTTTATGGGCCTCGTACCACTTCCTGAATCAATTTTACTTTTATTGGGTTATATATTAAAGAAGCTCAGCTTTGCTTTTTTTCCTCTTTATTTTCAATGCTCATGATGAATCAATTCCTCCTGCAGGAACCAGCTGTGTGTGCTCCATTGCGGTGGGCTCAGGCTTCCCTTCCTGGTGTTCCTCGGTGCACGTTTGTCCCCAGCAGCGCAGCTTCTATCTGCAGCGCAGAGCTTTAAGAAATGAAGACGACCCCAAAACACAGAAGGACCATGTTCAGACCTGGCATCACAAAAAGAGCTCTGCAAGAGCCCTGTATACTCTGAAGTATCTTCCATTTTCTGCAAGTTCCAGCCTCCACTAAAAACACACTATTCACTTGTCAGCAGACTTTTAAGTACAAGCAAACGATATGCTTTTTCACCAGTTTATTTTTTTCATTCATGTAGACTGAAAGAAGTTTGTATTTTTAAAATCTGAAAGAGAAACTATGGACAGGTCTCCCCCACCTTGTCTGGAAAGAATATGCCTCTTCTACAGACAGTAAGGATACAGTGGGAACAAAGGAGGGTATGAGGGATACCTGCTTGGGCTTTCTTGGTTTTCATTTTAGGTGTTTGGTTTTTTTTAACCTGTTTTAATTATTATTATTATACATTTAGAGCTATCCTCATATGTCAGAAAATTTAGGAGGAAAAAAACATCATTTCTCTGCAAGAACAGTACTTTGGCAATAGACCTGGGAACACCTGCCTTTAATTTCAAAGTACATTTAACATAATGCTGCATAAATAATAAGAATTGCATCTCAACAACTCTGGAGAACTCTGTTCTAATGAAATGGGCAAGAGGCTTAGTCCCTCCTGTTGTTACAGCGTCTGATGGGAATGCTCTTGCTGGGAAATTTGGAGGTTATAAAATTGAGGGTATTACTCAAGTATAAAAAAGATTGTGGTAGTAAGTAAAACATCACCAAAAAAAGGTAACTTTTCATGAAATTCTGTGCCTTCCATAAGCTTACAAAAGCTTCCAATACCAGGCATTCTTATAAATACTGTTTAACTTCTTGTTAACTAAATTGATGTATTTACTAAACAGATACGGTAGCAGTGAAAAGGCACAAGCAACACGCACAAGACATTGCCAACTTTAAACGGGCAGGTAAAACACTTGCCATAATCCGCCAAATGCTGCACACGACCTGGTGCAGCACGACAGCGTGCGGGCCTGCTCCTGCGGCCGGGGACACCGCACGCCTGCAAACGCCAGGCCGGCGGCATGCCTGGAAGCCTCCCAGCTCAGGATGCGGGAGCAGAGCAGATGACGGTGATGAAACCCCCAGTGCCAAATGAGATGGACACTACTTTTTGAAGAATGTGACCAAACTAGAGACTCCAGAGCGGTCCTGTGCTGGCAGCAGGAACCAGTGGGCAGAGAAGAGCGGGCAGAGCCCACTCGATCCAGGCCTCTGCAATGATGGAATCAAACACATGCAGGAGGCACCTGAATGCAATCCTCCTCTGCCTCTTCATCATTTAAATGGACTTCTGAAATTAACTGCAAACCTTCTCGACACACAAAAAAACTTCTGTTAACACAAGCCTTCTTAGCCCACGGAAAGGATTTACCCATTTGGTACTTTTTTTTTCAGAAGGATCTCCTAAAGTTCTTCTGTGTTTGAAACAGCAACCCTCCCCAGCCTAAGTCTACTACAGAATTCACGATTTCATTGGAAAAAGAAAAAAGTCACACCACTGAGTCTTTTTCCACACCACTGAGCCTTTTACAACACCAAATGATTTCACGCTAAAATATTTTATCAGCGAGATTTAGAACTTGAAAATTTTTGTCCACAGCGGAAGGCCCTGCAGGTGACGAGGCAAACTAACGAGATGGTTTCCAAGAAAAGCAGCAGTGAAGCTTAATGTAACTGTTCATACATAACTACCTCTGCTAATAAAGTTAGTAAATGCCTGGGCCATCAAGGGCAGGAAGGCCAAGCACGATACTAGAGGGGCGGGATGGGGAGAGCGCCAGGGGACCGCAGCCACCCCCCAGGTGCTGTGCGTGCGCTTCGGGGGCAGCGCGCTGGATCCCCATTCCTGCCCTGCGACTGCGACAGTCCCACCCCGAGGCAGTGGCTGCGGGGCCGGGTCCCAAGCCCCCAGGACAAACAGCGGGGTTTTGCGTCGCAGCAGATCCATGTGCAGATACAAACGGATCTCACCGCCCCATCCTCCAGCTCCAGGTGTCTCCTTAGGGGCAGAGTTCAGCCAATACAGAGCTCAGCAACCTCCGCTAAAAACATCTGTATGCGAGGTTACCACTGCCAGCAGGACCGCTCTAGAGCCTGTATAGTTTGGTCACGTTCTTCAAAAAGAAGTAGCGTCTATCTCAAACACGGCAGGACTTCCATATCGTGATGCAGCACAAATTGGAGACGAGAACATTTACTTAGCTCAGGTCTTTCTGTTCCTCATTTACCTCTCTCTCCCTGCCTGGCTGGCTGCCGCCCATCTCTCCCTGCCGCAGGAGCCACACAGCTAAAGCAAGGGTGCATCCTGACCGGCTGAACTCCAGGGAGTCACAGCCACCACACAAAAGATCACAACTTGTAACCAGCTTGCTGTTGTCATTGTAAGGGCATCCCTTCCACAGAGCAGACATGCCTATCTTGTAAATCATTTGAATTATACCCATCCTATTAATTAACCTTTCAATCTGTCCTATTTTTAACCTTCTGCTCCTTCCTCAAAAGCAGATACCTCCAGTTCTTCCTCTTCTGTTCTCAGCTGTATCATTCAGATAACATAATGCCTGTAACAGAACAAAACACTTCAGCTCTGTCCTTCATTCTTTTTTTTATTATTATTATTTACTTAATCGATTTACAAAGCAAGAAGCAGAGATGATGGAAGCCAACACAATGCAGCAACGTAAAAGCAATGAAATATTCACCCCAGGGAAATTGCTGTCTACTGAAATGAGATACAAGCTTCTTTTTGTTGTCATCAAAGAATTAACTAGGGAACATGCCAATAATTTATAAAGGAGTAGACACCAGCATAAATGGTGGGAGGAAGGGAAGATCTATTCGCTTCTGTGCTGCAGAGAGACAGGAGACAATGTTGACCAAATAAGGGACCAGAAAGCAGGAATTGTTAAGTGAGATCCAATGTTTCTCAAAATAATTATTGATGGATAACTTGCAGCTCAGACTTAGAAAAACCTCTCCCCATTCCTCCTATTGATTTCACTGGGATCTGTAGATGCACAGCATTTGAAAGAGTCCCAACATCCTGCTGCCCCTGCTTTCCTTTTCTGTGTAGAAAGAGGAATGTGATTATTAAGCATTCCTATTAAATAAGAAAAACAAATCTGTGCAAGTATTTAAAGACAGAAAGGTGATACCTGCATGCATTTGGTTTTATTAGCACCCTAAAAACTAGAAATTGAACCAAAAGACACAGAAAGCTGGCTTGCGGGGAAGGACAGTTTCTTGGTAGGACAGTGCTTTCTGGGTTGGGTTTGTTGTTTTTTTGTGTTTTTGGTTGGTTGGTTGGTTTGTTTTGGCTTGTTTGTTTTGTGGGTGTTGTTTTGTTTTTTTTAATGATTTTTGTTTGCTTGTTTTCTGGGCGTAACCATACTGATAAACAAAGGAGGATGTTAAATTCCTGACAGCAGTTTGCTCCAGCTCATGCCGGTGTGCGGCCATGCAGCTTTCACTTTCCCCCGGCTCTCCCAGGATGACACACAAACTTGCAGTTTTCAAGCATCTCCCTTCCTGGTCCCTGCCTTTTTCACGAACAGCAGTTCTTCCTTGCTCCTCCTGGTTGCAGGCAGATTGCTCTCCCCTCCCATCCCCCAGCAGAAGTTCACACCCTGTCCAATGAAGTTTTAAGCAAAACAATTTCTTTCACAACTTCTTTCTCACCGACGTTGTCCAAAGGCTATAGGAGTTTCTGGTCCACTTCAGAGTGTTGCTGGCAGGGCCATAACTGAACCTTCTTCCCTGCTCAGCACAGCATTACCCAGAGGGATGATTATCCTTCTTGGCCTTATTATTCCTTGCCTCTGGCTACAACATCCTACCCTTCTCCATGGGACCTACCCTACTCGCTTGTCAGGTTCTTCCCCATTCCTGCCACTGCTTACACTTTCCAAAGCTTTTCCTAGAAGACCACTTGCTCCCCGCACCCCAAACAAACCCTTTTCAAGTTTTTGCTCCAACACTTCTCAGCAGAAAGCTCTGTCCCCTTGCTCAAGCAATTCCCCGGCACGGACAGCTGCGCATGGGCTCTCCACCCAGGGGGAACCCACTGCTGCTGCAGGGGTCATCCATCCAACCTGCAGCAGGCTCCTTCTGCAGAGGAAAACCAACGCATTTTGTGTTTTACGATCAAAAAGCACCCCTATGATGGCACAAGCATAGAGTTCCGATCTGCTATTGATTTAATTGTCAGTGATGATATAAAAAAAAAAAAAAAAAAAAAAAAAACTAAAACTTTGAGCCACCTACCACCTACCACTTCTGAAAGCATACCCAATTTTACCAAGTAATGGCAGTTCTTATCTCCTTAAACTACTGTTCAAAATCCAGGCTAGAAGGCCTGGAAGGCAGAGAGCTCCCCTGAATTAGGAGGAAATGGTGAAAATCAGCTTCTGAAAGCTGATTTTCTGAAGACCACTGTACTCTCAGCTCCCTTACGAAGCATGGCATTCCTTCTAATGATTCTTGAGTTTCCCCACGTCTTCTTTTTTCCCTCCACAATCTTTTAACTTACAGTAAAATAAGCTACATTTGAATGCAATGTAATTGAACCAGAAAACAGAAACTTAGGCCTAATAAATTCAGTCTGTTCACTGAAAGGAAGAATTCCTTCTTCTGGCCATTTTGGTATACATTGTTACAATGCTAGATAGCCAGATTACTTTTTCTCAGATACTGGCACCTAATCAGCAGACACATTATTATTAACTACAACAAATTCTATGTTGAACTTCCACCATGCAGAACAACAGATTTCTGAGCAGTCCATTTTAAGGCTGGGAGCTGTTAATTTGAGTGTTTCCTTTCAAACAAGATCAAGACACTAAAACCTATGTGTATTGCTCTAGCAATATCGGCACAGCAAGAGTTCCAAGAACCTCAAGTTTGTGCAAATGTCTGAAGTGAATAACCTACGAAATTAAAAACTTCAAGGAAGTATTAAGCTCAGAATCTTAGGATTTACCTTGTCTGAACTTCTGCGCTGGCGATGCCTGACCAGACAAGTTTGTGCACTGCCAAGGAGCTTGGATTTTTGCACTGGAAATCCAACGCGCCATCCAGACTACTTCACAGGTCACGGCCGACCATAAACCATCACATCTACCCCTTAATGTTGTTTATCCGTGCCCATGTGCCCTTTCGCACTTGATCACTAACTCCCTACCTCCAGATTTACTGTTTCATAGCACTTGACATTAATGCTACTGTGTATTTGCTCAGGCTACCAACAGGAATAATGCTGTAAATTCAGATTTGTCACCTCAAGCTCAGCACTTTCATTTGAAGGATCCACAGAAACGCCTCACAGCTGTGAAACGTTGTTTGTAAGGACATGAGCAGCTGCAAGTTCAAAACCCCAAGCTGTCACCATTGTGTAAGCAGCTCTTCTGGCTTAAGAGTAGATGTTAACAACACTAGACATGAATGTCCGTACATGCAGGTATAAGCATCGGCATTCACCAGGACACAGCAGGACTACAAAGCTGAATGGAAATTGAGAAAAAAACAGGTGAAGTAAAGATCACTAAACAGCAGAATTACTTTAAAATACTCCTTCTCCCCGGTGCTCTCTCTGTGCCCACCAGCACATATGCTTCCTCTGCCAACACAACAGACAAACAGACATTGAAATCCCGTGGGGAAAAGGATTGGAAAAAAACAATGGTAACAAACCAGCGATACCCAGAGGGGGATGAGGAAGGGTTACGGTGGGAAGCAGCACATCACCTAGCAGAAAGCTCCCGGGCAGGGAAACGCCATGCGAGATGCCACCAGGAGAACACCCAGGGAAAGGAGAGCCAGGACCGCTGACAGGGGTTTTCAAACCCATTGCAGAAGAGGGACACTTTTTATTTTGTTCTGCATTGTTTATTTATTTGTTTGTTTTTTAAAAAAAAAAAAAAAAGTATAAAAGAATTTTATGATCACCAGGTTACCGAAGGGTTTTTCATTGTTCACATAAATGAAGACATGGCTTGCAAAGCAAGCGCAGCAACCAACAGAAATCTGTGTTTATCTTCCCAGCTCTGTAACTTCAACACAGAGCAGTTCTGGCAGCTAAAACTTTGATTCAATGGTAAACTACATACTTAGAAATGGATAGCTTCACAGCCCTGAAACAATTCTCAGTATTTCGCTGGGCAATGGCAAGCAATAAATATTGTAAAAACAGAGATCACAAAAATGTAAGTTCAAGAATAACACCAGCAATGGTACAAAATTCCCCATGCCTGTCAATCCTGAACTGAAAACATTTTATTTCAAAACCACAAAGGAGTATTTGCTCTCCCGGTAATTTTGATTTCAGCATATGGTGACAACTTGACTGCGTGTGATAGCGTTTATGCCGAGATATTATGGATATAATTAAAGATTTCCTTCTTAAACTCTTATAAAGAACTGAAGAAAAGGTTTACTACCAAGTTTACCAACACTGTCAAGCCATTAGCTTCAATTTTACTTCAAAACAGTGCAAGTAACAGCCTGCAACGTCACAGACCCGCTTCTGTTTGCAGCAGGTCGTCTGTAGATTAGGGCTACCTGACACTGACTACATCCATAAGGAGATTCCACCAAGAACAGTTCTTTTTTGTTTTTTTTAAATGACATTATATAAATTGCAAAACAATACACTTTGTTTCCCCCAACACACTATATAACAACTCCCTACTTGCAAGCACAACTGTTTTCTTCTTATACCTTTTAATTAGAGTTACAAAATGTTTACATTAGAAGGAACAATGGCCATGATTTCTTTTCAAACAGCTTCCAGATCTGCTTCAACATGCCTGTGTATCTGACTGACTCCACTTTTCACTACACAGAAGTGGTTATACAACCCTGGTGTTTCTCTCACACTTTTTTCCAGGGCTGTCAATATTTACATGTCACACTTCACATGTAATAGTAAGGCATGTGTAAAACCCGTTTGCCTCCATCCCATCACCACTTAGCTATCTGGTTTCAAAGCTGTGGAAAGAGCAAGCATGCAGATCTTGAAACACACTTCAGTACGGTGCGTTATTTTGTTGAAATAAATCATTTAAAATCATTTCTGCTACCATTTGTAACAAAGGTCAATGTTAAATGTTATCCAGCTTGGAAACAGCAAAGGAACAAAAAAAATTAGATGATAAAAAAGAAGCATAAGAACCTGTTCATATCTAAGTCTGAACTAAGACCTGTCACATTTGGAGATTTCATCTCAGCTTATGTAGAAATTTAGATATATAGATATATAGATATGATTTTTCTAAACATTTTGATTCATAAGTGGCTGGCCTTAAAAAATCATTAAATTATCTGGCCCTCATTTTGAAAATTGGAGTAAACACCACTGATGGGAGGAGCCCTCCTCCCAAGAAGAGACAAAGCAGCATTTCTCAACACGGAGCTGAGTACTCCTCAGAGCGCAGAGACGTCCGTACCTGAGCAGTGAGTTAAGAACTACGGTCTCATACAGACGTCGTCCAGTTCTCACAGCAACCTGCAAGATGTGAGCATTTTGTCCAAAGTAAAGTACAAGTGCAACATTCCTACGGCCACACAACAAGCTTGCAGCAGAGGCTTTTGGTGGTTTTTTTTTGGTATCTTGGTTTTCTTTCCTACACATATGCTTACTTTTGCACATAGCAAGCAGCTGCTCAGCAAGATCACACACTGGTGTAACGAGGGATCTGTGACAAGAGGACATACATGACAGATGGGATCCACCAGAGCAAAGCCGGACGGTCAGCAGCAGAAGCGTGCGTGCTGCAGGAAGGCACACTTTGCTGCTTTTGTCGGCGGTGCAGTTGCAGGCATGCTGCAGCCAGTTCCCAGACTCTAAAAATTGGGCTATTATATATGGCTACTTGAGGATGAGGTGCATCACACCTTAAACCATGTATTTCTCTGCACCGACTCTGAACAGAGCCTGTGGTATACCCAGATCACCTGTAGACACCACATGTGTAGATTCGTACTTATGCTAAACGAACTCTGCTCTACCCATCGAATTTAGCTGGGGTGAGGGAGGTGAAGATAACACATCTCAGCATGAGGATATCAGTTCTTAAGGTCAATAGGAGAAAGAGCTGCAATCACAGCTTTGTGCACGGGATACCAACAGCGCTCCGTGTAAGAAAGTGTGCTACCAAAGCACCTGAAGCTATCCAGGAGAAACTGATGGCTGCACAGACTCCTCTCTTCCAAACTGGGTTTTAAGTCTCAGTACTTGGAGTATGAAACAAAAATGGCAATATGCACATCTAGTGATGTGCAACAGCTCGCAAATGCTCTGACGTTATACCTAATAGTGGCAAACTGCGTGGTTAAATCCCGACGCGTACGAGCCCCCGCACTGTAATATTCAACGTCTTTCTTCCTCATTTGAGGCAACGCGACCTTCCCTCTTTCTCACAGACACCTTGGTGCACACTCCCACCTCGGTCTGAGTGTTTTAAGTCCACCATATTCTCACAGCACACAGCTGTGGCTTCAGCACACCTCTGCCGTGCTCCGAGTCCACAAGCGCACGCACTCACCCAACCAGTGCTGCCTGACTCATTTGCAGGGTATGGCGAGCCGATTTGTTATTTGATTTATTGCTGGCTTCCTAGTGCAAAGATACACCTTTAACCAGCAGCGCATTCACCCGGAGCAATGAGACTGTGTTTGGTTTCTTTCGCAATAATTCACATTTTGTATCATGCAAGTTCAGAACACGCACTATATGTCTGGTATAATTTCATTAAATAAAAAGAGATATGACACATCACAAGACAGTAAAGGTTTTGGGTGCTTTTTATTTGGTTTTCATTACTAAGATTAAAAAAATATTGGCTTTTTTGGGAAGAATATTAATTTTGTGAAACAGCAACATGAGGAGGAGTATGGATGATCTCCAACAAGACTCCTTGCAGGAAACAACATGTTCCATGTCAAAATGAACAATTCTTCAAAACCACGTTTATTGCCACAAATGGACAAATTTTAACAGAGATCATTTATTGGGAAAAAAAAATGGTAACTGTTAAGAGCATGAGATATGCCAATACTTGATTACAATCAAATCTCCCAAAGCTCCCTCTATTATAAAATTACTACAGCACTTCCGTGCAGCAAATGAGTAAGGGCAACCTCCTGTGCATCTCAGGAGGCTTCCAGGCAAAGTGATTACAACACGTGTTTCTAATGAGGCTGTCGGTACTGAAGGACACCTGTCAACACACAAGGCTACTTGACTGCAATACTCAAGAACCCACTGCTCATGATCCTAAATCTAAAATATAAAATAGGTAAACGTGCTAAAGTAACCATTGCGTGCACTCTTGAACATATGGAATTACGAAATCTGTGATTTCTTAGATCTCTCACCCTGAACTCGGGGCCAGCTGGCTCCAATCCCTCTCCCACTTGCTTAAGAGGTGCATATTGCTAAAGCAGCCAGTGTTGCACATTTGTGAGAGCCTAGAGACACCAATGCTTGTGAATGCTAGAAAAGCTTCGTTTCTTGTGTAAAGGAGATTGCCAAACATCACAAAACAGTGCTCAGAGTTCCTGGTTTTTCTTTTACCCTTGCAAACAGCTGAATCATTGAATCCGTTCACCATTGAGCAGGCTTCTGTTAAAGAGTTTTAACACTTGTAGACACAAAGCTGCAAAAGGAGAGACACTGCAGCAATCATGTGCCTCACTCAGAGGTATAGTGCTATGCGTGAATAGCAATTTAGCAGAACTGCGGAAAATAAAATTTAGAAGAAAAATTACTTCTCACATGACTGTGGATTTCTTTCTCTAGAAACAAGAGCATCCCTCTCACAGGGACCACGCCACCTGGACCAGCAGGAAGGCTGAAATCTCAGCCCTTGGCCATGAAGGCAAGCAGGCCATTACAGCTGCTGATGCCAGTAGCATCAAATCACCCCCCAAAAATACAGACTACATGCTCAACTGAACCTGTTACAGGGGAGCAGCTGGACTTCTGAATAACTGAGCATTTCCATGCACCACCACTCCTCTGCCCTGAAGAGAAATGGTACGCGCATGGAGGCCCTCAGTCGCACAAACATTCACAGCAGGCTTCAGGTGGCCACTGAAACCCACTCTAGAAACTTTAGTTTTTTTTTTTCAGAACAAAACTCAAATTCTTTCTGGATAAGACAGCAACTAAAATCTACTTCAGTAGGGTCTTTGTATGCATGTGCAAGTGTGAGAGTGACAATTTAAAAGGTGTATTAATTAATTAATAAAAGCCTATAAACGTTCAACCCTTGAATGAAAATTAAGCAGAGTCGCTCAAGTAACTCCTCAAAATGAAGGTAACCTGACGCTGAGAACCATTCACCGAACTCCTTAATTACGGACTCTGTTCCTGTAACTGAAATCCAATGAAATTCAATCCTGCGATTATCCAGAGCCCAAATACAGAGTGAGACTTCACCTGACGAGAAGCCATTGCAAGGTCAAACATAGCCTCTTACCCCGTTATCCTTTTTCTCTTTATTTTTCCATACTGATGATACTTAGATCAAATTATTTATCTAGAGTAGGAAGGACAAACTTCATCACAGAGCCTGCAAGTATCCACAGGCACCAAAGAACTTGATTCACGGGGACCTGCAGTGCCACCAAAACAGTTCAAGCAGAATCTTTTCCTGAAGACCAAAGACCCACCATGCTGGCTTCAACGCAGGACTGAACACAAGGCTGAACAATGCAGCTCTGAATTCAGACTGGAAATACAGTGCACATCCTCAATAAAAATCACTCATCATGTCATTTACCTAGAAATGTGTCAGCTTCGTTAGAAGCCTTTCAAACCACAGCAGAGCCCTCTCTAGGGAACCTCTCTGACACACGATCAGACGGGGCTGCCGCTCACTCGGGCACGTCCCCCCACAGGGACAACGCAGGGGCTCCTGGAATGGTAATGACGCGTGGTCGGGCTAACAAAGCATCCCCTCTGGCCTTGGAAGTCACAACGACCCATGTAGCCCCTCTTCCCACAGGTGTTAGTGCAGAGTCACTCAAGCAAGTGGCATCAGTGATGCTCCCCACCTCCACAGCGCAGGCTTACCGACACAGACAGCCTGTGAAGCAGCTTAGTACAAATGCTTCCTTCTGCCTCTCCTTCCAGCCCCATCCTCAGCTGCCCCTGCACACCAGTGATCCCCAGTCACCCAGCCCTACCACAGCACAGGCCCTGCTGGGAGCTGGGAACTGAGCACCCACCTCTGGGCTCAAGGCCACCTCTGCTCGCAGGGGACGGGGGCACAGATTTCACGACATGACGCGAATCCAACCACAGGGCTGCTGCCTGAAGAAACTGCAGACCATACAGTGCTAAATGGGTATCTTCAAGAGTTCAACCATAGAATTTGACAAATAGCATTACCGGCAGGTCCCTCTGCCTGGACAGAAGCCTGCTGATTTCAGGTGGTTCCACCCAGTTCCTACCTAAATGTGACCCTGGTCACGTAACACGCCACAACAGCAATCATTCTCCTGTAGGGGACTGCTCCCACGTATGCTCACTATAAGACCTGAAAGGGTTTTTATATTTAATAAGTGTGGCACTCTCATCACATACAGCAGAAGCTGGGTTTAGACAATTTTCTTTTTCAGATGCTCTACCTTTCAGATTTTATATGTAAATACCAAATTCTGGACACGTACCAGACTACTTTCTCAATTCATTCACACAGCACGAACTGTAGGATGTTTGCAAAGTTTTTGCGCTTTGCAATTCCAGATGAGATAGGAGGAAAAATGCAAATTGGCTCTTTAAAAACAAGAAAGGCAGATAAGGTATTTCAATGGCCGATACAGTTGGGATGACTCCTATTTATTTTTTGTACACAGTCCACCTGAATGTTAACAACCAAGTCTGTGCTCTGTGCGAGGGTAATAAAAAAGAAAGGTGTTGTAAAAAGAATAGATTGAACAGTTTGCACTGGACTGATAAAGAAAGAAGCAAACAGCACAATTGTATGGAAGCATGCTTGGTTTGTGAAAGCAGACAGTCTATCCTTGTTAGCTCTACAGCTGCAATCTATTAAAAAAAAAAAAGAGAGGAAAAAAATGAGAACATTTCCCATTCCAGCTGGAAACAGAAGATTAAAAAAAGGAGTGTCATTCAGTGCTTCTGATCCTCAGGTTATGCTGCTTTCTCTCATGAAAGACCTTCACTTGTCTCAGATTGCAGTCATGTTTGAGCAACCTGTAAATCAGTGAACATATCTGATTTTATACGTTTTGTACTTCAATGAAAAGTATATCGCTGCGTATGACAGACAATTATCTACTTACATTTTAAACTAAATTATTCCCCCTTCTTCAAAATGATGTTCTGTGTTTTTCTAATACTGCTTTCTGTACCCAGCTTGTTTGGCTGTAAGTTCCCTTGGTGCATTTTCCATCTGCTATTGCCAAAATGCTGAATGTACATCTTCCTAACATTATTAAAAGTGGTTAAATGAAAGAAAGTTTCACTAGCTGTTAAGGGTTTAAACTGGGTTTTTTTAATGGTGTACAAACTCAAGACAAATATATCCTGGGCTAGAACACCAGAACAGACAGAGAAACATCCTTTTAAATCATTACCAGAACAGTCTCCATTTGGAAACATACCCCACTTGTAAACTACAGCAAAGGCAGCACGGCAAACCACCACATATGCACAGATCACCATGCCCAGCACTTCTGTTGCGTTCAATAAAACTCAACCTTTTGTTGAAAATCCTGCCTCTGTAGCATTTTCAGGAATCCCATGGCAGTCCCGCTGTTAGGTGCAAAATCTGTCCATCTGTATCCTCCTCATACAGCCAGTTCACGCGTATGAGAACAGCACGGCACGTAAGAGCATGACAGCGTCCAGACAGAAAGCACATTGCTGTCATCATTCCTGCACACCAGCCACCCCTTTTGTTTTGTTACTGCATGCCTTCAGGAACAGCTTATGTAAGCAGGATGCAGGATTAAAAGGACTATGCAGAATTCCTTGATTACTGTCCTGGTACAGTGAATAGCCTCATTTTAAGACAGCAAAAAAGAAGCCCCCAGACAGGCAGAGACAGCCTAAAAATACACATGTATGTGGCAGAGTAAAGGAAGAGAAGTTTATACACCATTTACAACCATCTGCAGACCATCTTCTCTTTTCTTTATTCTTTTTCTTTTGCAGGACACAGCAGATGAAGCAGTGACCACAAATGAGATGCTACTTTCTCCATGATTTCCTTCCATAGCATCATTATGTAGTCAGTAATGCATGAGAACCAGGAAATCCTCTAAAACAGAGCCTTTGTCATGCACATAGTGCTTATGAGGGAAGGGGGTGTTGTCATGTAACTATCAATTGCAAGAAATAGAAATAGCACCAGAAAAAAAAACATAGAGGATATAAACTAGTAGATAGAATTAATTTTGATGAAGAAGCTGGTAACAGCAATGCCACTGCACAGGTGAGAAATAGCTCTTGTTTCCAAAGGCAGAGAAGGTTGAGGAGAGGGAAGAAAGCAAAGCAGCAGCACTGTTAACTTCATCAATGGTTAAATCTAAATACAAGCAGCCTGTGTTTTCTCAGGGGCTTTCCAATGAAGAAATACATCTAGAATAAGAGGGATATGCCCAACAAGGAAGAGGCACAAAATAATGCATGTAAATAATTAGAGATATGTGTTAATAGGTTTTGTTGAAATCTCTCAGGCTATCCAGTTTCAGGAAATTACTTAGCATTGTATGTCCTCGTGCCTAATAACAGTGTGCTTGTCAAATGCATACAGTCACTTGAAAATAAGAAGTCTAAAGGCAGAAGATGAACAATGGTTATAATATCAAAAATTATTTAGTAAATGCCTTCATTTGCATAGTCCACCAGCTGCACTTTTCCAAAATGCTGGAGATAACATGATGACTATGTCAGCTGTTAACAGAACCTGAAGTCTTCAACAAAAGCAGTAATAACAAACTGCAGTTGTGCTGTAGCATGTTTTTTAAAACATAAAAGAACAAATTACTGCTTACTAAACTCAAACCAGTCATTTTAAAAGCTGTTTTACGGCAAAATTATAATCTGTAATATCTCAATTTTCCAGGCTTAGTATTATTATTATTTAATACATACTATAGCAAACACAGTCCTACTCCAGCTCTACGTGTTTCCTTATCCTTAATATAGAGATCCTGATATGACATTATAATCACAAAAACTTACATCTACAAAGGGAAAACATGCTTTCTTCTGCACTGCATGCAGAAGGGATTAAAAAGTTGTGGTAGACTGAGCTCCTTTTCAGCCAGCATCAGTAGCACAGTAGTCCGCAAGCAAAGTCGAGAGCATGGCAATTAACCCCATCAATCTAAAACGAACACATAGGCACACAGACAATTCTTTCATTCTAGTACTTGCCTTTTGACCTGCCACCTTTTCTTACCAGCATCAGCTGAACATCAGAGCACTCTACTGACTACTTCAGACCACCTTACTTGCAATACTTCAGTATTAAAAGAAAATTACAGCACTTCAATGAGAAAAAACAGACTTAAGTGTCACCAGCATGGACCAATATTTTCCCTTCTCTAAATTTCTCATATTTCAGCCAAATAGATCACTGATACATGTCCTTATGGCTTCCATGTGGCATTTAGCTTAAAAAAAAAAAATCAAAATCTTTATTCATTAATATAGCTATCTAAATGGATTTAAGTGAAACACAAGCCTTTGCTTTGCTTTCTTTCTAAGTTAGAACCATTTCAACAAGTATGCAATATTGGAATCAACATTCTCACTGCTAAGTACGGATTACTGTATAAAAGTTTCAACCACAGTATGAGTAAATTGAGATCTGTGTAATAAATTACATAAGAAACAGTAATTATTAAGCAGTTTAACACGACAGAGCCCACGCTTTCCTAAGAGGGAGATGCTTTCTTTTCAGCAGGCAATTACCACCAGATATTCTCTTTTCAGCCTGGTGAAGCGTGGCATGTCTTTTCATATAGAGGCTAAACTACGGAAGAGCAGAAGGATTAAATACAGCAGTATTTTACCACATCCTTACTAGAGGGGAAAGATAGACTTGCGGTTAAGGAGTCAGCAGGTCAGCGCTTTATTTCCAGCTTGGTGTCAAGCTGCTTGTGTGGTCCTGGACAAGTCAGCGACCTTCTGTGCCTTGCTTCCCCCATTTGCTCAGTGGGTTAATTATGTACTTGACAAACACTATGACATTTGTTTGTCGATTTGCTTTTTGAAGGGAGAAGGCGGCAAAGCACAGAAGGAAATTACCAAATTAAGAGGAGAAGGCGCTGAAGAGCAATCTTGTTTTCCGAGCCCACATGCTGCACACAAGAGGGAGGTACGGCTGTAAATATTTACACTCTCTCTCCCTGCTGATCTGCTGCACGCCCTTGGGTGCAATTCCCCGATCCCTTTCCACCAAAGCAGAAACGAGGACACACACTTTCTGCACAAAGTGCCTTCAGAGTTCCACAGGCTCACACCACTGCGGCCGATGTCCCTGCCCGCCGCGCAGGACCAGGCTGCACGACCGGCTGGTGCTGCCCACTGGTACCCATGGAGTATCAGCGCTTACCATCAGGCATTTCTGCATTTCTACCCAAACCACTCAGACTGAAGCCAGCCGGGGTGCAACACGTGGCTGTAACCGATGGGCACGCTCCCACTCTCCGCCCGCACCCCTCCATCAGCCAGCACGGCTCGCTGGTGAGCCCAGAGCTGGTCTGGGAGAGCGGTGACGGCAAGGAGCTCGCTCCTGCTCGGCGCTCCATCGCGCACCTGACGCAGCAGGGCGCTGACAGGTGCATCTCCCTTTTCAAACCGCAGCGCTGGTGAAGCACGGCTAAGTAGGTATTTCCTACATCTTCACCACAGGATTCAACTGATGATGAAATGAGCTGAAAGACACTGCAAGTGTTTTCTTAAATCCTAACCACAGCATTTATAGTCTCCCCTATTCACTTCTACATCGTTCCATCCCCGACATTCCTTTGAACTTGGACATTTGTCTAAATGGAATAATTTTCACCAAAAAAAGCACCTAACGTTAATTTCTATAATGTATTAGCAAAGTCACATTAAGCTTCTCTGAAGACAGCCTGCTTTCAAAATTGCAGACAAGTTAGTAAGCCTCTTCCCTCTGTGTAGACACAAAACATTTGGTGTTTACTAACAGCTTGTACAACCTGTATGCATAACCTTACCTCCACATTAAAAATCAAGACAACTTGAAGTAGTTCATCCTATAATGCAAGAAAGTGATAAAAACCAGGAAGCTACTAGAGGGCAATAAGCCACAGCAGCACAACCACGCTGCAGATGGGTTTCTCTTGCAGTAACATAGCTGGTGTCTGTCTTGTACAAAGCGAGCACAGCTCCTCAGCAGTAAGTGTAGATGCAGTTCTGGGAATTGAAGCCCACAACAACAACCAGGACAAAGGTGTAAGCAAAGACACAAAGAGAAGAAGTCTCCATGCTTTTAAACATTTGAATTTCAAGTGGATTTTGTTAACTGAGTTCCAAAGGCTTCCCAAAGGGGCAAGTCCTATGGCAGTACACAGTTATAAAAATTACTTTAAAGGTGGTATGAAACACCAGCTAAATACGATCGTCAACATTGCAAGTGACCTAAGAAACAACAAAACACAGATCTGGAGTTTTAATGAGTGGAGTTCTCCTATACTGAGCATAGCATGCATTAAAACCCATGCTTTAAAAAAAAATTAAAGGAGTAACGTGTATTAGTTCCTCTTTTTTCCGTCTATGTATTTACGCCACATTTATTTGAAAACTACTCCAGTATTTTGTCTCTCCCCTCCCCATTTAATGACACCCCCCCAGCAGAGCCGCGGAGCTGGCAGACGTGCCCCGCTGCTGGCGCCTCACCGACAGGCGCGCGGAGCGCTCGAGGGCGAGGCCGCGGCCTGCTCTCTGAAGGGGTCTGGCAGCAGGTGCGACGAGGCCGTCCGTGGAGCAGACGATTTATAAAGATGCAAGATCCAGGGGGAGGACTCCACTGCTTTGCTTTTACATCTCACGTTGGGTTTTAGGCCTGCTTATTCAGAGGGAGGGGAGCTTTGAAGTTAAAATAGGTAGAAGAAACATTGCCATCTGAGATCTGGGTTTGATTCCGAATTTCCTCAACTTCCGCAGGGCAGATGTAAGCCCATGTAGTTTGCCTGCTCAAGGTACCAATTTACACCATGCCCTCCTTCCCACACACACTATAATTTATCCACAGAAGAGCTGCACACTGAGATTTCAACATTATGAGGAAAAAAAAAAGTACACGCTTCTGTTGCCATCATCAAAAGGCAATTTCTGAGAAATCTTGACTCAGCCATCAGCAGGTCTTTGATCCACACCCTCTGGACCACCCACTACACAGCTCCCCACGCAGCAAAGCGAGGAGGTAAACAGCAAGGGGCTGGCTCCTGTTTGCTGGAGATGTTCAGGATGGCATGGGTTGCCACAGCAAAGCACAGCTCCTCCCATTCATCAGATCTAGGCACAGCTGACAAATCTGAAACTGCATGGTCTTCTCTGAAAGCCTGCTTTCTGACCAGAGCATCAGGTGAAAGAAATTTATTTATAATAAACTGTCCAATTTCAGAGCTCTGCTTCCTATCTCAGCTTTTAGTTTATATTGCAGAATAATACAGAACAACAAAGTGAATTATTATGCTCTGCACTCGACTTCAGAAAGGAATGATCAACTTTTTGGAAAACAAATGACAGAAAAATTCTGTATTGAATATATATGGCATGCATCTAAAACATAATTCATTACAGAAAAACTGGTTTTTTAAATTTCAATATTACATACAACTCTAATCTCCAGAAGTAATTAAGAAAAATTGAGTATTTATTGTGTCCCTATTCACAACATATTTGGCATTCACTAGCCTTCGGAAACAAAGCCTTGTAGAAGGCAACAAAACACTGAGAGCCCAAAGCAGAAGCAACTTGTGAAAGCATCTAGGGTTAGAGCAGTCTTTATACACTACTACTATCTAATCACAGACATAATACATGGTCTAAGAAAGCAAAACACACACCACCCATAAAACACAACATAGATTTTACAAAAGTAGCTAATATTAAAATATTTTGGATCTGAAAATCACAACTTTCATATAAAGCAAAGAAAAAACATCCTTTTTACTGTGTTCCATTATGAGACCTAGCAAGTACCGAATTACTAAGTGGAAGTAATTTAGAACAAAATAGACCATTTTCTACAAACTGTGCTCCAGTACAGTAGCTGGCTATGGTAAATATTGAACTACATATCTTTTTTTAGAAGTCAGAGGAGCAGCATCCATGCATAAGCAATTACACGCCCACCTTGAGGTCATTTTTAGAAAGAAGACTCCCAGGTGGGTCCATCAGGTCACCCAGTACAACCCACAGGAGGACACCAGACCTGCACTTCTCCCAGCAGTCACTGGCCACCAGAAAAACACCACAAAAAGCAGATTTAGTCTCAGTGTGAAACACACGATTGTCAAAAAATGTTTCAGAAGTAGATTTATGATACAGTTCCCTTCAGCAGCTTGTTTAGACTTCTCCAAATCCTAAAAGGTAAACAGCAGTGCATCCAAGCTAATTACTTCGTATTCAAATATCAAAAGAATACTTAACTCAGCACAAATTAGCTTTTCTTATAAACTAGCTCTCCTTTGCTGCTGCTGCTGCTGTCATTCAGGGAATTCCATCCAGCAAAGACCACGTCTCGCCTCCGTGGAGAGCAGGGCCAGGAGCCTTGTCAGTTCAGTATTTTATCAGCCCCAGCAGATGCGATGCCGGACACCGGTTATCTGCGGCTTCCAACTCGGCATGGGGGCTTCCAGCTAGCAGTAACTGCTTTGTGGCAATGCCGACACAACAAAGGGGTCATCAGGAATTTACTTCAAACATCTATACTAATGAAGGGGAGATTTGCAAGACATTGATTACAATAACATTTCACACATTAATGTCTGCTTTCAGCTTACCAAAGCATTAGGTTCTGGAGTGATGGCTGGACATGGGGTGAGACTGCTCCATTGCCTAATGTAACCAGAAGTTAAATACCTTGTTTTACATGTAGAGCGTAACATTTTCTTTTTAGATCAGGTTGGCTAAATTTAAAAAACTTAGAAGGTTTTCACTTAAAAAAAAAAAAAGGCAACATACAAGTATTTTGCATGCACAACGTTACAGATGTTTAAAATCATGTTCACTGCCTGTTTTACAACACAGAGCCCACACTGACGCACATTTGCAAATTTAAAAGCTCTATTTATTTCACCCAGTCCACTTTTTCTTGTGATTTCTTACTTTAGACTTCAAATTTTCCAAATTATTATAGACAACATCTATTTGTGCTGGTTTTTCTTTGAAGAAAAACTAGAAAAAGCAACAAAAGCCACTATTAAGAAAATTCAGTGAGAGCAGGAAATACTGAACCTATCTTCTTAAATTAGCATTCTTAATGCCATAAAAAATGAAATTCAGTATAGGATTGGGAAATGACATCCCACCCCACCGCAGAAAGGACCCTCCGTCTGAGGACAACAGGGGAGCCTCTTCCTTCCCCTCTGCCCCCAGTTGCCTTGGCCCTACGGCGCGGCAGCATCTTCACCAGAGCAATGAACAAATACCTGGGGACACACCCTCACCTTGATGCACACCTAAAATGCCGTCTGAGCGCCCAGCCTCCTTGCACATGCCTTGGAGGAGCGTTCACGGAGAGACAAGCGGGAAGCTCGGCCCAGGCGAGCCATTTCCATAGCTTTGTGCAGATGCATCCGCAAGCCAAGCTCCGTGGTGCACCGGGCAGGGCTCGTTGGACAGGGCTCCTATAATCTCCTCATAAAGCAGCAGAATTACTCGCCTTACCCTAGCCTTCGCTCCTCTATAATAAAAGACAGAAACATTTAACAGAACAAATGAGTCGTACGAAGATGACTATTCTCCAACCAGTCAAATTATTACAACTGCGCAATATTTTTGACTTTCAGCAAAGCCCGGTACTTCAGGCTAACACTTTTTCCAGCGGTGTGGTGCTGCCAAAAGATGGAGCCAGCTTTGAGACGGGTGAAATTCTTTCTCTCCTCATCCTCGGCGGCCGCACGCAGCATGGAGGCGGGAGGCTGCCTGGCCGGGGCAGGCTGCCCGCCACAGCCGGGTGCTTGCGTTCCTCTGCCCGCAGCGCCCGGGAGCTGGCCGCCTTCCCACCGCGCTCGGCTGCAGGCAGGTGGCCTCCTCCGGCCGGCAGAGGAGAAGAAAGGGACAGCACAAACAAATGCACGCTGAAAAAAAATGCAAATAACATTTGGTGCAACGGGTTCTTGGGGAGACCAAATTAAAGCAAGCCCTGTTGCTCCATTTAGTGGCTTATTAAAGAAGCTAAAGGTTCTGAAGTTGCAATTTATGTTTTCTTCAAACTGTCACTTAAGCTGTTACAGCAACAGGCCAGTCATCTCACAGATGCTCCGGCATCCCTAGAAGTAATTTTTCTGTATTTCATGAAGTTCTGCTGCTGCTTGGAAAGATCCTGAGAACTGGAGCAAAGTACTTCTTCTCATTACATGCACAAAGAGGTGCATCTCTGCAAGTTTCTCACAAGTAGGATATTGCTTCTGACATTTAATAGGGAAGAAAAAACATTATGTGGCCCTTGCCTAGGGGAAGACAGAGTAACTCAAGAACTTTGAAAGCACATGCAAAAAAGATGGGGTAAGGTGAAACTACTTTTTCATTTAGTAAGTGTGGCTAAATTTCTTCAAACAAATGAAAACTAAGTGGGCGCGCACACAAATATACAGACACTCCCAACAGTCATATCTCCATTTAAAACATTTTATACCCACGTAACTTTCTTTCTCCAATTAGTAATTCAACAAGAATACCAGAAACATTTTAAATTCCCATCTGAGTCTCTGGTTCAGTAAAGACATGCACACCCGGAACAAAAATCCTATAAATGTGGCCACTTAAAAGAAAACTGCTAACGATGTACCAGCTCGCTCCTCCTGCAAAGGATTCAGAATCCCGCTGCATCAGCAGCAGGCTAAGCACGAGAGAATGTGGAAAGTATGTCCAAAAATGTGACATCACTCTTCCAAAATGGTGGCTGTTTCCCTACCAAGTCAGAGATTCACTACTTCCAGTACACCTATTACCCAAAAAGGGAAAACTTCCTATAATAAATTCCCCAGGTTTCTTTTTAAAAAGAAAGCCCTTTGAATGACAGCTGTGGTATCACTGAGGACATATTTTTAATCCACTTCCTAAATTGACTGCTTACCTCTGGGGCACTGAATTAACCAGTTTCTTCCAATCTGCAGCTCTTTTTATTTGTCGGTGTGTAATTTACGGCCTTGCTACCAAGCAAGCTCCTATTTCCCTAGTGTGAAAGAAATGGTACCAGGAGTTGCATCCATTTAGCTCTGCCCAAAAAGTTTTTCCTTTCACCGCTCTCCAGGGCCATCCCATGCTTTTCTTCCTCCCCTACAGAAGACCATTCTTCCCCCAGCCCTCTTCCTTCTGCCAGCCCAGCCTCCGTTGCCATAAAAGCCCTGACGAGCCAGAGGATGCCAAATGAGCCAAGCGCTCCAGCAGAAGAGCCTGCAGATGGGTCTGGGGCTCTCGGCACGCGGCAGGGACGCAGCAGCAGCCCAGGGCCAGCCCTGCGGGATGCTCAGCTCTGCTCCTGGGCAGCCCCCTGTACCACAGCGCACCCCCCCACGCTCAAAAACATTTGGCCTTCATTATTTTCCCTTGCATTGGCAACCTGAGCCCTGAGACACAGCACACCATCCATTTTGCCTTAGTTCAGTGAAATCAATGCCCTCCGCACGTCATCAAGGCAGGTGCTTTTGCTGGTGCGAGTGCCTGGTGAAGCCCCTCGTCTCACACGGCATTTCTTGGAGCAGCGAGCTCAGAACTGAATTTAATTTGGAAGATTCTCTATATCAACACTTCCTCAAGCCATGCTCTTCTTACTGGGTATTACAGACAGCAATCCACCCCGCACTGTACCTTCAGCCAGATACACGGAAAACTCCCATGCACATTTCCAGCACGTCTACATGCAAATAAAGGAAATGGGATCTAGTCCAAGAGTTTTTAGTCAGGATACATTTTCCTTTTGTTTAAATGTGTTTCTACATTCGTGCCACTTTACAATAAGAAACCAAAGTAGAACGTAAGTCACCATCACGTACCTGCTACCTGATTAAAAAAAAAGAGTAAATGCAACAAAATAATTATAAGAAGTATTTCTAATTTAACAACTACCTGAAACCTATTTGAGAAAATAACTAAAGCTACCAGTTGAAAACAATGTGACGCTGCTAAAGTACTACAACCAGCAAAATGAATGTGACTATCTTAAGAACAAAAACACCCTAATGGCCACTGTTTATTTAAAATGACTTTTTCCTGAATTTAGAATTTGACTCATTTCCCTTTCACCAGCAATGTTAGTCTTTCTGACAAGTACTGCGTACATCTGTGCTTGCTAGCTCTCAAGTATTCTTTTTTCTTTCTCGTTTTTTTTTAAGCAGTACCACTGGATTATGCAACTTCCCTCAAAGGCAGTTTGGTTTGTTGGATTTTTTCATCTATCTTCCAGTACCAGATTTGCTGAGCATTACAGTAAAATGACCTCAAAGAAACAAGGAAAATATATACTATATATTAAAAAGGGAAAAAAAATAAAGCACAGATGCTCTAACATATCTTGCAGAATTTTTTAATACTTTTTTGCTCCACTTTTTATTTTCTTACTGCTCACAAAATATGTCTGAGTGAGAACATCTGTGCTATACTCTGGATTTATGTTAGAAGAATTCCACTTTATTTTCAATATACATAAGCATCGGTTCAGCATTGTTGCATGTTTTATCCATTCAATTTCGATTGGGATGAAAAGGTTTGTTTTCCTTTGAAGAACCAGGAAATTGTTTTAAAGCTACATGAACCATATTCTGTACAACTAATATCGTCGATGTTTCTCCCCCATTTACTCCATCTTATTTTACCAGATTAAATGCGCCACAACCAAAAGATGTCACAGTCTGGTACAACTGAGAAAGTGTTACTTCCAGTGGTGTTTTTATAACCCAGCTGAAACATCTGCAACCATTACAACCGAAGCTGAAGTGCAAGAAACTATGAGAGTCAGATGGTTTTCCACTGGTCGGAGGCTATCGCCTGAGACACGAAAGGCTGGCAGCTCCCTAAACCCCAAATTGCAGACAGGAACCACTCACGTAACGTGCTGAGCACTTTCACAGACTTCCACGGTTTCTTCCTCAGAGCCGCAGGCACTGGGCTCAGCAGCCCAACAGCGCGTTTGGTCGCAGTGAAATCAGTCGCAAGCCACTCTTCCACAAATGCACGCTGATGACAGAAGTGGAGTAAGCAGCACTTAAATATTGACAAACCTCGTAATACTAGACTTAAAACAATGACGCACCTCATCCAGCTAAAGGCATGTATTGCTCACATAAGCAAAACACAGTACCACACATACCCTTCACTAAAAGTACTGCCCAGGCTGAAGGACTTGCACGCTGTCCTGCTTTCCTGCCCGGCTCACGAAGCTGCCTGCCTCCCAGAGCAGAGGTCTCCTCTCCTGCAGCCTCGGTACTTGTGCACAGCGGGGTCCCGGTGCGAGGGACCCACACGGCCACAGCCACATCTGCAGGCTCAGCC
The DNA here is from genome assembly GCA_013399115.1 of Anseranas semipalmata. Lineage (NCBI taxonomy): Eukaryota > Metazoa > Chordata > Aves > Anseriformes > Anseranatidae > Anseranas > Anseranas semipalmata. The sequence goes on along the minus strand of VXAA01004639.1, from coordinate 826,234 downwards.
CTACCTCTACCCTGCAGCTTCTCGTGCAACGCGTGAGCAGCACCTGCGTTCACAGATGAGGACAGCTACAGGAAAGCAGAGTTATAAAGAGAAAGAATTGGTAAAAAGAAAGTTTTCTACAACAAATGGAGGGAATTAAGTCACCATATGCCAAACCTAACTTTGCATTTCCAGCAGTAACTCCCGGACCTGCAGAATCACTCAGCAGTTTCCAAACGTGAATCGACTGCAACCCATTTCAGCACTTTTCCTCGTTAAACCAGCAGCTCTCCACCGCTGTCTGTAGCTTCCACCAACCCACAGCAGAGCTACCAGTTAGCTGCGTTTCACCACCACTGCTCAGAGCACAGCATCAGCAAAGAGGCTGAGAGCTGGCTCGAGAAAATGCCCAGCAGCTCCAGGGAACCGGGGCTCTCCCGTCTGAGCTCAGGTACAGCATTTCAGTGCTAGCCAGCACATACTACACTGGGAGCAGAGAGACTGCATCCTTACATTGCCAGCTGGAAGCAAACGGCCAACTGAACAGCAGGGGTGAGAGGGTTTTCTTTGGTTTCTGGTTGTGTTGTGGGCCTTTTTGGGGTGGAGAAGGTTCCTGCACATTCTGGAAATAGCCTGTAATACCTCTACTTAAAACAGTCTCAAGATATAGAAAGGTATCAAAAAGAAGTCAAATTAAAAAATATGTATTTGCTAGGCTACAGGTCATTTATGCCATTAGTACCCATACGCATTTTCACTGTGACTGCAAAGGAGCATCCCTAGAGGAACCAGCTATGCTTGTGCCCAAAACCTAGCAGCCAGTCTTGAGCAGGGAGAATGCTGAGACAATACAAGTACACATAAAATCAGTAGATTTTCATACTGACCCACTCCTGTGTGCTCTCCACTACGTATTAGCACATAAAAACTATACCCTCACGGCATGCTCACGAGTAATTGTAAAATTGTTTGCTCCACAGAACATGAAAGGCATAAAAGTTGTTGCTGTGTATCTGCAAGACAAGCTGCTGCTTGGTAGTTGAGTTTTAAGCAAATAATCTTTCTGAGAAGTCCTGTTTAGCTGGCACTGGAGAAAAAAAGAAAAATCAAGAACAGAAGAAAAGTGCATCACACTTTCACTAAGACTGCAACCTTCCCCCTCATGCTTCCCTGCTAATGAATTTCAAATCTACCAAAGAGGTGGAGCTTTAAACTTTGGGTGGCATTTGACACTTGTTACCTTTGCTTACACGACCAACTCTTTTTTGAGTTCCTGTCTCGTATCAGCAACAGATTACAATTACTTCTAACAAACATTAACGTACTGTGGTTTTTAAATTAACAATTCAAGCATTGTTCCATACGGTATCGCGATCCCTCCAGCATTTAATCTCCCACAACATCTTAGTGAGGCCAAGGGGAAAGGACTCTCAAAAGACTTCTCCTAAAATATTTTTGGTTCAGTTGGAGTTTTTTGTTCATTTTCTAAGTTCTCCTAGAAAATCAGGGTTATATGCAGAGTCTATGAACACTAGTACAAGCTCATGATACACAGGACATGAGACTGAACAAAGAGCCTGAACAATCCCTGCAGGGACTGAATGTGAGATTGAACAATGTAAATCCAAAAAACTGTGAATTCCTAATTCACATTCTTGTTTATTGTGCTCATTTACATCACACAAAGACATCATGGTAAAGCAAAAAATTAAAAAAAAAAAAAAAAGGATACCTACCCATTTCATATGCATGCCTATTTATATTTGCAAGAGAAAGAAGATAAGAAGTAAAATGCTTACACCTCAAAAAAAAAAACCACACAAAGATTATGGTGACAGTAGAAAGTTACCAATAAATAAATAATCAAAAAATAAAAATAAAAATCAGAAACATCTCTGACTGCAATCAGGTTAAACCAAAGCTACGGGATGCACAGTTAATTTTTTTTGATAAAAGGTTACTTGATGCATTTCAACCTTACATTATTTTTATGAACGTTTTCCACATTTTTACATTAGGTTATAGTCAGTCATTTGATATGTTTCACAAATGCCTACATGTCTGTTCCCTTTTGAGGTAGCCCATAATTTCTTTCCATTAATGTTAAGAAAATCAGGTGTGGCTGACTTCCCCTCTCCTCAAAACTCCCTCTGACCTTACTCCGGCAGTTTTCTATCATCACAATAACTGACAGGAAGCCATGAGCAGAACTACGTAAACACAAAACCTGCAAAGCCTCTGACAAGCGGGGTTTGGGAAATGCACCTAAAATTTCATAGGCCAGTTGCCACCTGAACAAACCGTACCCGTTTAATGCTCAGTGAAGAAATTGTGCCAGAGGCTGCACCAGTCCAGCCACACAAACAAAACATCATTAGTATGCCACCATGCAAACACAATTCATAGAGCGTGATCAATTTTGGCCACATCCAATTATCCCGGACAAGTGGACTTCTCAAACACCTCTTTTCACTTCTTTCCCCACAAACACAACCTGAAGAAAAAACAGCTCACATTTCAGATGCAAAGCTTCTTCTGCAATAAAAGCAAAGGCTCAGAAAGATTTCCTGTACGCACTGCACAGATCAACCTCCAAGCACAGCCTGCCATATTAAGAAGTTATTCCATACTTAAAGATTTAGTATTGACAGCTGTGTTAATCCATACTGATTTTTTTTTTTTTGAGATTTATGAATCCTAACCAAAGACAACAGCGTCCACAATAAACTGCAGTAGATATGTGTGTTATCCATATGCTTTTTAATAGCCTTAAAATTTCACAGAGATGAGAACCTTACTACCATCTTTATTATTTTTGTCCGTATTCTTTCCGTTCTCAGCATGTCTGTTCAACTTAAATAATACCAAGTCCAGAAAATTCAAACCGACGTCAAATTTTGAAGCTGCTCGCTCCTGGCACCCCGCGAGCACGGAGCCACGCTGTCTCGCCACCATGACACAGGTAGGTCAGCGGTACTCGCTGGGCAGATCACTTATTGCTAGCGTAACCTGAAAACCACAGCAAAGCACGAGGTAGTCTCGGAGCAGCTGGCACTTCAGCTCTCGTGTGCTTCAAGTGGCTCTCCTGAAGGAACTGCTGCATAAAGCAGACACGCTCTTTTCTGCAGGATGAGAAACGCTGTTTTTCCTGTCAGTATGAAAACCATAGGCTTAATTAAAATATTCTGAATAATGTTCCACCAGATATGCTTTTTTCCATAACAGCATAGTCGTGGTTAAGTAGATCTCAATGTCAGCTTGATGCCAGTGGCCAGATCCCGCGTTCAGATGTGCACAGACCTTTACCCGCTCAGTACAGGAATTATTTTGTTTCCTCTCAGTCTCTTTCTGAAGTGAAGATTTGCTCCTCTGCTACACTAGCACAGAAATAAACCATCTAAGTGCTACAAAAAGACAGTAATTATGAAATTCTGCCACTGAAGCCACGTTACTCTACAGCAAGCACGGGATTAGTGTGCATTTACTCGTGAGGCTCTGAGGATCCATCTCCTCACCACTGCACATCGGCGTGGAAAAGCTTCAGTGAAGTTAAGTTAAAAGCAAGGTGTGATAGTGACTGTATGAAACACTCAGAGAAAAGCCCGTGGACTCTGCTACTGTGCTTTCAACCACAGTATTTCCATATAATAGAAACAATCTCAGTAATTATGACTACCTCAAGTCCATACCACTGGCATACAGCATAACCGCCACATAAATACTAATAAATAAAACAACCGTGTCATTTTAAAACCAGGATGGAGAGCTCTGGGGACCAGGGGCCAGGCCAAGTCCAGCTGCACATCTGCAAACAGTCTTTTTAGTAAATACACCCTCATATTTGAAGAAGAGTTACATCGTGACTTTCTTGTTTTCCACAGGCCACTTCTCTCCCCAACAAGCCTACCACTTGCAATGCCAGAGCCCTTCCCTGGTGACCAGCACGCCTCCCCTCTGCCCACGGCTGCCACCGCTTCCAGTCTCCCCATCACGCCTCGGAACGCCATTCAGCAGCTGGAAGCAGGAACGCAGTTCAGTGCCACCCGAGGCACCTCCCCACGGGCCACGGGTTTGGAACACGAGACATCAAAATAATTCGTTTTTATCAATGTTGTAACACTGAAGAACGAATTCTGCAAACCCTTCTCATCAGAATGTTCCAATGAAGCACGCAGTGCTCCCCCAAGGGACGCGCTTTGCTGCTCACTGGTCTACCTGAAGCAGAAAGGCACTTTCGAGCACTGCCTCGCATGTGCAGGTAGATTGCCATGCACGTTAACTGCGGTATATAAATAACAGCCAGTATGCAGCCACGGCCACATCCCATCAAATCATTTTATTCTTCTTCCAGCCAGAATCACAACTGTTGCAAGTGGAATAATAAAAGCGTATCGAGAATGTTTTCCATGTTTTCTACCTCCAAAACCATGATCATCAGGAGTAAAGTAGAGAGGTGATGGAAACCTCAGTTACTTTTCTCCCCGCAGCATCTAGAGTTCTCTCTGAGGAAACTAATCTCAAAAACTTTCTTGGGAATCATTTCAAACCAACCAGTACTATTCAAGTGTTCTTTCAGCTACGAGGTGCAGTTTCAGAGAGCCTTGAAGTCAGTATTTGCCAAAACAAAACTTCCAGGTTAAGATGAGTAAAGACGATCTGAAAGGCTAAGGAAGAAAAGCTTAAACCACTACTTGAACGAATTGGGCAGAGAAAAGGGGAAGGGACATTGCTTAGTTTTCTGTCCCAACAAACCGGCTGTTTAAGAAGTTTGCAGCAACCAGAAGAAAGTATAAGAAAAAGAGAGACAAACTAAGGAAAAAGAAAAAAACAAGAATTAAAAAAAAAAGCCCCAACAAATCGCCTGTGGAAGGAAAGTCAAGTGTGCAACTGCCTGCACACCCACAGCCAGAGATTTCAACATGGGGCTGAGGGCGGCCGGCACAAGCGGC
>VXAA01004639.1:786052-819931 GCA_013399115.1 Anseranas semipalmata | reverse complement strand
TCCAGCTCCTGGGTCTGCACAGGACCACCCAAAAATCAGACTGATCACCGCTGTATGTCTGAGTGCTCCTCCTCAAATGTGCAAGCACGAAGAAACCATGACATTCAAACCACGGAGAATTTGGAAACAAGCTTTCTGCTTTCCCACCTGATGTTTGGGGAGAGCCACCACACAAAACCAGGTGCTCTTCATGGTCCTTTGCGTTTCTGTTAACGCGACACAAGCAACACAGTGTGACGGGAGAAAACTGGTGCATCATCAGTAACATCAGCATCAATGAAATCGCTGAGCGGTTTTCTCCTCAAAGCATCAGAAGTCCAAAGGTTTTGCAAATATCACTCACATTTTTTCATGGATTTCACCGAGGACAATGGAGTTGCACAGTTCACTGAACACTCAGTATTGCCTGACAACATATTTCTTTTGGGTGTAAATGGTGAAATTCAAATTAACTGCAGAGTGAAGGTAGAGTTTGGAGGACGGGAAAGCAGGAAAAAGTGTTTTATTTTGTTTTGTTTTGTTTTCCTGAATTTATTCATGGTACAACAGGCACGAAGTAAAGGTAAGCTTTACAGCACATAACATGAACATCCTTCTACAATGACACAGGGCACCTCAGCATGTGTCCTCTGGTGCTTCCTGCCCAGCAGCCATCTCAGCTGGTTGGTAGTCCACTCTTGTGCCCATAGGCAGTACTATTAGTGACTTTAAAAACTTCCAACATGATACAAATGGCAAAGCTATCTGCAGTTTTGTGGGTACGCAGTTAAGGGACAGAAATAATGATATTTTTAAAACTTCAAGGGTGACATTATCGCCCAATTAAGTCAACAGTATCATGACAACGGCATCCCTAGCCCTTTGCATTCTACTTAGCAGTTTCAAGTGAAGAAAGCAGAGTCAGTTTATATTGGTCCCTCAAATATCTGGTCCAATTTCATTGAAATCCATAGATTTTTTTCCACTAATGGCACTTTTGGAAAGCTTCTGGACACACAAAGATGAAACAGTCCACCCACTGGTCTACAAATAAGACTACTTTTTTTAGATGTTAATTTTATTTCCATTACCCACCTGACTTACCTGAACTAATGATATAGATGAGGATCTGAATTCCGTACGAGAAATGATACGGCTGTCTGTGAAAGCAGGAAACAAGCACACCTGCCATATTATAATATTTTAGCTTATCCCCAGTGTTTCACTTCTGCGGAATAGAAAGGCAGAAATGAAATAAAACTGGAGTAAACAGCTTCCAGCTTGCAACTGAGATAACTGAGCATGCTCCACAATTTTATGGCATAGCTTATCAAATGTATTATTGGAAAATGTTGAAAATTTCCATTAACCTGCTGTTTTTGTACTTTCTAGGTGATCATGAGAGCTGCTGGGAACATACTGAGAGGATAAAAGAGTTATAAATCTTTGGTTTAATAGGCATCATCTGAGAAACTTGCAGTAACAGCTGTAAAAATGTGAAGTCAATAGAGAGTCTTCCAAGGCATACTGTCTTTAACAAGCAATTTTACAGTGGCATAGACTTTGTAATGTTCAACGTTATGTTTCAGTAATCATTTGCATTTATCCACTGAAACATAATGTTGCGTATCAGGAACTTTACCACGCTGCTGTAAAACATCATTAACAGATACAGTTGCTGGTCAGCAGTAATTATTTCATTGTTCAGATACTGCTACAGGTTTTTCATGTTTTCCTGTGATCTAATTCCTGCTTTTACTGTCTTTAGCAAGTTTCTTGGCAGTTTTCCCAGCTGTTCTAACAGTCTCCTGGAAAAAAAAACATAAAACAGTTTAGAAAGAAATATTGACAGTTTTTCTATTCAAGGTTTAAAATGGGAAAATTCAGTAGTGAAGTAAAAGAAAACAAGTTTATCCTGGAATCTGATTTGAGGCCAAAACTCTAGGACTATTGCATGAATAGTGATAGTACTAACAAGAGCGAGGACCTTTGAGATTTGAATTTCTATCTCACTAGTTTTAGACACATATACACATTATATATACATGATTCTGAAAACGTTTTGAATACAATTTACCAAGTTTAGTGTTTGTTGATGTCTTAGAAGGAAGAAAGAGCTTTAACAAACAAAAGTAACAAGTCTGTGAGAGTGTCCAAGGTCTAATTATGTAAGATAAATGAAGTATAAAACATTATTATAAGAGATTATGAGAAAAGGATTATACTAATCAGGAGAAAAATTGGCAAGAGCTGCTGGTTTACAAAAATTACAAGTACTTTCCATGTACTTAATGAGAGGGCACCATGTTGCAATATGGGTGGCGGATATATATAGTTCTGGATGTTGAGCTTTTCTGGGCTAATATACCCTAGAACCTGACAATCCATTTATTAACCAGTACGTTGTTGGAAGACTTCCACTGAGAGGCAGTTATCTGTCTGGCAAAAGGAAGAAGGGGATGGAGGAGGGGACAGAGAGAAGCAGAGCTTATCATTACTAATGATTAATATTCAAGTTCTGCTTAAGACTGACACTGGGTTGAAATCTCTGGTGTAGACACCACAAACATACAACGAGTGAGAATCTTGCAATCCAATGCAGATTACTACACGTAAATTTTATCTAAATGTTAAAAATCTTTGAGCAGGGGAATGTTGCTAATTTCCAGAACTACTTCACAGTTTATCCTCCGATTATACTCTATGTTGAAGAATTGTTAGGGAATTGTTCTGTATTTGTTCAGATGTAGTAGTCTCTTCATGGCATGGTTTGACAAGAAAACACTGATTTAGTTTACAGTATGTTTGAAGTTCATGCAATTTTAAATACAGACATTTCCTTAAGCCAAGCAGAGTTAATTTAGAACCATGGAAAGACCAGTGTCAAACTGAAGATCAATAATGTTCCTCAAAGAACTGAAGTTGTTTGTTTGTTTGTTTGTTTTAAAAAAAAAAAAAAAAAGGTTATCTAAATCATATAGAAGTCAAATTGAAAAAAAAAAAAGCTGGGGGGCTAAGTTATATAAAGCAGTCAAAAAAAAATCTGCATTATCTGATGTGAGTTCAAAGTGCCATTTTCAAAAATGACTAATGACTTAGGGACTATAACAAAACACTTGTAGATTTTAATGATTTAAGATCCTGACCCACCCTAACTCTCCCCCTGCTCAATTATTAGATAAAACCTTAACTTAGATTTTTTCATACCTTTAAATATCTGACTTTTAATATTCTAAATCATTTACATTTTACTCTGAACCTCTACTCTAACCAAATCAAGCATGCATGTGACTATTTGAGATCTTCCTATGCATAACTTTATAGCTACAGGAATGGGTTGACTTCTCTGACATTATATTTCATGATTTTTTCCTACGTACTTCCAGTACTTCCACAGAGGAGCAAGGCAACAGTTCCTAGCATCTAGTTTTATAAATGAGACGATCATTAAAGCTTATTAAGCAATTGTGGCTAGCTCTGGCCTGGAAAGAAGTAAAAAAAAAAAAAAAAGAAGAAGAGGATGAATTAAAAATTATTTTCTACAACTTCTAAAAAGAGGCTGGGATTTGGAGAATGAAAAGTCCTCAAATCATTAAAAAGTAATTACAGAATCACACAGATGTTTATGTCAGACTTAGGAGACTCAAACTAGCAAAGTTTGGGAAGACAAGAAGAACTTTCTTCGTGGTATAACAGAAGGAAGAAATTGTAGCAAAGAAGAATCCCTGATTTGAAGAAAAAGCCACAAGACTGCTAACCTTTCCAGGGGCTCCAACCTGTGCCTCAAGCAACTTCAGGCAGCGAAAAGGCGATCTGTACTGGTCTTATGCTACTTTAAAAAGAATTGTGTTCAAGGGGCTTTAATAATTTCCTTACTAAGTCTCTGGTGGTTTTCAGCCCTCCTCAAACTGTTTCGTTTGGGGTCTTTTCTGTAGGATGTATCAGGTAATGGCTTTACTGGGCTGAGCATTGTGAAGGCCTGAGCTTGAATATTGGGTCACTTCTTGGTGTGGACACTTGGAGATAATCCACAGGAAAGGAAGCAGGATGGCTAGAGGTGTAAAAAGCAAAAAACGCAATCTCTAGAAGCGGTGAAGATAGCAAGGGTGTCCAGAGTACAGAAGACACCTGAGACACCTGCATGTATGCTGAGGGTGCTACAGACCCATACCCAGAACTACGAATTGTCATAAGGAAAACACGCATGCAAACTGCTTTACCCGGTCCCAGCTGTCATCCTACACACTGTATGTATTCCGTGGGTCAAATAGGATTAAATTCACATAGGACATAGGTAAAGTTCTGAACATCCCAATACTGCAAAACATAAACACGTTCAGAATCTCTGTGGGCAAAAGAGAAAAACAATAAAAACACATACATAGCTATGTTGTAGTAGAACTTGCAATATGTATAAAATGTAACATATAATAACGTAAGCTGCAAAACCAAGCACTTGCTCATTAGGAGAGGCCAGTATACACAGAATGCTGTCCTGCACATCTAGGCACTGCTGTGGGAACGAGAGGGATCCAGCAGCTGAGGAGTGGGCAGTGCTGTAATGAGTATGAACACAGCAGACAAGCGTAAACCTGGCACTGATGGACAAAATACTCTTTCTGACAGGTTTGGAATTTTATCCCTGACAAATTTCAAAGGGCAGCTCCAGAGATTTGGCTATCAGAGTTTCTCAACAAGAAATACAAAATTAAAAAGTAATCTCAATATTTTTCAGCATGGAAAGTACTAGATAATCTAACTAGAGGGGTCATTGCTAGCTTTCCTTATAATATGGAGAGCAAATATATAGACATTTAATTAGTAAAAGTAAGTTTTTAGCAACTTTTCTGTTACCCAGCAATTGTCATTAAAACAAGGAAAAATAAAGCTATTAAAAATAGTAGAACTTGGGGGGATTTATGAGCACCACAAGAAATCAAGGTGAATGTAGTTAATTTACAGAAGACTAAACTACAGGCTACTTGCAGAGTAAATGGTTTTAAGACCCGAGATGTTAATTTCAATTTTGTCTTGAAGCCTTTAGAATCTTGGCGCTTCCATGAAAGTATCAGAGGTTACTTATCTTTTCAGTTGTCATCTACAAAAGCTACATGGAGACATTTTGTCTCTGCTGAGAATTTATTGCCTGCTTTCATTCCCCTTTCCTTCTTTCTGGCTATCCAGAAGTTTACTCACTGCTTTTCTTCCAGCTTTTCAGTTATTGAAGAAGTTCCTGGCACAGATTTGCAGACTCTGAGACCCAGAGTGCAGGATTCCAGCAACTAAAAAGGCTTGTGGAGTCTTTCACTGACTTCTGCGGGCTTTGGATAAGGCCCTAGGGCCTTATCTGCCCTACCCAAATAATGAATATACAACATCAAAACAGAACTACTGTACTGGGCTCTGTTTGTCAAGTGCTTGCCAGAGCTGGAACCAATTCAGATACTGTCAGAGGAACCCATTTTCTGAACAGAAGTGATGCCAAATTATTTGCCACAATCAGGTTTTATCTATTGATGAGCATTCCTGAAAAAAACACCTTCCTGTGACATGAAGAGGAACACCCACAGGGTATGTTAGTCAAAATGCCTATCAAAACATGATAGCATGTGTATTCCACTGTACAAATTATTCAAGTGGTTTATGAACATGTTAGGGATACATTTCTCAGCTCGTGTTCCCGTGTAGGGATCCCTGTTTAATTTCTTTGTTCTCATCCTTCTATCCTCTCGTCCTGCTCTCTACAGGTACCTTAAAGGAGGCTGTAGCGAGGTGGGAATTGGTCTATTCTCCCATGTGTCTGGTGATAGGACGAGGGGGAATGGGCTAAAGTTGCGCCAGGGGAGGTTTAGGTTAGATATTAGGAAAAATTTCTTTACTGAAAGTTTTGTTAGACATTGGAACAGGCTGCCCAGGGAAGTGGTTGAGTCACCATCCCTGGAGGTATTCAAAAGACGTTTAGATGTAGAGCTTAGCGACATGGTCTAGTGGAGGGCTTGTTATTGTTAGGTCATAGGTTGGACTAGGTGATCTTGAAGGTCTCTTCCAACCTAAAGGATTCTGTGATTCTGTGATTCTGTGATCCTTGTTGGAATGAAAGCAAACAGGATAGTGTCATGGTTTTTGGTAATAAGTTGTCTTGATGCTTACAGGAAAATATTGGTAGGTGTGAAGGGAAACAAATCCTTTCCTCAGCTTCTCCCCGTGTCAATGGTAAGAGGGAGCACTGTATGTCGTACTGATATGGCAGCAGAGACTTTCTGATTTGCACGGGAATTTAGAGGAATATAGATGCAGGCATGCACTTGGAACACATGCCCTGTTACACGTTGAGTTAAACGCACTGCTTCTGCTGCTCATGCTGAAAACACACACTATCGCTCCTGTGTAAATATTTGCTCCCGAGCAAAGTCCTGCAGCACCTGCAGAATTCCTTTTCCAGCGCAGCAGCCAAGTGCCAGAGCATGGAGAACAGGCAGGCAATGAACTGCACGGCTCCATGTAGGGAGTGTGACCAGGACACATGTGGCCACCTTCACTGCTGCTGCGAAGCAGCTCTCTGACAGCTTCCAAAACCTTCCCGATAGGTGCTGTAACCAGACCTGAGTGCTTCTGAGCACCTGTTAAAGCGGAATGGGGCAAAAGCAGACAGCTGAAATCTGGACGCTGCTTTTAAAATCAGTCCTGGCTTACTTAGGCAAGATGAAATAAGAAAAAAAGAACCAGAGAGAGGTGACACATGGTCTGTTTCACGCTCTGCTTTCTCCCACATTCCTTTAACAACCCTCAAAGCCTCCTTTCTTCTCCTCCTCCTGCTCTGTTTTATTCTCTTTTCTATATCTTCTCCCATTTCTCGTTTCATCTCACATCCTTTTAGTGCCTTCCCTTCCTTTTGTCTTCCTTAAACGTATATTCAGCTGCTGAAATCAGTAAAAAGAAGAATCAAATGAAATAGGAGAATCCCCGTGAGCTAAAATACAACTGATTGTCACATCCTGCCAAAAATCCATTTTATTCAAGACTGAAAAGATGACAGTAAATGAGCAAGTTTTCTAACATTCAGTGCAGTGTTTTACAGCAAAAGAATGTTTTAATTCTTTACAGAAAAAGCCCAGCAGCTTAAGCAGGTCTGCAAAAATTTAAAATCCGTAATCGAGACCGAGTTGTATTCTCCAATACAATGCCACCTGACCAGCCTTGGCACAGGTACACAGCGAGTGCATCGAGGTGCAGCTGGCAAGAAGAGCTGAAACTGCTTCACAAGATCACCTTTTGTCTTGTCATCTGCTGCTGACTCCTGTAACAAACGGGGCACAGCGCGCTGCGGAAGCGACTCCAAGGAGAGCGACACCCGAGCAGCTCGAGAGCCACTGCACAACGCCACAGGAGCCTTCAGTCGGGGCTCATCTCGTCTCACCCAGCAGCAAAGCATCCTCTGCACAGGCCCCTCGGCAGCTGGCACTCTGGGACTCGAGCAAACCCTCAGCAGTCCATTTAAACAGGAGAATTTCCTACACCCTGAGATTACGGACTCGTAGAGCACCACGCATGAGCACAGGTCCTGCTGCCTGCTGCAGGGCCCGCGTGCTCAGGTTTGAAAGCAGAATTTAGAGCAGATTAACTTGCACATCCACACCAAAGCAGACACATCAAACAGATGGGATTAGCCCTATTCATCCTCCTGCTGCTGGGGAAGCACCAGCTCCGCGGTCCTCACATGTGCCAGCAGCTCGCACCGCTGCTCCACGCTGATCCCGCTGGCACTGCCCTTAGCAGTGAATCACTAGTATAGTACAATGTTTAATCCAGAAAGACAGTGAAAATAAAACATGGAGTATCGCTATGCAAGTGCGTTATAACCTAAGAAACGATAACCATTTTCAAGGAATGAAAAATTGGCTGTCTTCCTGACACCACTGAAATTACAAATGCACAACCTCACCTGAAACCCAGGGAAGCTGACAAGAAGTTTAATTACAGATTGGCTGTTGCAAGAGTTCGATAATTAAAATCTACCAGGGTCAAACAACTGTTTTCTTTAATGGAAAACTATTTCTTATTACCCTGTTAAGCTGATTACATAGTAGATAGAGATGATTCACTCGACACATGGTTTTGCAAATGCATTTTCTTCCTTGCAGGATTTATCAATAAGCTGCTGAAGATTTCAGGCTTGATTTCTTACAGAATCCAATAGCTACTCCAGCTCACACCTTGAAGTGAGAGTGCGTGATCACTGTTTTCTCTATACTATTTTTTTGTACCTGGGATAAATTTTAAAGCCTACAACTACTGAGCAGAGACGTGGACCGAGTCCATGCTTTCCAGCTCTCAGAGCTGCAAAGCTCCGCTGCTGTGGACACGGCTACATCAAAACTGGAAAGGAGTTTGCCCTGCCAAGGGGCGTTCTCCACCTTTCTCCTGCAGGTTGCTGACCTCGTGTCGCAAACTGCAGTTTAGATCACAGCCTGCAATGGCCAACGTACTTCAAAGCACTGGCATTGACGAGGTGTCCTCATCCCCGGCCACAGCAGCCTCTGCGGGGAGGCAGGACAGACGGTGGCCACGCTTATGGCTTTGGGCTGCCTGGTGGGTGAGTCCCTGTCCCATCTGGAAGGGCTGCCTGGTTTTGTCCTCCCCGATTATTAGCTTTGACATTTAGCCCCGCTCGTTTCGGCAGTACTGGGAGGCTTTACACAGATGGGAACTGCTCAGGCTGGGGCTTTTAACACAGCTTTGGACTGCATGGTTCGGGCAGTAAGTGCTTGAGATTCATCTGTCCTGCTGGCCACATTTTCTGAAACACTACAGACACACCACCCGCCATCTGTAGATCTCAGCCTGCTTTAGACATGGTAGGAAATTTTAGTATATTTTGTTAGTGTATTCCCGGCCTCTGTTTCTGCCAACTCTCTGTGAATTGCTTAATTTTTTTACTAAGTGTAAGCAAAGAATTTGGACAATTTCTTATCTGTTGTTCCATTAGCAATGTTCTGTAAGGGTGTTAAAATATTTTACAGTCTACTCACTCAAGGAGGGGACTATCTCTGCACATTTTTACACACCGAGATTCTTACCTGTGCTCAGAACACCCAGGGATTATCAAGAAAACTGAAAAAAAGTTTATGATATAGATTTACTATATAATTTGATATTTTTTTAACAACAAAGAAGAACTGAATACACTTACTTTAGTCATATAAGCTTTATAATCTACAGCAAACTCATTAATTTGAATGACTGTATATGTGCATGGGCAAAATTGTAATAAGATGTCCAATGTGAATGGTCATACATGATGTGATTTATGTCAGAACTTAATCTCCTAATATTTGCTCTGAGTGGTGTGCCTGCCACAAGGCCCACTGCTCAGCCAGCATCATATTGGCAGCCTAGAAAATAAAGATCCTCACCAGAAAGCTCTGCAGGGAGTGATTTTCTATGAGACATTTCAGTTGGATGGATCCTCTCCATCTTAGTTGAGGCTTTTCTGTTGATACACCTAATCACTTATTTTATTTTATTTTATTTTATTTTATTTTATTTTATTTTATCTTATTTTTTATTTTATTTTATTTTATTTTTCAGACAGGAAACAGCTCCTATGTGTAGATCTCTCCTTTATTCTATACTTCCAGGCACTCTCTTTTGCACATAGTGATTATCTGAACTCGGTCTGCTCTTGCGGTGACTACAACTTTGTATTCTTGTAGTTCATCATACGACTTTTATATATTCTGCCCATCTTTACAGGACAGCTTTGTATTCACAGCATCTTCTTGCATTTTTAATTCTGAAACAGTGAATATACTTTCTTACCTTTTTAAATGCCTCAGGCTTTTAGGATATGATGACTTTTTCTAACTTTTCACATTGTTCTGTTTCACTAGATTTTAATTTCATCTATTCCCTTTTTCAGAATTGCTTATGTCATATTGATATTCCTTCCTTTTTCTATTTTTAAGTTTCCTCTTTGCACATACAGATACATGATATCTTCAATAATTCACAGCTGCTTACTAAAAAAGAAATCTTTTCATCCCTAATGTACGCAGAAACACATGCCCAGCTGAGGGATGTGAGATGCCTACTCGAAGCACTTGAGGGAGCTTCCTGTTGCTAACATCACCTCTCAGTCTTCCCATCCCTACCACGATTTCTCTTTCTGTTCATCTTCTTTAACACAGACTTTTTCTCTTTTGTCAACTTTCTCCCCTCAAAATGCTTCTTGCAACCAGAGCTGAGGAATAATCATTCCCACAATGAGCCACAGTCCCCCTTGGTCTCAAGTTTCTTCAGACACTAAGAAAAGGTAAAGCTCCCCTTTAATCACAGTGCCCACAGAAGGGACCCAAAACCAAATATCTGAATGCACAGCGTGAGCGAGGGCTTTCCCTGGGGCTGCACAGGTAGGACCAGCCAGGATTCGACCCTTGTCAGTGTCAATACTGAAGGATAACTGCTGCAGCTGCCAGCAGCATCAGGAGGCTTTTTCTCACCAGTGCTCATGGGACTAATTGTAAAGCACAGCCTCGGTGTGTGGGAGGCTGGAAGTAATTTCAGTGATGGTGAAAGGTGCCAGACTTATCAGACATGGAAGATGTTTCTCTAGATTTCACTCGTGTAGTGCTTTATATCTGTGTTAACTCAGTGCAAAACACCATTGCTTGGTTTCACTAGGGAGTTTTGCTTTAATAATCCTCAGCACTTGGTTTGGAGCACTACGTGACTAGGCAAAGTCTTTTCACAGAACAGGTAATATAGAGGCAGAAGCATTAACGGCATCATTTGGCTGGTGTCTGCCCATTCTGCTGTGGAGTCAGTACTTCCATGTATGCAAAATTATTCAATATATATTTGGTACTGCAACTAAGCAGATTAACAAGCTTTCTTGTGCATCAAAACGGGGAAGCCATTAATTTGTTATTGGAGAACACTGTGCAAACACTCAGCACTGAACTGTCCTATGATGTATGTCCTCAGGGAAAAATACATATTTTTTTTTTTGTATTTATGGACTCTGGAAATACGAAGGAAAATGTATATTGTGTTATCTTACTAAACCAGAGACTCAAGAGTTGTTTAAAACTATTTATTTCTTGGTTTGCCCCACAGTATTGTAACAATTGTAGTGAAATCCTAAAATAAATAAATTAAATACAATATATTTTTATTTAATTGAATTCTGTGGACTTTATTGAAGTGCAGAAGGAGAATATATTGTTACTGTGCTACATAGCTTCCAACAGTCAGACAATAACAACCAGCCATTGGCTCTATTTGGGATTCTCAGTAAAGGCTTTTCTTATGTGAAATGTAATACATTTCAGAGATACTGGCTTCGTTGGTCATAGCAGACAGCATTGGTGGTCATTTGAAGTACTGGTATGCGCAGGACAAAGGCTTCAGTCCGACACCCTTGACTTATAAGAGAGCTTGAATAGCAATACATTTCCATCTGAGTGTCAGTGTCTGCAATAGAAAGAAGTGAATCACTGGGAGCCTGATCTACCTCCGAACTGCAGGAAGGTTTGGCTCACTGTCACCAGGCTCAGGCTCATGTTCGTATTTGAATATCTGCTCTGAGGATTACTCTGCCTACCAAGGAAATGCTAACACATCCAGGCAGTCCTGCCCTCCCTGGGGGCAGAAGTTCCTTGGGAGTCCAGTGCTTTGTTCCCAGAGCTGCCTAATCCTGGCCACGCTTCCATCTTCCACTAGCCCAGCCTTTCTCAACAGTCATTCTGTAGAAGCTTGTGTCTGTTTTATTCTCACCCAATGGTGAAAGAGAGCTGGTAAAGCACAGATCTCCTTGAGAGCATACCACAGAACACCTCCCTGCCCCAAATCTCAATATATTATCTCACGTATCTCCTTTTTCTCCTGCAATCATGAGAACAACAGCGATCCCTGAGGCTGATAGGACCAGTGTTCTTCTTCTTGATGACTGTCTCTCTGGCCAAAACTTCTGTCAAAAGCAACATGAACACAGATTTTGGTCTCCCCATGTCTCTCCTACCTCCCAGTGCCTGCCCCCACTTCTCTGTGGTGCTGTGATGATTTCCCATCTGACCGCATTAGTCTTTTGTCAAGCAGGTTGAATATGAAGAGGAGCTGCAACTCCACTTTGTGACCAGTGGCTTCCATTATGTATGTCACCACTCAAAACAGAGACCTATATAAAAGGATTAGTTTCCTCAGTATTATTTTCCGATGTCTGATGTGTCTAACAGAGGCATGGAAAATTCATGAAGCTGAGAGAAGAAGCAATAGAGGAATATCAAAATGTAGACAGGGCCTGGACACATGGCCCTGAGAAAAAGCCTCGCAAATAGGCTCGAGTGAGCCTGAAAAGGGATTTAGATCTGAGAAACTGTTGCTGCCTAAGATCTACCCTATACTAATGGAAACAAGGCTTTGATTGTAAATAAACAGGACTGTGCCACAGACACACCTGATTTCATCACCAGTTTCTCATCAGACCGTGGAATAACCCACAGCACTGAACTTGACTGTTCATGTCAACCAGGAGAGTCCGGCTTTTTTTTTTTTTTTTAAAGCATAAATACAGATAACTGTGCAAATAGTAAACATCCTAAGCAGTAACCTGAATTCAGGCAGCTTTCAGGTTAGTTTAAAAGAGAAGCAACTACTTCACACAGCCCATTTTTGGATCCAAGCAGAGCTGGCATAGGAGAGAAAAGAAATAACTCGGCTCTGGAAGCCAAGGGCAAAGAAACAATGTAGGGAACAAAATGAAAGTTACCTCGCAAATGGCAAGTTTCAGCTTGCTTCTAACTACAGTAGTAAGAAAGCAAAGTGATTCACTCTGGCAACGTTTTCCAGCTCGAGGAGCTCGAAATCCTACGACCGCCCACCACCAGCACTGCATGCGAGCGAGCTCAGAGGGAGGTGGTCAGAGGCAGCCGGAGGGAATCGAGCAGATTTGGGGAAGGTCTGGGGTGGACATGGAAAGTTCATTTTTGGTATAGTGGAGATAAATGGTAGCCTGCCAGGGAGGAGGGAAGAGAGGCTGTAGCAACGGTATTGCAGCCTTGTAAAAATAAAATTGAGTAATGATGATTTGTTCTATGAAAGAAAACCGTTCAGCTCTTTCACAACGGGCTGGAAGATTGCTGTGCAGTGCCGGGCTTTGGTGGAACCCTCAAGTCACTGTGCGGACTCTGTTCTGTGAAGTGTTGAGAGAAGGAATATTTTAGAGATGGGTAAGAAAGGTTGAGTGACTTACCTGTGGCAGGCTAGTGACAGAGTGAGAACTAACCCAAAACATAATATCAGTTGACTGCCCGAGAGTGGTTAATATTTATCTAAGTGTTCAAGCTGTATATCAGATTGCAGCCTATAAAAGGTTGGCCAATCATAGCAAGATTTTTCAACCAAACTGTTCACATTTTTCAAGTACAGGCATGCTGATACAACTTAGAAGGAAAGCTACAAAATAGCAGGTCTCATTATTGTCACTTAAATAAAACTTCCAAGATAGTTAATTATATGCAGGTACTTTTAACTTTGTCAGAATGTATGTAATAGGCAATAAATTTAATTTTTTCAACTTATATTTAGGGGGGCACACTGACATTTTTTTTATTATTCCCAAATCGCTTATCACCAAAATTGTACTTTGTCCCCAGGCATTTTCCTCATTTCTTTATATTCTGTAATTCAATGACCACAAAATTACACGAGCTTAGCTACAGAAAGATTAATTTTACATTGTAACTGTTTCATCTTGTTTGGATATTTCTCTTTGTGGGCCATCTGTGTTTGATAGTGTGATACACACATTTCATTTACATTTTTTTAAGGGTAACTTATGTTTAGTGGTTTCAATCCTTTTCGGTGTGTAGACCCCTAAGAAGTACCAATGGACATTTTGACCCTTCAATAAAAATTTGAGGCCTATTGACAACAAGAGGCTTTTTTTTACGTGCTACTTCTTAGTGGTAGCACCTCAGGGGTCCACGGACCACAAACTTAAAGCTACTGAAAGCCTCCATAAGTTACACAGACTTACTCCAC
The DNA here is from genome assembly GCA_013399115.1 of Anseranas semipalmata. NCBI lineage: Eukaryota > Metazoa > Chordata > Aves > Anseriformes > Anseranatidae > Anseranas > Anseranas semipalmata. Next base: position 805,912 of record VXAA01004639.1, on the reverse strand, counting down.
CTGTTCTGCAAACGAGTCTGACTTCAACTTTTATTGTGCTAATGAACAACACTAAAGCTGTGGGCAGTGTATGAACATTTATATACTGCATGGGACACATAGGAAATATACAGGCTGTGTAAAATATGAGCTAATAAAAATGGTATACAGGCTCTTGTATAACGGAGGTATGAAGAAACGCCAAGTTCTATGGCTATATCTAAAACTCAGATTTCTAGTTCCTTCCTTCCTGTAAATCCACAGGAAGAACTGGCCTTGTTTGGGCCAGTTCAGCGAGAACTATTTTACAGCTTGGGCGTATGAAACTTGACTGCAGCATGGTAGGACAAGCTCATGGAGGTGAGTCCTCCTCCTTCCGTAGCCTGCCTAACCCTCCGGCCCTGAGCAAGGGTTTTCCCCAGGGTTGCTCATGCCCAAGGAAGAGGTAGCTCAGAACGAGCCGCACCCAGAGATATAGGGTGAGCAGCCTCATTTAAAAAAAAAAGAAAGAAAAAGGTTTGAAAAACTCGTATTTCAAAAGATCCTGTTCACTGGCATGGAAGATTTTCTTCTCTGATGACATTCCTCTCTGATTTATTTTTAATAAGTTGAAGCAGCTCTCGCTGGTACAGCTGCTGCTTGAACTCTGCCAGAGGAACCATAATTTCTTAATAGCCTCCACCAATGAGCTGCCATGTTAACAAAACAGAAGTTGAGAAAATGTAGTTGTAGAGCCGGCAGATGTAACCTGGGGCTAAGGAGGCAGCCGCTTGTAGCACCTTCTGCACCGCGGCCCAGAGGAAACCGGGCACTGATGTGTCCAGCAGCAGGTGGGGTGTGAGCCTCCCTTCTGAAACTCCCCGGTTTCTGTCCACCTACTCAGACATCCAAAGCCTCGACCAAGCTTCAGCTGTGTCCTGAGGATGGCCGAGGCAGAAAAACAAGCCCAGGAGATTTCATGTGTCCCATTCGCTTCTGAAGAGGGGGCCAACTGTAATGAATTGACAAGATGAGCCATCAGCTATTTGGGATGGTCAAGAGCAGTAACTTTTCCCCACTTTCAGAGTTCCCAGCAAACAGAGCTAATTAATTCTTGCATCACTGCAGTTAAATGCAAGTAAGTATTCATCTCCCCCTTTGACAGACTGGGAACCCGAAGTCTGAGCAGCATTCAGGGTCAGAGAGTGAGTCACTGCCAGAGCCAGAGTTGCAAGCTCCAGGGTCACTGACGTTTCATTTAAGTTATTAGATTGAAAAATGTCTCCTTCTTAGCGTGAATTACGGGAAATAGAATGTTCTTCTATTTTCAGTAAGAACAGGATAACCTTTTCCGCAAGGTGATACCGACCATCCAAGCACTGTGACTAATGTTCACAGGATCTCTCATCTGGGGGGGCTCTTGAGGCAGGAGAGATGAGGTGACAGAGAGGTCCTAGGTCTGGTGGGCTGGCACACAGGACAGGGAGGGTTCACGAAGTGCCCTGCTTCCCTGCCAGTCCTTACCTTGGCTGCCTCCTGCTCTGCAGGTGTTAGCGCCTGTGGGCACCGGCCGAGATGAAGAGCCCCAGTACAGCGGGAGCCTCGCAGCCTCTGTGGAAACAGCTCCTACCCCGGTAAGCGTTACAACAAGACACAGCAGGTGGATGAAAGAGAACCGTAGAAATAAGCTATCAGTGAAATCAGCTTCTCTCAGGTCTGCTTTTAAACTTTTTGTTTTAAATAATCCCATTTCTAAGTATGATGCACACATAATTTCATTCAAATTTATCAAATTTATGTCATAATTAGGATCCAGAATAATCTAATGTACATATAATTATCTACGGACAAAGAAGTAGGTGTGTGCATGGGCGTTTGAAGGCATGACTTCTTAAAGCGAGTGTTGCCTAAACTAACCTGCCTCAACCTGTAATAACGCTTTTTCCAAAGCATAACAGTGGGCCAGTTTGCTGGGCGTAGCAAAACTGGAGAGTGCAAGTCAGAGATTGGAAAAGTGGCCTAAGTATCACTTGTATATCACTCTAATCTTGAGGTTATTCTCTGAATCGCCTTTGTGCTCTGGGAGTGTTGTTACGCAGGGCTACGAACTCAAAAGCTGCTCGGGAAGAGCATCCTACGAGAGCATCCACCCTGAGCAGTGCTGAGCAGCTCTGCCCACCGCCCGCCACTAGGTCGGGAACAGCAGGTACCAAAGGATCAACAGTACCCAAGATCCACATTACTACAGGACATCCTTCCCAGAGATGAGCTTCCCAGGACCAAGTAAATCAGCTTTGCGGAAAAAATAACTCTGCTATGTTGTATTGAAGGATATGGTCTGGTATACATGTTGAGTGATATCCCTGCAGATAAGTTCTACCCTCTTTACCTTTTTCTACCTGGGAAAATAAACACTTCAGAGAAACTTCTGAAACAATGGTCATTGTGATTAGTAGCAAGCCATAAAATTAGTTCACATTCTTACTTTAATAGGGTAATATAGATTTGCAGGACTAACAGAAATAAATCTCACAGATAATGTACATGCTGACATGTATTCATGTTTCCTTATATAAAATTCATATCTAAATTCAGCATCTTTCTCATTTGCTAAATTTCATCAATGGCTATCATCTGGTATGTTTTGTACACCAAAAAAAAACTGCAAACGTAACTACTTCTAAGCTAGATAATTCAAAACTAACTTGGGGTGCAGTTCTATCCTCAGCAGCACCATCTCAAAATTTGTATTGCAATCAGAATCCTTGCTGATCAGATTAATATCAGGAACCTGAAAGCAGAGCCCAAGCTGTGTGCTGGGACTGCAGATAGTCATTTGGACAGCCAAGGTGATAACTCTGCTCATTTTTATTCCTTGCACTGCTTCTTCCCATTTCTTTGCCACATTTCTTGAGGACATTATCCAGTCTGACCAAAATACTTACAAGATAATGCATAATAGCGACTAGATTCAAGTGCAATAAGCAATAAAATAATATTTCAAGAAGCACCCCTGACTACAGTTTCATTCATTCTTGTCTTGCACACATTCTTTCTGTTAACATTTAAATAGCATTTTTATGCTGGGTGCTGATTGTCCTCCAATCCACACATTGAGCTCTTTCCTCTTTCTTATTTTTTTTCTTTTTTTTTTTTAATTTTTTTCTTTTCTAAGAAACAATTTGGAAATGCATTGCTGTAACAAACAAGACTAAATCAATACATATGTATAAGAACATAAAACTGGCCATATTGTGTCAAGAACCAATATTCATCTAGCTCAGTACAGTAACTCCAGAACTAGTAGATGTTTTGGGGGAAAGACCCCAGAAGAGAGAGCATTTTTAGTGTGAATCTCCACATGTATTTCTTCCCAGCTCACAGCATCGTATTATATGTTTATCTGCCTGATGTAATACTACATATTTCCATGTTTCCATATCTCCCAGTTCTAGAGTACAAAAGGACTTGCTAGTGAACAGTGAACCTCCAGGCTGTTCTGAATCAGCCCATCCAACGTCATTCTCATCACCAAATTCTGCACTGTTGGACTTTTTTTTTTTGTCCTTTGAAGCAACCTGATTAAGAGTCTGGATTAGTGTTTGTAAAACACTGGGAATGCTGTAGAAAAAAATCTCTGAGGCATAGTCACTGTCACTGCATTATTCATACATGTAAATCCCACAGCTAACGCTGCACAGAGACATCTCATGCAGGGTATCAGCCCTGTGACCTTCTGCTCCAGGGCCAAGGGGGTGAAATCTGTGTCTGTTTTGGTATCCAGCCCTCTGACAAGGTTTGTGTTTATGTCTCAGAGTGCTAAAGTTTGGCCTCCGGAGATAAGCCTGTCTCTCATTCAAGAAAATACTGTCAATCTCATCTAGGAAAACAAATGCAAGAATAGGCCCAGTTTGTAGCCATGCTGTGTTTGCAGTGGCACGTTTCGGAAAATGCACTGGTTCACTGCAGTCAGGAGACCTATAGTAACGCAGGATTACCAGTCAAATGTCCCAGGATCGTCTGTTTTCTTTGTAGGAATAATGTTGTCAGATGACCCCCAAAAGTGAGGCGCGAGCACTCAGGGCGGCGGCAGAATGGCTGCCGCCAGGAGCGGTGACAAATGCTCGGCGTGACCGGAGCAGCTGCCTCAGCGCAGGGCTCAGCCCCGGGGCTGGGGACACCCGCAGCCGCTCCTTTGCTCGCGTGGCTCCAGCTGCCACCCGGCTGCCCAGCTCCTCTTCCTCCATCACCAACACCACCAGGCACCGCTGCCTCCTCGTCGGGCCTGAGCCTCTCTGGCTCTAGCTGCTGCCTGTGCCTCTCAGAACCACAGAGTGGATGAGGTTGGAAGGGACCTCTGGGTCCATCAGATCCAACCCCTGCTCAAGCAGGGACACCCAGAGCAAGTTGCCCAGGACCACGTCCAGGAGGCTTTTGAAGGTCTCCAAGGAGGGAGACTCCACCACCTCTCTGGGCAACCCATGCCAGGGCTCCGTCACCTGCACAGCACAGAAGTGCTTCCTGATGTTCAGATGGAACCTCCTGTGTTCCAGTCTGTGCCCATTGCCTCTTGCCCTGTCACTGGGCACCACTGGAAAGAGCCTGGCTACGTCCTCTGTGCACCCATCCCCTCAAGTATTTATAGACATCAATGAGATCCCCTCTGAGCCCTCTCTTCTCCAGGCTGAGCAGTCCCAGCTCTCTCAGCCTCTCCTCACAGGCAACGTGCTCCAGTCCCTTGATCATCTTGGTGGCCCAAATCTTCGTGGCTTCCTTACACAGCATGTTATAAAGCTCCTGATAGTCTCTTGCTGAACACAGATGGCTTGCTGTGCATAGAAGTTTTAAAGTCAGACTAAACCAAAACCTCTTTTTTAGCCAATGGCAAGTTCTACCTCTCTGTGGGATGTATGTCCAAAGAGGGATGCCGTGCCTACAGCTTTATTTTTATAAGTTGGGCATTTTCTTTTGCCAGGTGAATTTGCTTTCTTACTTTCTCACGTACCATTGGCTTCTCTACTGCCTTTTCTCCATGTCAGCAAAAGGGCTTTCATAAAAGGGTTTCTCCTCTGTAGTTCTTAATATCAGGAAAAGATTTCCATCATACCTTTAATTTTCCATCTCACCTTGAGTCCTTTTAAAAAATGGCTTTTCCCTCTCTGTCATGCATGGATAGAATTAATTTCTCCCTATGTCACTATCATTTATCTGTTTATTTACAACAACACTTACTGCGTTGTTGTACATAGTACTGCGATGAATTTCTAAGACAGAAGAAGAAACACAAAAATATTCTTTCATCCTTATATTTCCTATGCTCCTCCTTTTATTTATTACGTTTCTTATTTTTCCTGTAAAGCAGCAAGTTTTGCCTCTTGGTTTTGCTAGGCAGCCGCACACTTCCAAAATGGATCACAACATTGCACACCTTTTAAGAGCCACACAACAGAGAGCTGCGGCTGGCCCATGCTCCATCGCATGGCGTAGGCATGGTAAGAGACAATCTTTCATTGTTTTTCCACCAGAAGACTCCTTTGAATTGAGCGGGGTTAGGTCATTACGATATTCTTGTGTACTTATGACCAATAGCAACAGCTGACACTGGGAGGAATCTGGAGCGGGCTAACGCAGCCCAGCACTACTTGTTTAAAAGCAACAAAAATAGCTCTGGTGGAGTGGGGGCTGCTGTGTCAGCTGGGGCTGAGCTCCCTGCCGCTGACCGAGGGTTTGGCAAAGTTGCCCTCGGCCATCCAGCTGCCCTCTGCTGAGATCCAGTTTAATGCCATAAGCAGAGGAGACTTCGTGGCAGGTGAAGGCATCACCTAAAGGAATTCTGCTAAGGAATTTATGGCTTAGCAAATATTCTCAGCTGTATCTTTTTCTGCTAAACACAGAGCACTGAGTGATCATTGACAAAAATTTCTCTGGAACTCCTTCTGATAGCTTAAAAAAAATCATTAATACTAGGGTGGCGGTTTAATGACAGCTTACTGAAGCAGAGCACGGACAATATAGCAGTCTTCGTTCAGGATAAAAATAAGAAGCTGCTAAGTTCCTTTTAGGAATAAACTAGCCCAAATGAGAAAAAACCAGCTATGTCAGGCAGGTGGTGCATGGGCTGGAAGGTTAACAATGTAGGTGGTGGTGAGGAAGGCAGTGGGAGGGAGGTGGGCGTTACGGCTTCATGGAGATGTTTCTGGGAAGAGCAAAGAAGGCAGCAGGAAAGCCAGGATGAAAGAAGACAGATGCTCTGGGCTTAGCCAGCTGGGAAGGCAGGCAAGCAGAGAGCCCATTGCCCAGAGTGCTGCGAGGAGGGGCACGGGGGCTGTGTGAGGGAACCGCCTCCTGTTGCTGCACTCCTGCTGTCTTCCAGAGATCATCATTTCACGTATGGTTCTCATAAATAAAAAATAGTACCTCAGATATATGTGGCTTGTATTGTTTTAATTTCCAATAAAAGGAAGAACTAGGATCCTGAATATTGACTGTGTGCTGAATGGCTGTTAAATTAGGCAGACCTCCCCTCTCCAGTTGGGAAATTAAAAAAATAAATAAATCCATATAGTAGTAAAAATATCACCGGTAAACACAATCTAGAGCAAAATTCTTGATTAATTCATGTAAGTTTAGACCAGTATACAGCCAGACTGTGACCACAGCACCAGGATAGATCTGGGCAACTCTGAGAGAGCTGACAGATTTCTCGTAGTTTCACATATATAATTCAGTGGTTAATGGCTGTATGGTTCCCCCCTACCCCCCCCCCCCCCCATGAAGCAGCAGCACAGAGAAGTGTCCCACAGGTCCTTCTTCCAAATGAGCAGCCCTTGGGTAAAAGCCACCTTCCAAAAACTTCGCATTATTCTCCAAGTGCTGCCATGGTCTTCTTCCACAGCCAGCTCCTGATCATCCTTGTTTGCTGTGAAATCCCTTCCCCATCCCTCTCCCTCTTAAGCACCACCTCCAGAGGATATTTTTACATGTTACATAAAAAACAGTGACACAGATAAACATTTCCACTTCTAAGATTTGATTCTTTCACTTAACTCAATTGAGCAGTAATTTGTAGTCTTACGGTTTAAGCTTTTATTTCTTTCCATTAACTTGAACTCATTTCAGCTCCAATCTGAAGGGTCTACATTTTCTCCTCTAACATCTCTTTTCTCTGATAATTGTTTACAGTGGAGAATCATTACGTTATTTATACCGTGTCCTGACGCAGCCCATTGAGAGTATATTCTAAATGAGATATAACTGGTAGCTATACAGTGATAAATTTGTAAAGATCAAGTTCAATAACTCCATAAGTAGGGAATGCATTTTGTCTTTCCTAATTATTTGTGAATGAAGCAGCTTGAAAATTCCCAAAAGAACTAAAAACAAATGTAATTAGAAATGATATGATTTATGTACACTGCTTTAGGATTTTGTTCTCAAAGTTACTTCACCAACACTTGCAGATTAGGCTGAAAGCATTCCCCTGAGCTGGTATGGATTAACCCTGGGTAAAAAATCACAGGATCTGGTCCCAGGACGTGGTTACTGGAGTCAGTAGTCAAAACAATCATTTTCACATCGAGGTACCACTCCTGTTATAAAACATGAATGCGTCTCAAAGGTGTCGAGGAACTCCAGCGACCAGTTGCCGGTGACCCCAGCTGCACTAAGTCGGGTTTGGTTTAGCAATTAAAATGGATCACTTTTGATTCTGGTCCAGTTCCATTATCTGACCTCAACACCAGAAATAGCAGCAGTGTCTAAGCTGTAAGTTTAAACTTAAATAAAAACATTTTTGCTAAAACTTCACTAGATAATATCAAGGACACATTCTTCCTATGCAGTCAGTGAAACTTATCCTCAGTATAAACCCATCAGCATTATTAGCAAAATTTATGGAAGGAAATACAGCTTATCCTTATAACTTATGAGAACCAAACCAAGAAAGCAGCATCATACCAAACTACACAAATTAGATTTTTCTTCGTCTCCAACCTGTAATTCCTTCTTGTCTGTATTTAATATTGCCTCCTTCTAACTTACTATTTTCTGGAAACTGAAAACTATAGAGTTTCATTTGTACTCTTGCTACATGCTTTAAAAAGACATAAGGATTGAATCTAGGAGTGTAGTTTGTTTTAATGTGTTTTCCACAGCAATACACACATTTCTTACTGCTATACAATGGTTTAACCATTTACTTAAGCTGTTATGTCTTTTGTAAGGCAAGATATACTATTACTAGCAACAAGCATCCTTGAATTAATACATTTTATTTGATTACATTAAAAAAACTCCTTGGAAAGGATATGCAAGCCAACTATTAAATGTGGTGACTTTCTGTGCACTGTGATTACTGCAGAAAATTGTTTTCCTTTGTCCTGGTCTTGCTCAGGTTGAGATTTGTGGCTCCTGCTCTGTGGAGGGGGATTCTTGCCCAGGGGAGTGCAGAGGCAGCAGCATGCAGTAGGACAGGTCAGCCAGAGATGGACTGTGATTCGTAACAGTGTTATGAAGGCGGACAGGGTTAGAGTTTTGTCAATAAGTGCTGAGAGATGGTATCATGCAGAGCATTTCAGAAAAACATAAGCATTTCCATAAAAGTGAGAAAGTCATGAAGGCAGAAAACTTTGCATTTGGGGGAAGAGCTGGGGATGCCATAAAGCTCAAGGAGAGATAAGGAGGAATCAGACAGAGCTCCTACCATCGGACACCATGGCTTAAAACCACTATAACGACTTTCCTTTCTGCAGTGAACAAAGCTTTTACTTCTAATCCTTCAGGGCTCCTAGTTAGATGTGGTGGCAGCTGTTCACGCTATGATGCAGTGTCAAAAGAATTTTAAATATGACGTTTTTAAATCTGGAAAAAGCCTCCATTCTTGAAGTAGCTTCCCTTTCTGGCCACCTTACGCAGTTGGTTGCTGCACAGTTTGCACAGCTGTGAAGATCTCGATTTTAGATACATTTTAGACAGCTACTGACTCAGAGTGAGTAGAAATGGATAAAGCAATGAATCTCGAAGAAAACATGAAATGATAAATTTAGGTTTCTACACTGAATAAATTCTTACACTGGCACTGTGGCTTAAATATCATTAAAGCTGATAGGCATAAATGCTACCCTCATCTTAGTGCATGAGAAATGTACAAAATAGGCTCATCCTCTAGCAAACATCATGTACAAGAAGAAAACTCGCATTGACAAGTGACTTCTGTTTGTTACATGTTGCCTCAAACTGGCATCTGTGTGGAAAATGATTACAGACCCTTAGGGCAGAATGTAATCCTTGAAAAAAAAAAAAAAAAAAAAAGAAAAAGAAAAAGAAAAAACTTTCTCCTGAGCACCAATTCCTAGTTTACAAGCAACCCCTCAGTCTTTCAAACTCTCCATCCAAAAATAAAATAAAATAAAATAATGGAGCACCGAATACAGGCAGATCTCACCAGAATCATAAGTGCAAATGCTACCAACCTGCCCCCAGAAGAACTAGAAGAAATGTTCTTAGTTCCTGAACCACCAAAGTTTACATCTAGACATCCAGCATGCAATATACATCATATAGTGAACCAGAGATGCTTGTAGTGTACATGTGGGTGTAACCTTCCTACCAGCATGTGCTAGAATGAACTCACAAGAATTAGAAATAAGAAAGCACACTTATCATTTAACATTGAGAAACAATAATTCCCTCTCACATATTAATCCCAGTCCTCAAGGAAGATTTACAAAATATTTAGTATTAAAGATTATTATACTATTTAGTATTAACAGACAGAATAGACATTGGTTTTATGCTCACTACGATTCTCTCAACACCTCTTCTCCTGCTGATTTCTCCCTGTTGCACAAATGCTAACATATATCACCTGTCCTTACAAACCTTCTTTGTTACAAACCTTCTTTCCTCTACAGGCTTAGACTATTAGAGCTACAAACAACTGCTATAAAAAGTGAAGGAGTAAAGAAGTGCCTTGCACGGGCACCATCAGGGTAGGGTGTCAGCAAGAAGGGAACAGGAACCCCAAGCTGAGCAGCTGCCTACTGATATCCTACTCCTGCCTTGTTCACAGAAACAAGCTGATGTATGTTTTGAAATATTTGACCCCACACACTCTATTATCTGGTGAAAGTCATACAAAAGACCCCAACTGTTATATATATGTGTGTGTATATATATTACACTTAGATGTACAAAAGGTTTCCTTGAACCTTAGCCAATCTATTAAGATGATACAGTCCCTTCCCAGAAGTACTGATGACCTTGGAGATGAGCTCTGCTAATGGAAGCTTTCATGCTGCACCTTCTGCCCATATTTCTGCTGCTGTGCCATGTCATGAAGGCCAGATTGAATCTGAATTAATGAATGCTGCCCATCTTCACTTCTGTACCCTTAACGTTCCTTTTCGAACTCTTTATCATCATCTTAAGTTTCCAGAGAGCCATCTATACTCCTACACATAATACAAACTGAAAAAAAGTGTATTTTACACAGCAAGCAATGGAAAAGACATCAGTTAGGGTTTCTTTGACAATCACCACCTCTCTCGAAATGGAAAGCTAAAGATACTCTCCAGAGCCCCACCAGCAAGACCATGCAGTGAGCAAGGTGACAGCTGGAATTCCTGTTGCTGTTCTGTTCTGAAAATGTGTCCAATGGGAAAGCCTCTGCTGCTGCCAGCAGTGCTGCTGCTGACTAGGTTTGACATGAAAACCAAGAAAATGCAAAATACTATTTCAGAGAGGCAGAAATTTAAAAAAAAAAAAAAACACCTTTCTTTTGATGATTGTTTACTTCCAAGCATTAAAGACAGATGTTATTTTACTTGACTTGCTTTACTTACATTTGTTGTTATGAAATATTTCTGTTAGGGTACAATCATTAGGATTAGGTCCCTGTTGTGTAATGTACCGTGCAAACACATGAAACATGGTTGCTGTTGAACAAAGCTGATTCTTTAAGATAAAAGAGATTTGAAGAAAGGAACAGAGTATTTAAATCAAACAAACATTACTCTCCTTCCTCCCTTTAAATCATAAATAGTAGCTTCTTTCATTTATCCTACATTGTTGCTACTCATTGTTTCCTTACAAAGACACATATTTTGGGGAGAGGGTTCTAATCTTGCTGATGAACTAGGGGAGGGATCTTTGCATATAGGGGCAAATATGAAACAAATGTGTGTATATGTGTATATATATACATACACACATCTCTATATATGAACAAAAAGACAAGTGGGTGGAAAGTGAAAGTATCATTGGTAAAGTGAAAGTTATGGATTAAGACAGAAGAAGATAAGAGAGAGGAGCAGAAGTCTGAAGGGCATTCAAGGTGAAGACAAGCAGCTTAAAACTTCACATGCTGAAATAAGAACGAGTCATCAGGACAGAATGTGCCTACAGTGACAAGCAGGGAAACTCGCTGTAGAAGCTCTGCACCCTGAGGACTGTGCAAGGGCTCCAGTAAGTGTATGGAGGCTCGAAGGTGAGGTTCAATGGGATTGGTTTGAGCTGGTCTCATGACCTGCAGTGATGAAAACCTTCACCAGGTTTCCCACATGCCTATTCCTTTCTGTCACCTCTTGTTTTGCACTGATTCTGGTGCTTGTTGGACCCCAACATCAGAATAGTCAACACACTAAAAAGGCAGAAAACTAATCCAGCAACCAGACACGGACACCTTTCTGCCAGGCTGAACCCAGGGCCTGGCAGAGAGCAGAGCATGACATGGGAGGAGAAGGAAAAAGGGTTGGAGCAGACAGGAGAAAAAACTCTATTTTGGTGCAGAACAGATGTTTGACTAGCCTAGCAGTCATATGGAACTCCATCTTGAGGGGAAGAGGGTTACAGGAATTAAGACAGAATGCTCAGATAAGAATTTTGGCCTAACTTGCAGACTTGTGTAACAAAGTCGACAGCAGTGACTCCAGCAACAATAGCTCGGTTCTGACCGCCCAATTTCAGTAGTAGGACATGAAGAAGAAAATTCAGAGGGAGAACTTCTGGTAACTGATTAAAAGACTATTAGAGTAGCGAAAGCCGTGATTAGTATGTGGAAAAGAAGGATGAGTATGAGGCAGCCAGGAATCAGTCCATCTGGCAGCTTTTACACTGATTGTTACTTCAGCACCTCTGTTAGAAACCAGAAGAAGACTGGGTCATGAAACTGCCATAATGGACAAGATTCCAACGATTTTTCCATGAGCTATAGCATAAAAACATAGCTCTGAAAGTTTTATAAAACATGAACCATGTATGTATTGATCAAAGGTACTCCTACCTCTATCAATAAACTAGAGCAAAGGAGGCACGCACCTGGACATTTGTTTACTACTTATCCTGAAGCCTTAAAAAACACCAGTGTATATCAACTTCATTAACTATTTCACAATTGATCATTTAAAGCAGGTTGTGAAGATCCTGAAGCCCATAAACCAGCTGCAGCCTGCAACATCAGCTTTCTGGCATTTTGGCTGTTATTGTTGGATAGCACTAAGTATGCAATCCTGCGTGGGCCTGTGATTTAAGCAGAAGCAGCCAGCTACTGAGCATGGCTTAGAGCTGCTGGCTGTGTCGTGCAGCAGTCCAGCTTCCAAAAACGTCAGTTTCCCTTAAGCTACACGCTGCAGAACAGCAAGCACTCCAGTGCACCTCAGCTTTTGGTTACCTATATACAGAATTACAGCAGATTAAAACAAACAAACAAACAAACAAACAAAAAAAAAACTGACAACCTAGAGACCATATGGTCATGGTCATATAACATATACACGTGTATATAATTGATTCAGCTTTAACCATGCTTATCTTCAAATTAATCACAAATATTTCAGTTTGAATATTATAAATAACCCTTTGGAGGGTATTGAGATCACTGTATCAGCTGAACTGCAAGCTTCGGGGTTCCTGCTGAGGAATTCCAGAGTATCTCATGGAGCATGGCTGCAGCAGTGACTTACAGCACACTCTGCTTTTTGTTTGTGTTTATATAAGATCATTTTATGACTTCTGAGGCTTCACGGTGATGCGTAATCGGAATGACACTTGCAGAGAGATTTCAAACACTAAATATTTTTGAGTAATCAGTAAACCTGTACTCACTGACTGCAGACAGTTTTTACGGTTTGTTTGTTTGTATCAAAGAGGTCTTACCTCCCACATGAGGGTTAGCTGCAGTAAGTTTTCTAGTTTGTTTACTGTAGTGCTTTCAAATGTTGGTAGTTTTTTTTTTTTCTTCTTTTTTTCAAAACACAGAGAACACCTTGCTCTGCCTTTGAGTTCGGCTCACTTTCCCTTGTACAAAGTCAGACAGCACCCACACCTTTCCCAAAGCATGAACTATCAGATCTGGTAATCACAACTGTCTCTGAAGAGCTGGTCCCAGATGTTGCCCAGTGCCAAACTTGTGCTAGCGAGGAATGTGTGCTTCAGCCTAGAGAAGTACCTGATATCTCAGTGATAATCCCATTGAGATTTTTTGTGAGTTTTGTTTTATTTTTTAAAAGGACTGCTCTGCTTTTTTTTTTCTTTTTCTCCCTTTGGACTGAGCTAGAACTTCAGCCTGTTCACTGCATCAAAATGAGAAAATAAGGCACAAAAGCATTGGGTGGGTGGGTGAGGATGAATCAAAGCGAGGGTTCAGTGGACTGAGCAATCTCATTTCTTGGACTTAAATCCCTTTTTGTTATGTCAACTTGTTTGATATAACCATATGAAGAATAACAAAGTCTGTGAGAAAGTCAGAGCTCAGCAGGACACAGGCAGGTCTCGCGAGGTGATCGTGGCATCTGTTACATCTCTGTGTATCCATGCTCTTCCCCACACACCTCAAAGAGGGGAGGAAAGTACAAAGTGTGGTTTATAATATACATGGTATCTACAAGAGGTCTGATCGTCTACTGCTTCAAAATCAGGAAAAACAGCAGTATGAAAATTATGAAGATGAATAGAAACTGTCTTTTTGTACAGCTCCCCTTGCTGCTAAAAGCAATGTGTTACCATTGCTGTGGTACAAGCACCACCATTTATATTACAGAGGTATTTAAAATCCCTAAAAGCTTCCTTGGGCAAAGCCTTTCACACATGACTGCCCACGGGGAAGCCGTGCCTTTTCCAAATGCCTGCCTGATCTACATTCTGTAAATGTGACTGTAGCATCACAAAAAGACAGAAGAGGTGGAAGTGAGACTGCACAGCCACAGGGCTCTCCTACCCCAGGCCTCCTGCTGCTATTGACTCGCTCCATAGGTACTCACCGCCGAGTCCCATACCTTACTTTTACTGCACTACCCAGTCTTTGCACCAGGCGTTAGTCATTTCATACAGGTTTTATGAAAAATTTACTACAGCATCTGAGTGCTTTTCTTTTCAGTAATTCTGAGCTGATACCATTATCCCATTTCCCAGTAAGTATCTGAAGCAGATGAGGATGAAAGCCAAAACTGCTACAAGCACACTCATTTTTAGCTGCTTGAGTGGAGATTCTAAGTATCTCACTTGTCAGTGAATTTTGCACTTTGCAGAGCATTTGCATGTCCAGAATATATATCCTAGGGACTGCAGTGCTTTCTGTGAGTACCCACCATGTCTGCAATACAGGCTTAATTTTGGACATTCAGAAACAGTTTGTTTTTTTGAGATAATTGTCTGGGATTATACAATTGTAGTTGCATAAGAACAATTACCAGCACATTCAGAAATATTAAAACCAGATCTTCCACTCAGCTGTTCCCATTGCAAAAGCAGAAGAATGACACTGACTTGATGGACTCTTCCTGCAGGCCAGGCAACATGCTCTAGCTGTGCTATCAGCCCTCACTTGCCATGAATCCGCAGCCCACCATGGGCTCCACTATGCTGCTTTCCTCATCAGAGATGACTGCAAGACTGAGAGCTGAAGGCTGTCAAAGCACACGTTGCTTTTGCCAGGTGCACAGCTGGTCAGCTGGGCATCAGGTTCGTTTTCACCTGCCTCAAGATCATTAACCCAGGCAAACACAAAGGGAGAGAAGTACAATTCCCCTCGTCAGAGCAGATAAAAGTAAAGTGCACTGTACAAGTGAACTTTCCTTTGGATGGGGATTGGAAAAGCCAGAAGTGCCTCAAGGTAACAACTTTCCTAATTAGATCCTATACCCATGGTAGATTTGCATCAGCCCCTCTATCTAGAGCTGCTGATCATGCAAGCAAAGAAGATTTGTGTACTTTCTGTTGTGCAGCTATCTACACTTCTTCATGATTAATGTCACCTCTCACATCACCCGAGGGTTAAAAAAGTACCCTCAGAAAATTGAAGAACATTAAACATAATCTTTCTAGTCTTTTTCTATTGTCTTAAAGTAACAACAGTAAAAATCAAAAGTTTCTTGTATTTATTACGCCCATTGTAATTCTTTGCACTTCCCACAAGAGAGGTCTGTCATGTTTTGTGCCATTAATTCAAGGCATGGTAAGCAATGCCAGTGCACTCTTGGAGTTGTTGCTCATCAGCTTTTAGGACAAACTCATAATTATTAAATGTCAAAAGTATTCTGAGATCATTTTAAATAATTTAAAAAGAAGCAGAAACAGCTCTTTGTAACTTATTCTGGAAGGCAAGATGAAAGTCTGATCTCAGCAAGTTAAATTTACTTTTACATCTTCTGGGAGATCTGTTTTTGTACTTTAGGAGTGCTTTGGCATAAGTCTTCCTCACCACCCCACCCCCCACATTAGTTTTGTTCCCCTGAGATAAATATCTCATTTTAAAAATAAATACAAGTAAAGCCAACAAAACAAACTATTACAACATGACAGGAAAAGAAAATATGGTTCTATACTATTGCAAACATGTAAAGTTGCTCTGGAAAAAAAAAAAACTACCAATTTAAGGAAGATTAACTAGCTTTCTGCAAGTGAAAGAACACTTACAATGGTTGTAAAAAGTCAGTACCGAGGTGCATCTAACCCTGTATCTTGTCTCCTTAAGCTTTAGCCTAGATCACAGTATAAGAACAGCACAAGAACATGTTGTACTTCTGCCAGTATTCTCCCTGCCTCCAACCATTCTCAGGGACTTGTTGGGCTGGATGTGGCCTTCTCAGTATTAGTAGCCCTTAACAGCTTTCCATGAACTTGTCCAGTCTCCTTCTGAGCCACACACACTTTTAGCAGTCACAACATCCTTTAAGCGAGGAGTTTAACAGTTCAATTACCCATTCTATGAAAATCCACTTCATTTTATTATTATCATTTTTAGCCTCACTCCTGCTACCCCATAATTCTTGTATCAAAAGAAACAGTGAGCAATAATCCTTACCCATCATTTCACACTATTCATCGCTATGGCCTTTACCATGTTCTCCCCTGCACCAACCCCTTTCCTGATCTGTCCCCCAGGCTGTCCCTCCACTTGAGCCACAGTGCAGGTACGACACGACAGCCCTCTGCCACAGCAAAGCGTGGTGGGGCAGGTTCTGGATGTGTGGCTACACTGTGTCTGACACAGCCAGCGTCACTTCTTTAAAAACAGGTCCTCTAAAGGATCACAGTTTATGATGACTACCTATTCCTAATCGTGTTATTCCATTAGCTCAGAGAACACAGCTTTGTCTTGCACTAACCAAACCACCAGCAGCCTGAGCTGTGCTTAGGATTCCTGATTTTAGCCACCCGAGGAGCAGGTTCTGTCCTTCAGCTCAGTGTCCTCTTCCTGGATGTCCAACCTTTATTTCCAAAGTTGGTCTCAACAAGAACGCTCTTCTTACTGCGCCCTGAGGAACTGATTTCCCACTGTTGCTCCTGGTTCTTGTTCACACCGTAAACATTCCTGAATTCAGGATGGAACCATTTCCAGATTTTTTCCTGACAAGTTTTGGGCCTAGCATTGGTTCCCTCTCATAGTACTCCTTATGGCCCAGCTCCTAGCACATGATTAACCTACATAAATATAGATGTCTACACATCACCTAACCACTCAATATTCCTCTCAGAGTTGGTAGGAATCTAGTCAATACAGTCAATAGCATCTCTGGAGCATTTGTTCTCTGAAAGGAGCCAGAATAGCTCTGAGGACACCGCAAATTACCTACTTTTTTCTATTGACTACATAAGAGCAGATGAGTAGCTCAGGTACAAACATCTATGCTATAGACTTCTAAAGTTAGACGTCTCATAACATCAAAAAAGGCGGTGTATACTGTTGAAATTTTATCCAGATAAAAGGGTATATTAATTCAACAAATAAAAATTGTAACAATTCCCATACACCTAGGTTTCAAAGTTTGTTATTAAATGCAAAACTGCTTATGATTATAAACTGCCTACTCACTGAAACAAAACCTAAGACATTAAATCAGAAGGCCCTTACTTTCAGTAGGGATTTAGAAAATAATTTAATGCTAGAAAACAACTGCAACTATTCTGGAGATCACTTAGTGAGACACAAACAAGTGTAATTTTATTTAAATTTGATCTAATTTCTTTTTTTTTATCTTGTATTTAATTTCTGTAAAGGACAAAGAACAAAGCTCCTTGGAGCCCTGTGGATATTCTCCCCCAGCATCTCGATCAAAAGAAATGAGAAATGGTAGAGGTCTTCTGGTTGGCAGAACCCTGCACTTGCCAAGTGCTTCTCTGAGTTATATTTCTTACTGTTTTCTACATTCTATTTTTAAGTATCCCTGAATGTTGGGATGCTGCTGCATACTTTGTTAGAAATCACGGTAAGGAAGGTTTCCCTAATATTGAGCTTAGAATTTCTTTAGGTTCACCCAACCACCCCTTATTGTAGCTTTTTCATGCCCCTAGGTTCTCTCTCTGCTTGCTTATATTCATCCTTCAACTATTTTCAAATCCAAGCATAATCCTTGAAACCAGTGCACGCTCTAAGAGCTCACCTGCAACCCTGCAGCCCTTCTGTCACGTTGCTGGGCTCAGGTGCCAATCTCCTACTGATGTTGGTTCACTTTGTTACAGCAGAACCACGCTGCGCACGGGGGGAAGCCAGGCAGGAGTGCTGCAGGCCAGGCTGCAGCAAGGGGAGAAAACACCAGCTACAGCCAGCCCCAGGGAGAGCGCTGCAGCTTGCACTAGTGTTGTGCTTCTGGTAATTGCACAGGCAGGATGAGTTCGGTTACACCACGCTGCCTGCATCCTCAGCAAGAACTAACATACTTATTTTCCTGTGTTTTTGCAAATCTGATGTTATTCATTCCGCCATTCAGCTTCATTCCATTTTCCCTCTAGCTCCTCTCCCACAGGTTTTAATTTTCTCGTGCAATTTTACGCATGTTTATTTCATTATGTCTTCTGAGTATAATCACTGACCTCAGCCCCATGAACAAGATGCAATTTACTCATAATTAAAATCATTCCTCACCTGTAAGGTTTCACACATGGCAGTGTAAAGGGCATTAACTTTAATTGGAACAGCCTTAAATGTAAACTGTGCTGTCCCACCATGGATCCTTGAACAGCTTCATATCACTGCAGCAATCTAGTCTCCTGCTGGGCCCTGCTGTTATTAGTGCTTTATTTATTTTGCTGAAAGGGGATGCAGGTGTCACTGAATGAGTGCTAAAGAAAGAAGCCAGAAGGTGAGGTTGCACTCCTTAAGGCTTTTTAGTCTATTTCTAAATGGTTGCCTTGGTGCTAACACAGGGAGGCTCTGGTGAAGATGCAGGTACAGTGGTCTATGTGCTCTGCACACGCAGGCTGTGCACAAGGGCCAGTGTGAACTAGCAAGGCGCACAAGAGGCTATGTGACTTCAAGAAAACCTGCAGAACAGACATGGGTGCAATTGTAGATGAAAAAGTGTGTTTGAGGAGAACGGTGGATGAGGGTTGGGGAAGAATCATAGAATCATAGAATGGCCTGGGTTGAAAAGGACCTTAAAGATCATCTACTTTCAACCCCCCTGCTCTGGGCAGGGTTGCCAACTACTACAGCAGGCTGCCCAGCGCCACATCCAGCCTGGCCTTGAATGTCTCCAGGGATGGGGCATCCACAACCTCTCTGGGNTTCCCCCTCCTGTTTATACGCTCCCTTCAGGTACTGGAAGGCCGCAATGAGGTCTCCCCGGAGCCTTCTCTTCTCCAGGCTAAACAAGCCCAGTTCCCTCAACCTTTCCTCATAGGAGAGGTGTTCCAGCCCTCTGATCATCTTAGTGGCCCTCCTCTGGACCCATTCCAAGAGCTCCACATCCTTCTTGTGCTGGGGGCCCCAGGCCTGCACGCAGTATTCCAGGTGGGGTCTCACCAGAGCAGAGTAGAGGGGGACAATCACCTCCCAAGGGGGGGACAAGCAAGAAGTTTTCCCCTCCCCAAGAAGGGACAAGCAAGAAGTTTCTCAAAAATCTGAAGGGAGAAAAGAGAGAATGTGCAAATAGAGAGGGGCAGTGAAAGGAGCTGCCAGGTAGGGAAGGAGAAAATGGCCACCTTGCCCAGAGACCTACAGAGAATACTGAAATATTTACTTTTTACAGCATTGCAACTAACACCAAACAAGGCATCCAGCTAGAACAGGCTGTTCTCTGACAGTTCCCTGTGCTACACCTTCTAAGATGTCCCTGGTTTTGTGTGTGTGTGTGTGTGTTTTTGTTTTAATAATCATATAAGAGGATTGCAGATATTTTTTCCCCTGGTGCTTTCACTATATTTAGCACTGTCAAAATCTCCTCCACTTTGTAGTTTATCTCTGCCTAGGGTTGGTATTCTGCGCGCTCTGATTGAATGAGGGCACTAATCCAACAGTGGTGTTGCCCACAAAAATTTCTTCAAGATTGTTGCTGCATGTTATCAAGGAGAAAAAAAAAAAAGAAAAGAAAAAAGAAAACCTCTGCTTCTCACAGAGATGGGGATTGGCTTTATTAGGTCAGGATATATTCAAAATTAAAATACCGTCCCATATTATCAGGCTAAATC